>CAWUFW010014811.1:0-395243 GCA_963921515.1 Calotriton arnoldi | reverse complement strand
GGAAAGGTTAGTCCCCACAAGGCAGGTATCTAGACATAGTCCCCACAAGGGGGGGTGTGTGTGTGTGACACTGTGTGTGTGTGACACTGTGTGACACTATCCTTGTGGGGACTTGGTTGTGATAAAACACTCACGCTGTGGGGACTTGATTGCACTGTGGGCACCTGAACCCAAGTCCCCACAAGGTAATGTCTTCCAAACGACAGAAAATGACTTCAGAAACACTGTGCCAATTTTTACAACTTTTAAAAATTTTACCTTGTGGGGGACCTGTGTTTACCCATGTGTTTATTTTTATGCTCGGCTCTGCCCCTGTAGACAGGAGGCTGTAGTGCAGTGTTAAACACACGAAGGAATCTAAACACACTTCAGTAACCTGATCCCTAATATGTGGCACTGGAACAATGCAGTCTGATATGGGCTTAGCTTAGTAAAAATCATACACAAATAAAAGCTATGCATAGCAGCATTAAATGCATGTAACGACTGCTCACTCTGCTTGATTTGGCAACAATGATGTTTTAGCAAGGATCGAGCACCAAATTATTTCAGATCTTCTGATGAGGCAAATTAAAACTGCTGCTATTCTAATCTCCGATTGAAGACTCACTCTTCGAAATGTATTTTTTACTGTGCCAAAGTTCTAGAAGGCTTACATGAAAGTTACAAAATGTATTGCTATGGCGCATTTTTTTAAATGTTTAAACTGTGCTTCCTTCAGAAATTAATCGTTATGATTAGGGGTCTGTGCAATGCGCACAATTTGCATTTAAAGCATGTAAGCCGTATTTTGTATTCGTTTTTTGCTCCGTGTGTTGACAAAGCCCTTTCCTCAGTCCTCCGTGGAAATGTTAATATCTGCCTCGAGAGGAAGCTGATGGCAGGACTTGGGATGGGCAGCTAACTACGTGCAGATTACACACCTGCGCATAACAAAAGGGCTATTTGCATGTCAAGAGGCCAGCGCGCCCTGGAATTGCATGAAGTCAGTTTCAGATGCAGACTGGGGGATGGGCCCTGTTCAAGGAAAACACCTTTGAGAAACAAGGAGCCTCAGGTGCCTCTGATCTGAGACCCTGGCTGCAGCAAGGATGGGGCTAAGCCATCCAAAAAGAGGCTGACTGATCGTAGCCTCCTCCTCTGAGTGAGTTTACATTAAACACAATAAGACAACATGTGCAATTTGAAAGTGCATAGTAAATTTAAATGTATCCGTGTTTTCTAGTCCCAGTGTAAATTAACAAAGAATTCCATCTGTCTACAGTTATCAGGCGTTTTTACTCACTAAAAGGGACAAATATTTTTCACATCCCTTCAAAAACTGAACACATATTTTGTAGTGTTTTCATAAGGTTCTCACGTTGAAGTTAATTGGAGGTCTGGTATGTGGAATAAGGAGGAGGTGGAAATGGTGCGCTCTAGTGTGACTTGGGAAGGAATGGGATGACTTGCACCCAACATTTTTACATAGAGAAAAGCATAGTTGAGATTTAAGAGAGATGTCCGCTGTCCCCATGGATGCAAGGTCACAAGGCAGTAATACAAAAGATATTCCTGCACAGCAGACAACATTGAGAACGGACACGCCTATTCAAATAATTTTACAGCTGAAGCCTTTCAATTTGGAAAGCAGGCTGCAAAAATTACGTGCAGAGTTCCAAAATATTAGGAATTCATACAAGATAATAAGAACGGCCTAGGACAGGGAGAGATAGGGAAAAAAAGACATGGATAGAGGGAAACCGAAAGAGAAAAAAGACAGAGATACATACAAAGTCGGAGAAAGAGAAGCGGGGATGGTGAGAGAGAGAGCAGGCAGCAAACAGATAAGTCAGGGGAGAGAAAAGGAGAGACACAGAGAGAGAGACATGGAAAGAGACCGAGGGAGACATGTGCAGACATAGAAAGACAGAGATAGAGAATGCCAGGAAGAGGCAGAAAGACCATAGCACTTCTCAGGATGGCTGATATGCTTGTGAACAGGATTTTCTTGCATTTATTGGGACTTTACAATCACTTCAGAACAGCTGCCCCTTTCATGGGATTGTACCCATTGGAGACGGCACCAAATGGAACAATCATCTAAGCACAAATATGCCTTATAAACAGGACGACTAGAATTATGCAATTCTATAGATATCTTTTTTTGCATCATTATGAATTTGCTGCTTTTGCCTCATAATCTGCCCACTGCTGCATAATCTGCAGATTTTAACTAAAAAATGTTTCTAGCTCAAACAGATCAAAAGTTACTAAAAATATGGTGACGTGTTCAACAAAGGTTACCTGGATCATCTTTCAGTTGCTGCTTTCTGTATTTGGCTGTTAAACTGGTAATAACAGGGTGAAATCTTTGCACAGGCATTGTTACAATATGTCAAGATTACAAAATAATCAAGTAATACTGTCCAAAAATTGCTGCATTATGTTGCATAATTTGCCTTTTCTTACTGCATAATTTAGTCAACCCTGCCGCAGAATTAGGTGTGCCCGTCAAATAATTTCAGTGGCTCTCCTTACATAACCTTCTATCATGCCACTCCTTACAGTACTTCCCAAAAAAGTTCATCACACATATACATCCATCATAATGCATTAGACATTTACATACCAGACAACTCAGATATGCTGTACTGTCTGTTATGACGTGGCTTCCAACTGTACCAGGTATATCATACAAAAACATCCACATGCACATGACAGAGCAGACCTCTCTTCAATGGGCCCCTGTTAGGTCCTAAATTACAGGGCGGTTCCTCCATGTGGGCGGAGGAGCGTCAGCCCCACTGCTTTCTCGCAATGCGAGAAGCAGAAACATAAAATGGTATTAGTACCATTTTATGTTTCTGCTTCTCACACTGCGAGAAAGCAGAAGGGTTTGGTTGTGGGCACGCAGGTGGGCAGTCCTGCTCCAGGGCAGGGGAGGAGTGGCTTGCCCACTGTTGTGGGCGCTGACTGTTTGGTCGGCCCCATGGCCGACCAAACCAGTCATACACACTCCGCTTTCTCCATGCAGGCTGCATGCAGCCTACATGGAGAAAGCGGCACTCCCCATAGACTCCTGTGGGTCGGAGTCCTAGCCAATAACAATGCTGCCATTGCAGCGTTGTGATTGGCTTAGGAGAGGGGAGGGAGTCTGCCTGCTTCCTGGGACTCGGAGGGATGCGACGCGGACCTGACCGGGCAGGCGAAGGTAAGTTTTTTTTTTTTTTTTTTTCCCTAATATATTTTTTTAAGTAACCGCCCGTGCGACCCGCCCCCGACCCCACAACCCCCTGCCCCCCCGTGACACCCTGACTCCCCGCGACCCCACGCCCGAGTCATGCCGGCAGCGACTGCTAAATTATCAAGTTTAAGATTGCTAAACAGCACCGTGGTTGAGTGCAGGCTGATGAGATGCCTGCGCAATTTGATTTTGCGTGCCTAAATCCAAATGACTGGCATTGCTGTGTTTCTCTTTAGTTATTTTGAAATTTATGAAGATATATAATTGTCTTGTGAAAACCTATCATGTTTTGTAACATTGCTTTGAGACTGGGGATATCTTGGATGGATACCTGTATATAAACAGGATTTCAAAGTAACGCCGGTTTTTCCTCTCAAACTCAGAAATAATTCTCATATGAATAACCCCAAAAATTCAAACTACCAGCACAAGCAGTGCTTCTTTTTGATACTTATAATTCTTTTAGATATTTTTTTGTTCAATTCATATTTGTTAAATCACTCACAAGTAAAAGCTACACAAAATATGCACCCAGATTCAAAATGCTTGTGAGTTACCTGTGCAATGTTTCACAGAATGCACAAGAAACGCATTTGTTTACAAAATGCTTGTGAGTTACCGGCTCCTACATATTTCTCAAGCAAAAACTACGCAAGTGCAGAAGAGTAACAAGTGCAGGAAACTAACAGTGTGCGCATAGATCTCGGTGAGACTAGGTTTGCGTAATAAACATGTTGTACAGCCTAGTGAAAAATGGTATTATCAACTTTGCGCTAAAGATGTATTTTGACGATTATTGTTCATTCTGAACGTTTGTAGCTCTGGTGTTTAATACAAAGTGAGCAACACTCCTTGTATAAACATTGTTATCCATAACAAATATCCAGCTCTTTTACATATGAAAACACAATGAACATCTATGTCAAAAAAGAAAACTCACTTTATATAAGTGATTTGTTATGTTTTATTAGCCCCAACATATTGTAATTGAAATGCAGTTACTTGTCATAGCCCCTGGTGTCTGCCCACCTTCACCAGGCGTTATGCCTAACACAATGCCTGTGGCTGACTCGTTGATTCAAGTGCCACCAATAGTGAAATGAGTAGTGGTAAAACTATCCGCCCAGAAGCCAGTGTTGCCTCTACTGCCAGACCATAAAGCACACTGCATTTTTTTCAGAATCCGTAGATGTTTTGGAAAATGAAGAAGCATATGGTTTGTTACTGGCTGTCTGTTGCAAAGTGGGACTTAGCATCCAGTGCGAACAATGTCCCTATTACAGCTGAATCCATAAGGCATCCCTTTCTAGTTCAGATAGCATGCCTAGACACTACTCCTGCCGATGCAAAACTTGAACTCGTGGATCAGTGGTAGCATCAGGGCTTTAAGTGGGGAAAAAAAACTGGGGGTGTTCTAAAAGGGGCATGGCAAATTTCTTAAAGGGGTGTGGCCTATCTGAGTAGGGGCGTGGTCTAAATCAAGATAACTAGCATTGTGTGCTTAAGAAAATCATGAAGTCTCATCCAGCAAAGGATAATAAAATAGGCAAAAAGGTATATTTATTAAGTATAAGCCATAAAATACCAAACAATTTAAAAAACATGTAAAAATTATTTACATTACTTAGAAATCTATTGCAGGATTTCCCAAAACCCTTGAAGATATTCACTGTCTATTTTGCTGGGGTTTCTCACAACAATTTTCTTCAGCAGACCTTCTACCTTTTGCCAGCCAACTCTTTACATACAGCTTTGCGTCAAATGTTCACATATGTGTTACTGTAAACGTTATTTATTAGGCGATCAGTGAACCGAAGCAGACACCTGGACGGGACTAACACACAGAAGGGAATATAATGTAAATGAAACGACCCATGGATGGATAAACTGACTGATGGGTGGACGGTCTGTTGGTTAGAAATAGACGGATGATTGAGAAAAAAGACGGGCAGGTATGTATCTAGAGAAATCAGACAGGTTTTTGAGGCATAGAGATGACGGGCCGACATGGGCAGGGCTGCACTGGTAGTGGTAGTGTCACTGCTGCTGGATTCTGTTGTAGACCCTCGTCCTCGCTTGCTTTAAGGCAGAGCAGGGTCACACTGGTTGCTGGAGAAATCTTGCTGCAGGCCGTAAAGCATGGTTATGCCGGTTCTAACCAGCTGTTGTTGTGCCGATGGCTGGCACGATGACGTAGGTGGCGCTGCGTAGTTCAAAGAGAAGGAAATCCCGAGAGAAAGTGTCTCTCTTCAAAGGATTTCCCTTCCTGCTACAATGGACGTCACGCCTTAAGCAGTGCGCGCGCATGCTCACCCGAAACACCAAACAAAAACCGGGACGTCTGGTCACCCTACCTTTTGACCTTTGAGGCCTGAAAATAGAGCCCCCTAGAGACCCTTTTCGAGGCCCCCCAAAAAAACTGGGGGTGCTCAGACCCCCACAGACCCCCCCACCCCCCCCCCACTTAAAGCCCTGGGTAGCATGATAGCTATGCACTTCTGTCTCCCTGAAAGACAAATGTGTGACACAGCGCAGGACCAGCATAAAAGAAGGGACCAGAGCTGAACTGTCTGTCACCACCTGAACTGGAATAACTTGGGAACTTTGTAATGAGATGCCACAAGACAGGTTCATTCCTATTTAAAAGGTCTATTCTACTAAATGAGACCCTACATACCCCACCTGATTAGCGTTCTTAACTGAGATAAAATTAATTGACCCAATGAGCACCTAAATTTTCAGAGCTAAAGTTACCACTATCAGGACTCACCCTGTCTGTTTTGTGTTCTAGGACTTGCTGCCCTGCATTTGTAACTGGAAAATCAAAACCATGAGTTCCAGATTGCAAAGAATAAAACCGGGCGTTGATAGATGACTCTTTGACAGTCCTGTGTTTGTGTTAATCTTCCTTATTAATCAAGAAGATGTTTGCTAGAACACAATGCAAGAAATCACATTAGCAGGAGTATTGGAACATTTTCAGACAGCCGTTTAACCTATAATATTAAAATTAGGTAAAACGCACAAGGACATGCAAACCAGTTTACAGTCTGCCATTTTCAAAAATACTCTCTTGCTGATGGAGGGATAGAAAAGATATGATTACTATTTAAAAAAAAAAAAAACTGCTTACAGATTTCAAATGCAACATTTTATGTTTCATGAGACATGTGAACTTAATCATTTTCCTAAAAATGGCTTTCATTTGCTCGTCATTTTTAGACTTAATTTCCAAGCAAACACATAGTTGCTCAAATGTCCGTTTACAGATGTCTTGGAATAGAAGTTCCCTTCCCCCGTCTTCTGCTTAGTAGAGAACACTCAAGGAATGTGTGTCTGGGTTAATGAAGGTACAGAGCCCCTTCAGTGTCCCGTCTTCCTTGGCAGCCTCCCTCCTGCTGATGTGTGAGGTGAGAGTTTCTACTGTCATGGCTGTGGACCAGGTATGAATGGGCATGATGCCACCTTTGTATTACAAAGAGCGAGAGCTCGACTCTCCCAGTTTCAGTGGTGCCTGTTTCATCACATGGCAGCTCTAGCAGGAGAGGGTGTTAGTTACATTGGGGGAGAAGAATAACCTGCCTAAGCTGATGTGTCTCCCATTCGCCCAAGTGGTTTTGTTTTGTTGTATACGTAGGTATGTTAGTAGGACGAACTGAAGCATTAAATAAACTGAACTCACTACAAATAAGCATGGCATGAAAGCTTAAAAGCAAGAAAAGGTTTCTATGAAAAATAAACAACGGATGGCTGTTAACAATTTATCAAACAAACATCAATTTGAATTTGCTGAAAGTAGGTCTTCCTTCCCTTGTAAAAATGCTTTGATAGTGCATATCGTTACTTCTTTAAACTGGATATAACAGTAACTGACTTAAAACTGTAAAATGTTAACACTCTGATGGGCTTAGAAAGTTGAACTAGATATACTTAAATGAGGGTGTTGCTTGAAAAGTGGTGATGCATGCTGTTAGAAATTGGGTTTATGGTTGGCAAAGGGATGCACCCTGTCTAAGCAGGAATCACAATCCTAGTCAGGGTAAGCCAGATGCACACCCTAAATTAGCCTGTGCTCACCCTCTGGTAGGTTGGCACAGAGCAGTCAGGCTAAACTTGAGAGGCAATGTGTAAAGTATTTGTGCAACACTTAATACAGTAAGGCAATGAAAACACCACACAAATAATCCACACTAGGTTACAAAAATAGAGTTTAATTTAATAAAAGAAAAAAGACCATAAAGACAAAAATCGAATAAGTAGAACCGGAGTTATGAATTTTTAAAGACTATCTAGAAATATAGTGCTAAGAAACTTAAAGCACCAACTGGGACTATCTGGTCGTGTTGGATCAGGTGAAATCTGAAAACTCAGGCCAACCTCGATGGAGCCCGGGTGCTGACATCGAGGAGCAAGCTGCAAGGAGCGGTCAGAGGCGATGAGTCCGAGTCGATCTGTTGAATTGTAGGCGATGCGTCAGTTCCAAGTCACGCAGTTCGGGGATGCGTCTGCATTGAATCCCTGGCGATGAAGGCAATACCTCACCGTTGAGCTGCGCTGTTGCCATTGCGGTGTCCTCGAAGTGGTGATGCATCCACTGCGAAGAAAATGCGCCATCCTGACAGTCGCAAAGTCAGAAATGTGTGGCGTTTCACAGAAACAGCCAGAAAATCTACTTCCGAGGGTCCAGGACTGGATTAGGAACACTTGACAAACAGGGCTCGCAGTTGGCAGGGTCCAGATGCTGTAACAGCGTTGAATGAAGTATTTTATGTCCCTGAGACTCCAGAACAGGAGGCAAGCCCTTACAGTCACTTAGTTCTGGAGATGTAGAGATGCAGGTCCAGTCCTTCCTATTACCAGGCAAGAAGGGCAGCAGTCGGCAGGGGCAGGAAAGCAGTAGTCCAGCAGAGTCCAGCAGAGTAACAGTCCTTTCAACAGTCCTTCTTCTTGGCAGAGTGTTCCCAGGTCCAGAGGTGTACTGAGTTGGTGGTTTAAGGGGTCCAATACTTATACCCAGTTGTGCCTTTGAAGTGGGGGAGACTTCACAGAGAGGCCTTTGAAGCTCATAAGGTCCATGCCCTTCCTGTCCTGGCTCCAGATACACTACAAGGGGGTATGTAGCTATTTGTGTGGGGACAGGTACAGCCCTATTCAGATTCAAGTGTCAGCTCCTCCCTCCCTGCCCAGGAGGACCTTATCAGGATGTAAATGGTCCATCAGGATGTGAATGGCCCATCAGGCACACCTCAGCTCCCTTTATGTTTGACTGTTTAGAGGGAATGCACAAAGCCCAGCTGTCATCCACCCCAGATGTGTATTCAGCGACAGGCAGACACACAGAATGGTTAGCAAAGCAAGAAAATGCAAACTTTCTAAAAGTGGCATTTCAGACTTGCAAATTAAAATCCAACTTTACCATACGTTGTGATTTTAAATTGTGAGTCCAGAGACACCAAGCTCAAAATATCTATCTTTTCCCCATTGGAAATTAAACTTATAAATGGTAATAAGGTAATCCCAATGTTAAACTTTTGGAGAGATTGGTCTTGCAGTAGTGAAAAACAGGTATACACTACTAGGGCACGTAAAACATAAAAATACATGTCCAACATTTTAAATACACTGCACCTTGCGCTTGGGGCTGTCCAGGGCATACCTTAGGGGAGACATATGTATTAAAAGGAAGGGAGAACAAAGGATGCAAACTGCCCCAGCAACTAGCGGCAGTCTTCCTGTTGATCTAGGGTCAGTGTTGGGGAGAGCCTGGCACCCTCCACTGGCCCATCCTGCTCCATAATCAGTTACCAAGAGCATGGTGATCTCAGACCTTTCAAAGTGGGGCTTGAGGCAATTAACATTCAGGAACCTCAAGAGGTTCCTAGGTTTTTTGAGGTCCACCATGTAGGTGAAATTGCTCGTGCGCTCCTTCACCTCGTAGGGCCCAGACCAGTGGTCTTGCAGAGCATAAGGTTCCACCGTCTCCATTACCCACACTTTTGGCCAGTCTGAAACTCAACCAGAGTGGCATTCTGGTCATACCAGCGTTTCATGTCTCCTGGCTAGCTTTCAGATTTTCCTGGGCAAGTTTCCGGAAGCGGGCTATTTGGTTGCGAAGGGCCAGCATGTAGCTGACCACATCCTGGGGGGCTCTCCCAGGAGCTTGCTCCCAGCACTTCTTTACCAAACTGAGAAGCCCTCTCCCAGTGTGCCCAAACAAAAGTTTAAAGGGGCTGAACCCAACCCCCTTCTGCAGTTCCTCCCTGTATGCAAATAAAAGGCATGGCAGGAGGATATCCCACTCCACTCCCCATGGGTTTTGGTAGACCCATAATCATACCTTTTAGAGTTCAGTTGAACTTCTCAAAAAACCCATTAGTTTGGGGCTTGTAAGGAATAGGGAACTTGTAGGTTACCCCACACTCCTTCCACATGGTCTTCATGTAGTAAGACATGAAGTTGGAACCCATGGTCAGATACCACCTCCTTGGGGAAACCCACATGGGTAAAAATTCCCATCAGTGTCCTGGCCATGGCTAGCGCAGTCCCTGTTAGAGGGATAGCTTCCAGGTACCGGGTTGCATGGTCCACCAAGACCAGAACAAATCTGTTGCCCATGGCTGTGTATTGGGGTCCAGAGGCCTGATGATGACTATGCCCACCCTCTCAAAGGGGGTGCTAACGACAGTAAAAGGTTTTATGGTGGCCTTGCATTTCCCCCATGCAAACTATCTTGCCACTTGCCTGGTGGGTAGGACAGGACCTCCAGAACGCATCTGAGGCCTTCCTCATTTGAGGCCAATAAAAGTGACTGACAAACCTATCAAAGGTCTTGTCTTGCTCCAAATGACCTGCCAGTGGCACATCATCAATCTATCAATCAATCAGGGGTTTGTATAGCGAGAGACCACTCACCCATGAGGGCCTCAAGGCACTGGGTGGGTGTGGCTGCTCTTCCTTCTGGGTGTAGAATCATTCAAAGAGCCAGGGCTTGAGGTCTTTCTTGAATTGGGTGAGTGACGCGGATTGCCTGAGGTGGAGGGGCAGGGTGTTCCAGGTATTGGTGGCGAGGTAGGAGAAGGATCTTCCTCCGGTTCCGGTCTTGTGGATCCTGGGGACGGCAGCTAGGGCGAGTTGGATGGAATGGAGTTGTCCAGTGTGTACGTGGGATGTGAGGCAGTGGTTCAGGTATGCTGGCCCCTCATCGCTAGAGCCAGTAGGAAGCTAGACCCATGAGCTAGACCCAGTAGGAAGATAGTAGGTCCAGCATACGTGCTCCTTTTGAATCCAATATGTAACAAGAGTATTTAGTTCCTTGTAAGAGAAAAAGAAAGAGGTCAGTCATACCATAGGGGAGTGGGAAGGGTCTGCTCCCTTAGGAAAATAAGTTTTCACATTCCCAAATCGATGCCATGCTTCATCATGGGGCTTTGCTCCTCATCGGGCCAGCACTGCAATGCCCGATGGGCACCCATAAGGGGGCTCTTTTCAAGATCTTTTTTTCCAATAGCGTATGTGAAATGCAGATGTAGGGCCCTTTCCTGTAGATTAGTGTATGAAAGTGAATAACTGTAGGGTAGTATGTGTTTAAAATAGACTAAGTAGTTCTCTAAACCGAATGTTTTAATGGGTGAGTCTAATTGTCTGGTTAATAAGTGGTGGCTATCACCAGACGCAATGATTTAAGATAGCTTATAAAAAGGTCAACATGTTTCTTGACATGGTTAGTCATAGATGATCAGTTGGCAATTCGTCGGGACCAAAGTTATCCTAATCTACACAATGGTTGAAATCTTAGTATGTCAATTGGTATCCAATCCTCAGTAACCGAAGTATGGTATAGATACGTTAACTTTGTTTCATTTGAAAGGAAAAACCAAACCAATTAGGGCAGTAATTCTGTCTACTCGACGACCTACCCCAACACTGCTATAGAGGCCGGTATTCCTTTCAAATGAAACAAGGTTAAGGTCATTGCATTACTTGCATGAGCCTGCTACTTCATCACTCAGGTAAATCATTTTAGGCTGGTAACCACAGATATGTCTGGCATTGTGAAGCCATCTGCACCAACAGTGCTTTAGTAATATACACATCACTTGCCATTGAATGGTTATTCTGGCACACATATTCCCTAAATCAAAACTCTATGGAGTTGGTGTGAGGAATGGCGGGCAGTTGTGGCAGAGTCTTGAGGCATGTGAGGCAGGACACAAAAATTAGTATGATGCAGCTCAGTGTAGAGAATAAGTGCATGAGCTGTTGAAATATCTCAGAATTTGGAAATGTGTGTGGTGCCTAGTTCCTGCTATAAGCAGTAATTACTCTTGCAGAACATATACCTCACCCTCCAAATATTGTGCAAATATTTGGCTACTGCACACACATATTGTCATTAATATCTGTTTTTGAAATTCTTAGAGCTGCTTCAAAATTCCTCACACCCAGATTCCTACACACAGGTGTCAGCACAGCTCTCCTAACGCCAACATAAACTGGTAAATAAAACATGAAATGAGCTACTGTTTCACAGGGGAAAGCATAAGCTGGACAAATACTAGTGTGAGGGAACACCACCAGCTGCAGAGTTTGTTGACAGGAATAATACCATATACAAATTTCAAATATAAAGCTCTTGCTTCAGACGGCTCAATCTTACCAAGAAACTGGTCAAAAAGTGGTAAGCGGTTTACATCAAGAAATTTTACTGTCAAACTACCCTCACGGGACTCCATGTAACACTTTTCGCTGATATACGCTCAGCACCTGGTCTTCAGTTGTTCATTCGTCCACTTGCTACTTGAAAATTGATTGTCCCACAAACCATGCTTAAATATGTTTGAACCAGGGTAATTTACAACCTGCATCAAAGTCTTTTAATTCGGTGAGGCCTTCTTAGAATTACGTACTTCTTTACTGGACCATAACCTTATCCAGTACAAAAGGCTTTGAGATGTGCAATATATCCCAATGTTTTTTGCACAAGATCTAATCGTAGTGAAGTCAAGGAGACATTTTGTGGGAGACTCATGAAAGATCGAATATATCTATTTTCATTTCTTTACAAATGGGATAAATTACCAAGGGCCCAAACCTCAGAGCCACAAAGTGTTGCGCTAACCGCTTTAGCTTGATAAATCTCCAAGGCAGATGACAGTGGACGATAATACGAAGATTTTAAAGCCCTCAATACAATGCCAGCTCTGTGCTGTAAGAGTTCCTTGCTTTTCGTAATCTGCGCTGACCAAGTGATATATCAAATACAGTTTAGTTGGGATGTCTCTAGTCACATGTATAACAAAATTACATAGCTTCTCAACTGTAATAAGTTATTACAGTTGAGTTGTGATGTCACTATGCCTGTTACAAGAGTCAGCAGTCAAGGTGAAAGGAGGGTCACAGAGCATTGTTACACTTGTAGTTTTAACAACAAAACTGGCTTTTCATTTTTTCAACGCAAAGGATATTTTTTTCTGGCAACATGGATATTTTTTGCACTCTTACAGGGAAAGATAGAATCTCTCTGCATGTTTCTTCAGATTCTGAGCTACAGCATTTTATTTTATTTGTATACATTAAACTGATACTAATATCTCAATTGCAAAAAATGACTAAATGCCTTTTTGTGTGTTTAGTTTCACTCTAGAGACTCTGCTTACTATCTCTTTCACACGAAGGAGCAAGACTCCAAGGATTTAAGAACATTTTGGGGAGGGTGGTGTGGTGTGACTAGAGGTGGGCGAGCCATAGAGAACCTAGGGAGAGCTGAGCCAGAGCTGAGCCAAGGGTGTGCTCTGGCTCTTAGAGCCAATGCACAAGCCAAACCATGAAAATAGCTGGCATGTAAATCATGCCACAAACATCATGTTAGAATATGATAAAGTGTCTTCCAAATTGTAGATAGTGTAAACCTGAAATGAGAAATATACTTTCCCTGATCTGGTGATAACGCTGTTAGTGAACTAAGAGGTAAGTCAGTTGTCAAATACCTTATTTGTGAACTTGATTCTTATTATAGCTGGAGCAACATTATAGGCTTTTAAATGAAACACCTGAGGGTTTTTGTACAGCACACACCTTGAACTCTCATATTTGAAGGTGCTCACCTATGTGATAATGTCCAAAAATGAGGTTTAGTGAAATAAAGTATTTGTCTGAGATCGCACAATTTGGTCAAGCAGGGAAGCTGTGATTGATCCCACATTTTACAGTTTTGCACTGCAATTCGACCCCTAGATTGGAATCCCTTCATGAAGTCAAACTTCAATGCCTTTCATTCTTGGAGGGGGAGAGTAGAGCGTGGGTTACAGGCAAAATACACATTTTCAAACATTCATAATTCTTAGAATGGGAAACCACGTCGGTCTGACACCTTTTGAATTAACTACCTGTATGTTCAAATAGTGTAAGAAGGGGAAATAGTCCTCACCTATGTAATGTGCTGTACTTCAGAGTAGTCAGTGTTAATCAGTGGTCCAAGTCAATTTATAATGCATTGCCAAAGTGAAGGGTAGACAATACTGATCCTGCAAGAGAGCAGCCGAAAAATGTCTATCACTGCCTACTTTTCAGATCAAAATGAAAGTGCTATGACTACAGATAAAACTGCAAGTGAGGTAAGTTGAAACTGTAGAATGCTTAGACATGGGTTTCACACCCTGAGACTAATATACCCTGTAAGTAATGCACATCATCTTGAAGGTTACCCTCTCTTTTATAGAAATCTATTGTAAGGTATGAAGAGCAGGAGTGATGGGGACAGGGGGTAGTCTACCTATCATTTAGAATTCTGTTTTTTACGCCATTGAGGCAACTTTGCTTCCTCTTATCGAATCCTGAACATAGGTGAGTTATGTAGAACTCATTTTTTTTTTTTTTTTTACACTTCTTGTTTGCACACTACAAATCAATTGTCTCTGGATGAAAGGATCCATTAGGAGACTAAATAGTATAAGGCATCATGTAAGTGCCCTAGAAACAAAATACTGAAAGCATGCATTTGCCTGCAGAGAGGCCTTTCTGGGAGATAACACACACAACCCACACTCTCAAATCAGGATTTAATTCAACACCAAATATAATTACAAGTAATATCCTGACCATCAGGACCATAACCTGACCTATTGCTAATACATGTAGTCTCCTATCACATTCTCTGATGCACACGTACAAAGAAGAATAAACCTCTAAGAATTGTTTTAGTGCACAAAGGTATCCCTTTCTGCACAAAAACAACCCTTCCCACAATGCAGACACCCTTGCACCATGGCATAAGGTTGCCTGCATTGGTGCTAAGCAGCCCCAAGTGTACCAGCGCAAAGAGACAGCCCAACAGTGCTATATTTTTGTACATATGATGCAGTTCAGCTCTCTCCCCTTCACGCAACGCAGTGCAGCAACTTGACTTGCTGTATTCTGTTGAATAAAAAAAAATTGTAAATCTGGGCCTTTGTCTTCATAATTTGGTGAGCATTCATTCAGCTTTTTTCAAGTTCTTTTGAGAAAAAGTTGCCTCAAGCAATTACTATATTATTTGGAAATGTAAATGGGATTGTAACATGTCTGTTAACTTGTAACTCTTTTGACCAATCTGCATCCATAATGTGACAAGCGCCTAACTATTTTCTCTGATTTCCCCTACACCACCACCAATTTGTGGCTGATCATGCCACTTTCACATTTTCTCCTACTTGTCAAAGAAGTAAAAATACACTCAATTTGGGTTGGGAAGTTGTCAGCAAACATTTAGCGGCTTATTTATGAGAGGCTTACCCTGCCGGAGCGTCACTTTTTTGACGTGGTGGCAGTGCAAGCCTCTCAATCATATCTATGAGGAGACGCAAAGCCACCCTGTGTGGCTTTGCTTGGCCTCATAGATATGGAGTAAAACAAACCAAGTCGCTGCGTTGCCTTACTCTTCATCAAGGAAATGATCCATGGACATTCCAGTGGGTGTTCCCATGGAACACCCATGCTTTTTGACGCTGCCCCAGATTTACTTAATCACGTAAACCTGGGGCAGCACCAACACCTTACACCTCCCCAGAGCAGGCGTAACGAGGAGGAATATTTTTTCCTCTTTCCACGTGTGCCACATTCTGAAAATTGAAAATGCCTCTTGGGCGACCCTTTCTGTACATAAACAATGCTGCCTGCAATGGAGGCACCCTTGCCCCATGGTGCAAGGGTGCCTACGTTGGCGCTAGGCAGCAAATTGTGCACCTGAACAGGTGAAAAAGCACAGGAATGCACCGTATTTCATAAATACCATGCATTCCTGCCCTTTCACATTGGGGTAGGGAAATGCAGCAAGAAGACTTGCGGCGCTGCCCTACGCCAATTCCCTGTAAATGAGTGCTTTTGTTAATAACCACACACCTAGGCAATAGTACACCCTGTGAGTAACTTTAATCTCACAAAGAATATCACCATATGGTGAAATTGTGTAACAGGTGAGTAAATTAATTTCCTAGTGCATGTTTGGGTTTGTGTTTGTAAACTACATAATTGCATTTTGGCTCATAAAGGTCAACGTCTGTGCCCCAAAGTCAAATATAAGCACACCTATAGGTTTTTTTTTTTTTTTTTTTGTTTTTTTTTTAATTGAGGCCTTCTTGTTTAACTTTTATTTGGTTTCCAGCACAACATCCAGTCTCAATTAGGGAGTACTAATTCTCTTATTAAGTTACTGAACTCTCCAGTCTCTGCATGCGTTGCACAACTAAATATTTTATTGTGTACTGACACATTTAGCAAGATAAAAAAACAAGTGCTGCAGAAAGTATAAGGGGAATGCCACTCTTCTAGGTGCATCAACTTAAACAGTTGGGAAATAAAATGTTTAGTATAAGAATATTAAATAAAGCTGAGTTTAAGAGCCTGCTGTAAGCAAGGGAAAGCAATGTTAAGTATGCTTTAAAAAGTAGAAAAATATATAGTTGATCCACATCTGCATAATTTGGGATGTGCAGGCTAAGACGCAGATAGGCTACCGATCAGACTTTGTGGGCAACACCATTGACAGGGCTTCTGCAAAACATTCTTCACTGTTGACATTCAGGATTGTCCCACTCAAATGTGGATTGTTGGGCTCCTTTCTGGCTGTGGCAGTCTGTGTCTGGGGGTGGGTTAGGGTTACTTGATATCAGCTGCACTCTAGCCAAAGGTGTGTGTCACTAGCGAGAAAGGTAAAAACAAAAGATAACAATTTACACATATTAACATGCTGATTGCTTAGTTACAAGCTGCAGCTTCTAAAGTTTTGAGATGTTAAATCTGCACCCCCCTTCTCTGTGCACTGAGAGCAGGCTTTTCTTTTATTATTTAGTAACTCCTTTGAAGTTCAAGGGCACACAAAGCCAAAAGGTTTTTGATATGATAGGGAAGACATGGGTCTACAATAGTATTTCAAGGCCTTCCTGTTGTTGCAGGACAAAATAAAAAAGAGTTTAAATGCAGTACGACCCAGCTGTCCTGTATTTTTATACTTTTAACGGCAGATGTATGAAATATGCTCGGATCTGTATATTAGTTCTTCAGATTGCCCTCGTTTGCAGGACATCCTGACTTTCAGATGTAAATTTGCCAATTTCTGTGCTTTTAACTTCAATTTTTATTCTTAAAAATGCATTTAGTTAAACATTGACAGACTCGTTTCTTTATTTTTAAAGAGTGGCGTTGGCGAGGTCCGGGGTAGAGGTAGTAATTTAACAGAAGCACATGAGTTCTACTCACCTATTTAAGGAACAACTTTTAATAAGCTATTACCATACTCCAATATAACATTTTTGCTTGCCTAAAAAGGTGAAAGTCCGAGCTGGCCTGTTATGGATTCAAAACTGATCTGCAGGGTAGACACATATTTCACAAGTAATATGTTACTGTGACTGGAACTTGCAGTCTGTGGGATAAATATAGGTACCAAACCCCTAAGGGTATATTTACTAACATTCTGCGCTGGGTTTAAGTCACAAAAGTGGTGCAAATCAATGTAAAACATTTGGTTGAAATATACTTTCCAGCGCAAAAGTCACCAGAAAGTAACGCAGAGCTGCACATAGCTCTGTCGGTTCTTTACTTAGTATCAAGGAGGCATTCTTTGGTTGGTATATGGGTTTTCCCATGAAAGAATCCTTTTTGATGCAAAACCTTACCTACTACAAAAAGTGCACAGAGTTTTGCATAAAAAAATAACACTGTTTTGACATTGGCATTATCAAGGATAAATGCTTTACTTGCTCCAATCTATCCGGCTTTTCATGTGTGCTCCATTGTGTAGGACACATACAAATTAAACCTTCTTTAAAAGTCGCCTAAGCATTGTATTTTGTACTGGAAGGGTACCCTTCCAGTACAAATTGTATGCTAGACATCATGCATACACCCTTGGACTAAGGTGCAAAGGTATGTGCGTGGCACTGGTCCGAGGACTGCCAAACTCATGGTGGTGCAGCGGTGGCAGTTTGGCCACTGCTGCACCAGCAGTCCAACCGCTAGATTACGTCTTTGGCGGTCGGACCACCATGGCACTGCTACAACCACCAGGGATCAGAGATCCATGTTGTTGGCGGAGCGGTCTGAGGGCCGCAATATGCTTGGTGGTGCCCTGCGGCACCGTTAAGTATATTACAACTTTCCTCAGCGCTAGCGGGCTCTCATGGCAGTTCTTATTCCATGAAACTGCTGGTGATGCATGCAGAGGGGCACATGTTGTATGCATGCACCCCAGTTCAAAGGCACCGCCATGGGATTGCAATCTAGCAGTTAGATCGATACCCTCGATTATTGTGCTATTTTATCATTCAAGTAGCATCCTATGGACCGATTTTCTTATTTGCATTAGGGCCCATGTCACATTGGCTACATTACTGCCAGCATTGTAACACATGACAAGAGATATGGCATTTTGTATAAAATATGCACTGTGAAAGTGAATGACTCTAACCACTTTTATCAATTGGAAGTTGTTGAAAGGAATCAAAGCAGTCGCAATGAATGCACTAAGGCTTGAGGGGATGGAGGACTTGGGGTGTTACACTACAAACACTGAACATAAAACCTGTTCTGGAAGGACAGTGACATCAGGTTGTCTCTCATTCACTTCTAGGATTTCTACTGAGATAGACAGGTGTTCCAGTGTGAGGTGGTTCTGAATAAGGGTTCTGGGATGAGAAGGCCCCTTGAATCGTGCACAGGTGATATCCCCTGCCCTGAGTGCCTATTTCCAGAAGAAACTGGTATCCTGACTTGTCTTCTGTTCCTGGTGTCACGGCAGAGGCTTAGGCCTGTACCTGATAATGTGAGGAACAGAATCTGCCCTCTGAAGAGGCTCACCAAGCATGGTCTCAAACAGCGGACTGCTGTCCCTGTCATGGGTGCATCACATAAAGCAGTGGTGGCACATGCCATATTTTTTGACTATAGAGTAACCAGACCTTTTTTTTGTTTCAGAGAGAGCTCCGTTTACTCATCCCTATCATGTAAAGTTCCATTGTAAAGTCCAGTACATGGTACTGGTGTTGAGTATGTATGCGGTGTTCAGTCAACAATAGAACGTTTTTGTGTGAATGAGTCTGAATAAGGTGACAAGACTGAGTAGGCAGGTGCATGACTTCTAGAAATTTGAAGGTGGTGCATAAGTATAAATGTAAGTTATAACTAAGGCTCCCTGTTTTCCATTTTTACTGATTTTTACACATAAATGCAGACAAAAAAACATTTATTTTCCTGTCTGTATTTATTTTTAAATGTGGATAAAAACGGAAAGTGGGTTGTTTTTTGTGTGATTCTATATGCTGTCAATCATGACTGCCAGGACAATAGCTGTGTGGATTGACAGGCAAGGGGATTAAAAAAATATAGGGATTTTAATAAAGAGCTTTAAACAGCAGTAGATTTGCCAAACCTTGATACTAAAATATACATATTTTCTTACAAGTGCATATTTTACCATCTGAGTGTGAATATATCATTGAAACCTGTCAGGCGTTCAGGCACGAGTGCACATTAACTGGTTAAATGCAGAAATATAAACATTTCAGCTCCATTTTTTCACAAAACTTAAAATAAATATGGGTAAATACAGACAGAAATGGCAAAAATATAAATACTATAAAACTGGGAGCCCTAGTTATAACTATGACATAGTAATTTGAAAGTGGTGCGCAAATTATAAATTGAAGTTATAACTCTAACATAAGAATTTCTAATGTTTGTGTATTTTATGTTTGGTTTGTGTACAAAGAAGAAATAAAGTTTTCCTAACTATATCTTATCCTTAACCTTAGTTTTTTTCATGGGATTTAAATGGTTTTTAAAATTGTAATAAAATGTTTAAAAATGCACAGTTTACTGTTGTCAAGTGGAGTATCATTAAATGGAGTGTGGTAAAAAACAGTGGAGGATAGTGTTGTAATGTGTACTGTCATACAGTATGGTGTCGTAGATTGGAGTAGAGTGGAATGAGGTACACTTGAGTGGCATAGAGCAGAGTGGCGTAGAGCGGAGTGCCAAACAGTGAAGTGGGATAGAGTAGAGTGGCGTAGAGCGGAGTGGCATACAGTGGAGTGATGTACAAAGGAACAGCGTATAGTAGAGTGGCATACAGTGGAGTGGCGTACGGTGGAGTGGTATAGGGTGGGATAGCATACAGTGGAGAGTGGTACAGTGGAGTTGCATACAGTGGAATAGTGAAGATTGGGTTTGCGTACAGTGTAGTGGCATACAGTGGGGTGCCATAGATTGGAGTGTTGTACAGTGTAGTTGTATACATTGGAATAGCGTAAACTGGAATGCCATACAGTGCAGTAGCGTGCAGTGCAGTGTGGTTGAGTAGACCGGCATAAATGTGCAGTGGCGTAGACTGGAATAGCGTAGAGTGGCATAGAGTGGCCAGGCGTACAGTGGAGTAGTGTAGAGTGGACTTTCATAGAGTGGGGTGAGGTACGGTGTAGTGGCATAAAGTCGAGTAGCAGGGAGTGGCGAGCAGCAGAATAGCATACACTGGAGTGGGGAAGAGCGGAATAGCGTACTCTACAGTTGAGTACAGTGGAGTAGCATAGTGGAGTGCCGTACAGTGGAGTAGTGTTGAGTTTAGTAGCATTAAGTCCAGTGATGTACAGAGAGTGGTATATAGTGGAGTAGCATAGAGTACAGGGTCATACAGTGGAATACCTTAGACTGTAGAAGTGTAGAGTGTAGTGACATACAGTGAGGTGGCGTACAATGTAGTGTTGTAAAGTGTAGTAGCATACAGTGGATTGTGGCAGAGTGAAGTGGGGTATACTGCTGTTGAGTATAGTAGAGTGCCGTTGAGTGGAGTGGCATCTAGTGGAATAGTGTAGAGTGTAGTGATGTACCATGAAGTAGCACAGAGTGTAGTGGCATAGAGTAGCGTAGAGTGTAATGTCAGAGTGGAGTAGCATACAGGGGAATAGTGTACAGTGGAGGGGCATACAGTAAAGTGACATAGACTGGAGTATAATAGAATAGCGTGGTGTATAGTATAATATCATAAAGTAGAGGGTGTAGCATAGAGTGGAGTGAGGTGGAGTGGAGTGGCGTGGTAGTTGTGTATAATGGACTGACGTAAAGTGGAATGGTGTAGTATCTGTAAATAGTGTAAGTAGTGCTAAACTTATAACTTTAAAAAAATGTACTTATATATTGTGCCTCGTTATACCGTGGTATGTTCATGGTATAAAACAATACATGGGGCTTTGAAGTGAATATGTGATTTGCTAATTGCTCTGCTTACCAAAGGTAAAAGGCAGTCATGTAGCTTTTATCATAGTTTTGCTAGTTTCTGTAGTCTGCGTTTCACTGCATTTTGGTTTAGGGTGTTACTTATAGGTTAGTATCAGGTTTTATTATTGTTCATTATCTATTACCACTTTATTTAAGTGGCAATAGGTGGAGATTTTCACTTATAAATTTCTATATATTTTATAGGAGTTTAGGGTGAACTGCACTTTTTTTTTTAAATAACACAATAATTTGTAGCTACATGAATAATAACATTGAAAATTGTAGAAAACATATATTAAAAACATATAACACAATTGGGTAAATAAATACTAATATAAAAATATACATTTTATAATAAAAATAGATTTTTTAAACAACAATAAACATAAAAAGATATATAATTTAAAACATATAACCGCAAGTAAAAGAAACAGCAAAAATAAATGTGCGAACTCCAATTAAAATAAAAGTATGAAAAGTGTTACACTTGAAAGGTGTTACATTTACTATTCCTACTCAACATAAACAAACTCATTGAAAATATTGGACTTCGGACTCCGATCTAAGCAACAGTACAGAAAGGTTTGGATTTTGGCGAGGTTAGATTTACTATTCCCACTCTTATTTAAGCAACCCAAGAAAAAAGTTTGGACTTCAGAGAGGCTACATTTACTATTCCACTCCAATATAAGCAAAAGTACGGAAAGTATTGGACTTCAGAAGGGTTGGAATTACTATTCCCACTCTGATCTATGCAACAGTAGGGAAGGTTTTAGATTTAGGAGTGATTAGAGTTACCATTTCCACTCCAGTCTAAGCAACAGTAAGGAAAGTGTTGGACTATAGACAGGTTACATTTGCTACTCACTCCAGTCTAAGGGGCCCATTAGGATGGCGGGCGGAAGCACCACCGCCGTGCTGGCGGATGCAAAAAGCACCAGTTACCGTCCGCCCGCCACAGCACACACGCCCGCCCAATTAGGATGCAAAAAGACAGCCAAACACCGCCCGTAAGCCAGCTACGCCCTCCGCCATCAAAGTGCGCCCGTCCACGGAGCGGCGCGGCCTAATGGAGACAACGCCCGACGAAATCACGTACCGCCCGGCGTACAAATTACGATGCCAGAACCAAACAGTTCTCCCGGCTAAGAGACACCGCACGTGAAAGCAAGGCGGAAAACCGAACGCACAGTACGGATAGCAAAGAGGCGGACCCCCGAGCATGAATCCAGCACTGCAGACCCTCCCCATGCTCTACCTGATGCAGCACCCAGGAGTCAACGCACCGCGGCGACGCGGGTAGGCAGACACACAACAGGGGCACGCAAACAGCGCACACAGTGCAAGGGCGGGGAAAACTGTATAGTGGCCCCCGACATCCCTGCGTGGACACGACACATCCACCACTGCACCCACACATGCGCACAACGCAGAGGCCAACGGCAGCGCAATGCATGCGCCGCACACAAACAACACAGGGTCACAACCAAACACCACACACACCAGCACCACCCAGAACGCACATGTCACGTGACAGCCCTGCCACAGTCATGTCCCCAACCGGCAATTCACTGTTGCCAACCTGACGTCACACAAGTGACCCGAACATGTCAGTGACGTCACGCCACATTAGGACACACCCCTGTGTGCAAAACACGGCAAAGCACACAGCGGAGGCAACATCACCCAGCAGAATATGGACCCCGTCGGGTAAAGGTACGCCAGTACCACACAAACACCGATGCCACCCTGCACCCAACTAACAAGACATGCAATACGTAACATCAAAGATACCGGGGACAGACAACAGGTGGGACCAATTATAACACAAGGCCCAACGTATAGCGGAAACGCAGCCTGCTGCCCACACACGGGAGAGGAGACCGCACCGAATGACCTTCCATTCCCACTGTGAAACCACATCCCGACTAAACAAGCTGGAGACAAGTCATTGCACCAAAAAAAGCCCAACACAGGCATGCAGAGGGAAGCGGCCACAGGGCAGATAGCGCATAACACCAAAGAACATTCACAACGGAAAGAAGAAATGATAACACTCCCCCATGTGGTTCACATGCAAGTTATCTGGAAGGAGTCAGACACCACTGACCTTGACCATTCAGAGAAGCATGTGGGATGAGGGCCCGTGTCCTCCGCACAAGCCAACATAACCCAAGTCCTGCCTCCCTACGACCATTACAGAATTCCCAGCAACGTCGGAGGTTGCACACTGCAGACTGCACAGACAGCCGGAGCACGCCACCACAGCGCCCTGCAGCAAAATGGCACTTGCACCACACCTGCCCAACTACGCCCGGACAGATCAAGCTGTACAAACATAACCTGATACAGATATTGGGATGTGACAATCTGGCCTTGCTGAACGTAAGTTACCGACTAACTTACCGCATCGCATTGTTCAGCTGCGTCATCCCCGTCTTCTACTGTCGGAGGTGTCCCTTCTACTATCCTGTGGAGTTATGTCTCTCCAACCCGGCATGTCCAAGGGGCGGACCTGCTACAACTATTCAACCCCCTGGACGCCCACGACGGGGTCTGTTCAGCCTATGGGGGCATGGCGTATGTGGCGACTATCGGACCCACACTGCAATGGGAACACTGTGCCTCTACACGACGGATAATGGATTACAGTTACATCGAATGCCATCCAACATGTCCCATCATGCTCCTACAAAGGGACAACTCACGACCAACACCTTGACAGCCACCATCCGCTACATTGGATGGCATCCCATGTCCACCACCAATGCCATGGAAGCCCTGCTGGAAGGTATTGCATTCCTGACAACCTGTCAATTCGTTGGGCCCCGCCGCCATACCCCTAATTGAGCAATGATGTCCCACACCGTACCTATGCTTGGCTTCCGCACGGACTAGGCAGTTACCAGTACAACAACTATACCATGCAACCTGCAACTGACACCACATCCAACAACTACACTGCCATGACATCTGATACTTTTCGGGACATGCACCCTGTTCCTCATCACATCCAGTAACTCTGCATGAACAGGGGGAGGAGCAGAGGCATGGGATTTGTGTATAGCAACCACATGGATAGAACTGCACTGCTACAACCATGCCATGATATGGATCCTGCGCCCATGAACATATGCACCGGTCAGTGGACAGTAATCGTCCTGCTGTAGTATGTGGAAGCTGTCACCTCACCTCCCTCTGAACGTCCGTGCCAGGAGCTTTGCATGGACACCAAGTGCATCCACCAACATGAGCCCAGTGACTGTGACATGGCCAGTACCCACCACATCGCAACAAGTGGGACGCCGTTGCATGCACGTAAGCCCATGCCCTGATGTCACCTCCACGCACGTGTGTATGAGTAACTATAGCAGCAAACCTGTAACATGGAACTGAGATGCACTGTGCCCATGATGACAAAGCGGACTGGTAGGCTACATGTATACTGTCTGTGTCAAAGTCAGCAGCACCACAGTAATTAGCAAATGTACATTAGCACACCAACGGCTAAGCAGTTGTAACTCTGAAGCCCACATCCCACAGTCAACAACTAATCACATGTACCCTACACCCTATGCTATGTGTTACACATGCTGAGTATATCCTCCACATGCATTTCGCTGCCAGTAGTGTTCACTATACTTGCATCACAGAGGACATAAGTCCCAATACATGGCTTGAAGCAAAAATGTGTCTCTGCTGATTCATTTCCACAAGTACGAATGAGAGAGGATGAGAGTGTGTGAAGTACACGGCAGTCGTGAGATGACCATGTAGTCCACTGTCATTGGATGTCAACGCAAATGAGTAGCACAACTGTGGGAGACACATGTGTCATGTTAAGCGGGAGTTATGCATGGATCAGGTGGGTGGGTGTGACGGGTAGGTGCGCACATGCAATGTTGAAACACGCTGTGTTGGGAGGACTCAGGAACAGTACATTGGCGCTCTCCTGGGAATCTGTAAAGACCACCTGTCTGGTGATGAATGAACCTCGTGTGTGCACAACAGGCGGGCACACGATCAATGCTGCATCAAATGTAGACGTCAGCCCACCCCTCCGTGGACATGCCGGATACTGCTGCGCGTCCGCCAGGCCCTTGCCAAGGCACTCACATCCCCTGTCGACCTGGTGTATCCCCAACATTGTCCACTTGCACAGGCAATCCAGGGCACGGGATGGCAGTAGGAGCACGGTGGGTGAGAGGTCATGGCGCGCTCATCCTGGTCACATCACGCAGGCAACACATCCACAATGTGTAGTATGGCACAAGTCAAATGGAAGTAGTGGGGGGACGCACACATCACAAGCAGGAGTGATGTGCACGGAAGGTGGCTCGCACCATCCCACCCATTGACAATACACCCACACACGTTACATGCCATTGCAACAGAGAAGCCAGCGCGTGCACAAGCAGCTCCAAGCTCGCCCCAGAGAGGCCAAAGAGTGAATGTGTGGGGCCATGAGCTCCAGTTGGACGCGGCCTGGCCCGCTAGGGCAGCTACAGCCTCTGTGTGTTGCAGGTGGTGTATCCGGACTGCGGAGCCTGTCATGCATTGTCAATGTTGCCCGGGTCTCGAGTCGTGGCACCACGCATGTGGACGGCGATCCCGCCACTTATTATACCGTGAGACAGACCACTTGTTCAACTGGACCCACACATACACTCCTTGGCCTCTCTGGGGCGAGCTTGGAGCTGCTTGTGCATGCGCTAGCTGCCCGGGTGCAAACGCATATTGGGGCGAGCGAGGGAGGCCATGAGGACAGTGCAAAAGTTGACTGTTTGATTTTCAGCCAGTTTAAGGAATTACCCTGATGTGGTCGGAAAAAGACGTCTCGGTGTATTGCAACTAGTAGATCAGCCGATGAACTACCCATGTCTTGCATGTAGCCCGCACCCAGCCCCGCCCACTCGACACATTAAAATGAGTACCAGCACCACATACTACCCATTCGAAGCACTGACTGGGGGTGACAACCATTGGACAGTCTTGTGTAGTCCACCCACAGCGTACATGTGGGCCCTCCATGATCCATGTCACCTGCGGCAAAGTGATGTCATGGGCAATGACGGAGTGAGCAGAGCTGTCTGCCCCCACGCACAGATGGTGCATCAGCTCAACAGACCCAGCACTGAGTGCAGCAGGGTCACATGTGCAGGGGCAGTTGTGCCTGGTGTGAAGGCACATGCATATGACAGCACATCGAGCAATGTGTAGCCTGCCCACATCTACTGTCCATTGTCAGGCGGACCCAGAAAAAGATCATAAGGCAACACATCTGTGTGGGTGTCACCCACTGTGACCAACACTGCGCAACCATCAGCGTACTCGCCCTGTGCATGGCCCACCCCATCGAAAGGTCACATTCAGTGCCACTATCTCTCACACACATCCCTATCACGAGTCATGGTGTGTCCAATCGACAGTGCAGAGTAAGCGCTCATCCGGGGGGTCCTGAACAGGAGACGCATGTAACCCACTAGGCAGTCTGTCGGCACCTACTGGCATTGTGCAGTCAATGTGCAGGCCAGGCCTGCTGGGACTGAGAAGGGCAGCATGGCCCCAGCCTGACTTCCACACGACCAACAAGTGCACTGAGACCTGCATTGCCAATTGTCTGTGTCACTGGATGTCTGACATGAAGTTGCCATGTACCACCACTCGGGAGGGACAGACAGGTCAAAACGCCCGAGAGCTCACCATACCCATGCCACCTGCAGTCAGCATGGTGAGCAGTGCATGTTTGTACACCACAGGCTCTGACTCATAGTGCTGCGGAGCAACGACATGTGTGTCCCCCACATGCACACCCACACCCACTGCAGTTGTCTCTCACACACAACTCTCGCAAGGAATAGCCATGTGCAGTGTGCGTGGAGCACGGAATCCAGGTTCTCCAGCTCTCGCTGGTGAGTGGACCTGGACATGTCCTCAGCGTCATCCACGTGTAGGTGGAGTGGTGGCAGCAGCAGGTGTTGTCGAGGGTGCCAGGCTGCAGTGCCAGGTAGCTGTGGTTATGCCTGTCCCACTCACACACACATATAACCGCCTGGGGCAGTTTCAGTGGGTACAAGCTGCTGCAATTCGTGTACCATGTCTGGCAGCTTCAATTGCAGGCGTTGGCCTGCTCCCAGCTGGCCATGGACGCCTTCCTCCACAGTGGAACACGCAGGGTGCAACCGCGAGGGTCATTGGAGTTGGCCGTAAGGGCCTGGCCCATGGCGGGTACAGTCCGCTGATGCCATGTGCACCACACAGTATAATGTGCGCAATGCATCTGCAGGTGTGGCCATGATTTGCGTGTGAGTGCAGGTCCACAATGGACAGGGCCACAACATGCTGTGTGCATAGGCAGGGACGGCCAGTGCTCAGCCTCCACATGTCTGTTGGCACATCATCATGTACACATTGGCATGGGAGCATGGGATATGCATATGCACACACATGCCATCTTTCACTATGTACATCTGCCACTTGGCACGTGCAGTGTTACGTGTCACTTGTGATGTGTAGTTGCAAGCACACAGCCGTGTTGGCATGGGGCTGTCAATGTGTACACCTGTCAATGTTTCTGGAGGTGTGATCCGTACAGTGCTGTACATAGGGTGCAGTAGGGACATCAATGACTGTCTCATATCCTCGTGCCACAGGTCCCACTTGTTTTGGCCGCTCCAGCCTGTGTCCATAGCGTTGTTGGTGTGTGCCCTACACAACCAGCCTCGGAAGCAGTGTGATGCACAGCAGCTAGTCATGTTGCCGTGGTGTTGCCGCTTGCCGAATATGCAGTCTGTTAACATCAGCATGCCTTACAAGTTATTGAGGCCTAGATCCCCATGTGCATGCTCATGGCAATGGGGTGTGTCACTGCCCATTGCTATTGGTAGGGGACCTGTGTAAGTGTATTGTGGCTGTGCTGTCCCTACTTGTCCAGCCGTTCTGTCATTCAATTGCCTGCTCAGTCATTTGTTTTGTGTATGTGAATATGCCATGTGGCGTGTTGCTTTGACATGTGTCCACTTCCATCTTTCCTAGGCGGAGACCAAACATTCATCGCCCCTACCAATTGCTGTCAGACATGGTGGATGTGGAGGTCATCCGCAAATATCGTCTGGACCGACCCACCCTGCATCGTCTATGTGCCTTGTTGGAACCCCACCTCCGTCCTCGCAGGGTGTATCCAACAGCATTCACCCCCACGGCTAAGGTGATGGCTGCACTGCATTTCTTCGCCACTGGGTCATTCCAGCACACAGTGGGCAGTGGAGGTGGGATGTCCCAACCCATGTTCAGCATGGTGCTCAGGGATGTACTGTCAGCCATGATGCTGTACAGGAACAGATACATCCACTTCCCCAGGGCTCGTGAATTGGCAGCAGTGAAGGGTGCATTCTATGCTCTTGGGCCGAATCCCCACGTCGTTGGTGCAGCAGACTGCACCCATGTTGGCCTTGTTGCACCACAGGCCACTGGAGCACCTCTACCGCAACCGGAAGCACACGCACTCCCTGAATGTGCAAGTGGTGTGCCTTGCGGACATGGTGATTTCACACGTGTGCGAAATTTCCAGGATCGGCCCATGACGCGCACATCATGCGCAACAGCATCCTACCACGTCTGATGACCGATCTGCAACCGGACCGTGGCTGGATTGTTGGTGAGTATGTGGAGTAGTGTAGCGTGCTGGCTGTGCGATGCTGTCTTGTGTACAGTTGGAATTGCAACGGTTCTCTGTGTCCCTCACACCCAGGTGACTCTGCTTACCCGAATGGGCCCTGGCTGCTCAGCCCATTGCGACGTCCTGGGAGCCCAGCTGATGTCCGCTACAATGAGGCACATGGGAGGACCAGGACGTGTGGTTGAGCGGACCTTTGGCCTCCTCGTCCAGGTTCAGATGCCTGGACCGCACCGGGGCGCACTGGCATACTCCCCACAGAAGGTGTGCCAGATAATTGTGGCTTGCTGCATGCTGCACAATCTGGCGATCCGCGAAGCAGATCCCCCTAATTGTGGATGACGGAGATCAACCAGGGCCCCAGCCTGCAGACCAGGACAGCTCTAATGAAGAGGACAGTGGAGAGGATGAAGCTGTGAATGTGCGTCAGCAGCTCATCGCCCGCTACTTCACTTGACGGTGAGTGTCCATGTACGACGGCTGATGTAGCTGTAGTTGTGCAGGTGTAAGTGTGTGCTCTGTCACGGGGGCCTTTTGTTCACGGAGTGCTGTGTGTCAATGGTCCATGTCCAGGTTGGTATGCCACTGACAGTGGCTGTAGCATTAATGCCCTGTTGCTCTGTGAGATGTGTGCATTGCTTGTAGTTGGTGACAAGTACTGTGTGATGAGTGTGTGACACACTCATTGAATGTACTCTTGTTCTGTTTTTCACCCCTAGGTCCCTACAGCCTCTCCTGTCCCATCGACATGCCACACAGCAGATGCATTTCTGCTCATGGTGGCGATTGCACATCGTGGAATAAACCCAGGACACATTAAGCCGATTGTGATCAAGGTGTATTTATTAACAGCGGTGACATGTGATTGTGTGCAAGGTGATGACAAAATGTGGTGCATGCTGTGACAATGAGTTGGCGGTCATGGCTGCGTGATGGTCAAGGTGTACCCATGGAGTTCTATGTCCACAGTCCAACAGACACATGCCATTCACATGGCAGTGTGGGGTAGGATCGTATTACAAGTCAATGCAGTAGGTGGTCAAGGTGGCTGGCTGACTCACTGGCGTTGTGCGTGCGAGAAGTCCTCTCTGGACACCTGTTTCCTCTTCGGACGGCCCCTTCCACGTTTGGTAGGGGTGTTGATGTTCCGCTGGTGGTGGCTGAGAGTGCTCACTCGCTGTGGACGCAGGAACGCGATGCTGCACGAGCCTGCACCACAGCAGGTGGTGGCGGAGGTGGTGTTGCTGGCCTTGCTTGTGCCCTCCCCCACCACCAGCTGGCCCATGAGGGCCGCGATTTGGGCCATATGGGCATCCATAGACCTCAACACCGCAAGGACCTCCCGCGTGTACGCTAGCCGACCTGGCCCATTCTCCTTGGGCCTCTTGATAGGCCCCAAGGACTCTGTCCCGATTGGCGGCAGGGCTTGGCTCCCAGGCACAGTTGGCGTTGGCCTGGCCCTGCTCCTCCTACCAGTACTGCTGCCACCGACCTGCCCACCAGCCACATTGCTCACCACGGTCCTCGCTCTGGCTCCCGGAGGTGGAGCCCGGCGGCCGTGCCGACCTCTTGCGCAGGGGCTGTGGCGAGGGATGGCGTGGTGGTGGTGGTGGTGGTGGTTGCGGTGGTGGTGGCCGCAGCGGCTGTGGCAGCAGAGGGGTCTGTGACTGGTCAGCAGCCCTGGGTGATGGGTTGGTGGGCAGGAGGGGCCCTGGGGAGCGGTTGTGCCCTGCCACTCCAGATGGGCCTGCTGGGTGGTCCGTGTCCGGAGGGGTGTCCAGCTCCTCTACATCCGTGAGTCCGGGTCGGAGGCTTGCGGGCTGGCTGTGCTGGCTGCTGTCACCCTCTCCAGCATCCAGCAGTTCGGCACCTGTGGGGAGAATGAGATGGGTCATTGTGTTGCACCTAGCAAAGTATGTATTGGTTGTCTGACATTCACAGTTCGTGCACTGTCGTGCACAGGTTTCCCAGTGGGCGTGTGTGTGGATGTACGATGTGTGTATGCGTGGGCCAGGCAATGGGTCTGTGTGATGTGGACATGTGGCATGGGACGGATTAGCAATGCCGATGGGTGTGTGTTGCTATGCTCCTACATTTTGTGGCTCGTGTGTATGCGTGCTCCAGGACCATCGACTATGTTGGGTTGAACGATGGTTTAGGGGGAAGGAATGAACGGCTAGGTGCGCTGATGCCAAAGGGGTACAGCCCCCTAAGCGGCTCTTGGGCTGAAATATGCTTTTGGGGTACATACTGTGGGTAATGGGTGCAGAACGTGACATGTGTTCTGGCAACGTGACAGTGCATAGTCAAAGGTGTGTGTCTGTCTCACATGGCCGGAATATCTGCTGACTTATCATTCATGGACATCACATTGGTAGCAATGTTGTGAGTTCGTGCTTGTTGTGTGCCACACGACGTATTGCAGATGGGCCAATTCCTTTGTGTGCGTGCTGCCCTGGTACATGTGCATCAGTGCTGTGCTCTTGGGGTGTTGACTATATTATGTGTGTTACTCGCAGTGTGACGTGCGCTTCAGTCACTGCAGGCACTTGATTTGTCATGGGCAGGTATCTTTGCATGACTACTGTATGAGGGCCAGCTGTTCGGATGACATACCTTTCATGACACTGTGGCTGAGAGATGAGATGGATATGTTGAATGTGCATTGTGTGCCTGTGTGTTTCATGGGTCCAGTTGTCGGTGTGCAATATTGTGGTTCCAAGCTGTTACTTCTAGTACGGTCTGTCTTACGTGGGCGTTGTTGTACGATGTGTGGGTGACAGGCAGTGAGGACTACATGGACAGGACTTCGATGGTGTTGCTGATGTGTGTGATGGGTGGCACAGTGCCTGCCGTGTGGGTCTGTGCTCCAGTGGGACTTGTGCATGCAGACGTGGCTCCTTAGGTGTTGCTGTATCTGTGATGGGTCATGTGGGGTTTGACTCTGTTGAACATGTCCGTGTACACATTGGTCTCATGATTGTGACTGGGAGCAGTGCTGCGTGTTCCTCTGCTACGTGACATGTCCCATGTGTCAGTCGTAGTGCAGTCCTCATGCCTACAGACGCCCCGCCCTGTACATTTTCCCACCTACAGGTTGTTTCTGAGTGCGCAATGCAATGGATGCCACATGGTACTGGGAGGGAGGGGTGCTCCACCTTGCTGGTCTGTGGGAGTGGGGGCCTGGTGGGTGTTTTACTTCAGCTGTCCCCCTCCGAACCACTGTCTTTGTGTTCCGGCTACTTACCTGTTACTTGTCGGTCAGTGCAGCTATGGCGGACACCATGGATGTGGGGTGTGCTCCACCTTGCTGGTCTGTGGTAGTGGGGGCCTGGTGGGTGTTTTACTTCAGCTGTCCCCCTCCCGAACCACTGTCTTTGTGCTCCAGGCTGCTTACCTGTTACTTGTCGGTCAGTGCAGCTATGGCGGACACATGGATGTGGGTGTGGGGAGTGCTCATTCTGGCGCATCTGGAGTACAAGGGGACCTGGTGGGAGTTGCGGTGCTGGCTGACTGTACACATGCCCCCATGGTTTTGTTAGTTGGTAGCTTTGGGCTGAGTGTGTGTGAGTGTCTGTTGCATGTGTGGATGATGTCTTGTGTATTGTGTACTGGACATGGGAGGGGTTTGTCCCTTAGGAGCTATGGCATGGTGGTAGTGCATGTGATTACATAGCGGTGTGCTGGTATACGTTTGTTTGTGCCCACCAGCCTCCACTCCCCTGGTAATCCGGTGAGGATCTCCGGATGTATGATGACTCGCACCTTCTCCTCCCACGCCTTGAAGGTCTTGAATAGCGCGGGATTCCCTCCACTCCAGTCCTGGCAGCCAGCTCTCGATTTTCTGGTCTCCTTCTTCTTGACCACGCTTTGAGGTCGTTCCACCTTTTGTTAACTTCTCCTCTGTTGCGTGGAACGTTCCCGACTGCATTGACCTGGTCTACGATCCTGCTCCACAACCGGTTTCTGGTGGATAGTGGTGTCTGTTGGACCTGGTTGCCATAGATTTGTGGGTGCACCTTGACTATCTCGTCGACCATGACCGTCAGCTCGGTGGAAGTGAACTTGGGCATTCTGTGTGGTGCCATGGTGTGTGTTTTGGTGTTTGTGGTGCTGGTGTGTGATGTGCAGGGGGTTTGTGTTGCCGGTCTTTGGTGGTGGTGGTTGTGATGGGTGTGATAGGTGCGTGTCTGTGGTGTGCTGCTGTCCTTTCTGTCTCGCTGTGTTGTGTGCTTTCGTCCTCAGTTTGTAATGTTGCAGGGGTTGTGGTCTGTGAAGGGCTGGTTTTGTACTTACTGCTATGTGGGTGTGTCATGATGGTCTGTTGTTTTCAGGTGTGTTGTGGCTGGTGTTCTGGGATTTGTAGTTGATTTGTTTGTCCAGGGGGTGTTTGCAGGATGTGTACTGTGTTTGGGTTTTTGTGCGTGGGTTGCTGTGTGGACTTGTTAGCCATGTTGTGTGTGTTTGTTTTTCGTCAGCGGATGGTTTCTGTGCATGGACGTGGCGCCGCCAGGGCTTCCGCCGTGTCCATTTTCGTCACTGTTTGCGCTGGCGGGCGGTGTATTTGTGGATTTCCCCGCGCTCATGTCGGCACGATCCTAATTTGCTCGGGCGGTCTCGGTCGTCCAGGGCGGGCGGTTTTGGCTTGCCGTGCGTCTTCCGTCCGTGGCGGGCGGATGGACTTAGACTCTGACATGGGCGGGCGGTTTTTCTGTTTATTTTCCGCCTCTGGCGGTTTTCGAGTCCGCGGCATCGTAATTGCTCGGTCGGTATTCAGACGGTGTAGGCGGGCGGATTTTCGCCACTGTGGTTGATGGCGGATTTTTATCCGCCCGACATCGTAATGGACACCTAAGTAACAGTAGGGAAAGTGCTGGGCTTCAGAGGAGTTTAATTTCTATTTCCACTCCAGTCTAAGCAACAGTAGGGAAGGTGTTGAACTTCTGAGTGGTCAAATATACTGTTCCCTTTCTACCCTAAGCAAAAACATGAAAACTGCTTAATTTTAGGGAGGTTAGATTTACTATCCCCACTGCAATGTATGCAAAGCTTGGAAAGTGTTGGACTTCAGAGGGATTAGGATTTACTATTCCCACCCCAATATATACAACAGTAGGGAAAGGGTTAGATTTACTATCCCCACTCAATTAAGCACCAATAAGGATTGCATTGGATTTGGATGAGCTAGATTTACTATTCCCACTCCAATCTAAGCAACAGTAGGGGAAGTGTTGGACTACAGAAAGTTCCATATACCATTCTAACACAGCCCATTCAAATAAATATTTAAATATCTAAAAACATAACCTTATTAACCTATATTTAAACTAAAACTATATCTTGTATAAATTTAAATAAGATGCAAAATGTATTATAAATATACAAAATAAAGTGTATAAATGAAATATTGAAATAAACATACATAGAATTCATTTCACTCGCTACTACTGAACAAAAGCCACAAACACCAAAAAAGATGCATTGAAATATAAATAAAATAAGAATAAAATTAAAATAAAAGACATAAAATAATAAATGGAAATATAATATGCACTTGTTTATAAATATTATCAATTATTTTATTTATTTCAGTCTAAGTAAAACAACAATTGTACATATAATAAATAACCAAGGAAATAATTATATAATTTATAAATTAAATATTTAAATAGCTTAAAACATAAAGAAAACTATTTTAATTTGAATAATATCTCACCCTATTCCCCTACAAACCGTACAATATTCTACTAAATTATAGATGACTAATTATACTATACAAAATATAAATTAAAAATGCAAATTGAAACCCAAATAAATTAAAACATTTACATAAGAAAAAAAAATATTTAATTTACCTTATATCACTTAAATACATTTTAAATAGTAGTTTTTAATGTTAACTATTTAACTTGCCACCATATTCCCCCTACAAACAAAATGACCAGCTACTAAATTATAAATTAACAATTACATTTTAAAAATGAAATTACTCAATGAAATTACTCAATGAAAATTACAAACTATATTTTAAAAAAGACACTTGTACTAATATTATTAGTATATATATTTAATTACAATCAATGTTTATTACAACTATATTAAAGTACAGAATATTAATGACACCAATTTTCTTCATATAGATATTGTATAATCGTATAATAAAACCTATATTCTTACTTTTGATATTCTGTTCACAATATTTTTGCGTAGGTGATATTTTTGACAACATGCTTATGTCACATGATATTTTGGAATCAATGTGTTTCATTGACTATATTTAACATATGCCCAGTTTGGAAATGTCCCTTTCACATGAAAAGTGTAGTTACACAACTGTAAGTGAATTTCTCTTCTCCGGCACAAAGGAACCACAAACCTAATTGAAAAATTAATGTTTAAGACTCTATGTACAAAATGTCCACTGCTGAAAACATGTATTTCAACTGACATGGGCACATTTTAAGGATTCTTTTGCACAAAAACAGCTAGTGCATGACTATCAAATTATGTTTCTCTATTCCTGAACAAAGGATTCACCAGCCCCTTTTAGGAAGTCTAGTTGTATACCCCACACACACCGATGTACAACATTAGGCCTCACGCCTCAAAAATGTTTTTGTTAACATTGCAAAAGACTCCTATAATTACAGTAGGAGCATTCTGAGATTTTTATTCCCATGAAAAGAGACAGCTGTACATCAGCCAAAGTAACTTTCTTACTCTTACACAATGAGCATACCAGTTCAGTTCAGGAATACAATTGTGTTGGGATCTCGTGTCACCGCATTCTTTTCCTTGTGTTCCCTGCGTGGAACATAGAATGCTGCAGTTCTGGCAGTTGCTGTCGGGATGCTGCGGAGACCAGATGAATAAAGAAGAAGACTGGAAACCTACCTGCTGTGTGTCTTCTTTTCATTGGCGACGACGAGTTGTCTGGTCCCCAGTTTTCCCTCCGTTTGCTGCTGGAGAGCGTTGGCGATGTTTTGGCCGTCCCTGCTGGTTCCAGTGGTGAGGATCGGTTCGGCGTCTCTGGGATCGATCCAGTGAAGAGCCCTCATGCTGGTTGTCTTCGCTGGTCAAGCTGCGCTTTTCCGGAGGTTTGCGGTGAGGTTTTTCCTCTTTTCGGGCCAGTTCAGGTCTCGACTGCGAGGGGGACTGTTTGCGCAGGCGCGAGCACGCGCGCGTCACTCTGACGTTCTTGGTCCTTGTTGAAGTGACGACCGGCGCGTGTGTCGGCGCGCGTCACGCTGATTGTGGGGAATTGAGTGCGAGTCAGCGTTGGCATAGCAACCAGCGCGCATACCAGCCCCTGTTCTTGAACTCAGTTAATGTAGTGACAACCGGCGCGCAGACCGGCGCGCGTCACTTTTCATCCTCAACTTGTGCTGTGGCAACTTCCTTGTGACAATCCTTAAGTGACTTTTGGATTTAACACATAGCTCCATGCTGATTGAAATTTTTTTTTTTTTTTTAAAGTATACATACTGCTTAAGCTAATCCAAGCAGTCTAATGTGTTACACCTGCATGTGCTTATTTATAACGGTGACATGCATAATGTACTTATTTTTTTTTCTCTTTTTCATCTTCTTAACTACATGGTGGCACTAAAATACGTGGCAGTGCAGAGAATACAAGGCAGTTAATAAATACAGCTTTAATACTAAAATACGTGACATAATCTGCAAGTTAACCACTTGTTTGTGCTGATCTTCGTGGCAGCAACTCACCCACGCACAGTCAGCAGATGGATCACATAATGGCACCACCTCCTTTTTGCAGTCACCTGGTACTCCTCCTATTATTTGGCAGCAATGGAAGGAGACATTTGAAGCCTATCTTGAGGCGATTGAAGGGGACACTTTTATTTCAAAGAAAAGAAAGCATTACTTGTATATAATTTGGGCGCAGAGGGCAGGACCATTTTAAAGACTTTACCTCTAGAAATTGTAAGAACATGTGTCAGTAGTGGGGAGGAAGGGGACTCCTTAATTGTAGACGACTACGCTTCACTTATCAAAACTCTGGATAAAAGATTTAATCCCAAGAGGAACATTGTACTGGAGCGCCACAAATTTTTGCAACGTGCTCAGATTCCTGGTGAATCAATTGATGATTTTGTGGCGGCCCTCAGAACTTTAGCTGTCACTTGTAATTATAGAGAGTTCAGAGACGAAATAATCCGTGATCAGTTAATTGAGCGCACCTGCAATAAAAAGATCCAGGAAAAACTTTTAGCTTCAGAAGATCCTGATCTAGAAACTGCTCTCATTTTAGCCAGAAGTATTGAGCATTCCCAACTATGCATGAAAGAGATCAGTGGGTCTGCGTCCAACGAGGTTAAGTTAGTCAGTATCAAACCTACAAGTAGACCTACAAAAGGAACTAATATAAATGTATCTAACAGTTCTTCATCTGCATCCGGTTTGCCTAAGTTGAAATCTGAAAGACCTGAAAAACCTGACCTCTCATGTTACCGATGTGGGAGCAGATCTCATCTGGGAAATTTTAAATTTTGCTTTGCTATTAATCAAACTTGCTTTAAATGTGGTAAGAAAGGACATTTGGCACGTATGTGCAAAGCTACCATTGCACATAGGGTACAATCAAGAACTGTGAAGGCTATTGAGGAAGAGTATGTTGACTCCGTGAATGAAAATGAAAGTTATGAATTATTAATGTTGTCTTCTTCCTCTACTCAATCGGATGGTGTAGTAGAAATTGCTTCTATAGTTGAACCGCATAAAAGAAAATCCCCTGCGTGTGCCATACATTTAAACGGCAGCAGTATAAAATTTCTGGCGGATTCTGGTTCTCCTTTTACCCTTATAAATGCCAAAGACTTTGAGGGATTGGGCGACATTCCTGTCGAGCAGTCCAACATAAAAATCTTTGCTTATGGTGGTAAAAAGGTTGAGGTTCTAGGCAAGTTTGTGGGCAAGTTGGAATTCAAAGGGGATTTAGCACAAGGGACTGTTTACATTGTAAAGGAGGGTGCAAATTTATTGGGATGGGAGGAGCAGGGTGAACTGGGCATCATCCTAGATCCCAATCATCCTGACATGGTGTTATCTAAACACGATGCCAAGCATTTTTACTCCAATCTTCCTGTGGTTACCCCTGTGCATACTATTTCTGCAAAATCGTTATCTAAGAGTGATTGGACTCTGAGGTATCCCGAAATTTTTAATGGGGAATTGGGTAAACTCAAGGGTTTTCAGCACTGCATTGTTTTGAAGGAAGGTGCAAAAGCTGTTGCACATAAAGTGCGTAAGGTACCTCTCAGTATGCGTGGTGAGCTTAAACAGGAACTAGAGCGGTTGTGTTCTTTGGGTGTAATTGAGCCCATTGAGGGGTCTGAATGGTTGTCCCCCATCGTTTTGGCGCGCAAGGGTGACAAGTCTCTCAGGATGTGTGTGGACTTGCGCGACCTAAATTCTTGCATATGGGTAGACCGTCAACCCCTGCCCAACATCAATGAGATGTTGTCTACACTAGAGGGTGCAAAGTATTTTTCTTCTCTCGACATTTCCGCTGCTTATCATCAAGTAGAATTGTGTAAGGACTCAAGACATCTCACGTCCTTTGTCACACCTGAAGGTGCATTTCGCTATGTACGTATGCCGTTTGGTTTGGCATCGGCTTCTGCTGTGTTCCAGCGTCTCATGGGGACCTTGTTTAAGAACACTGCAGGAGTCGTGTTTTTCCAGGACGATATTTTGATCTACGGTAAAACTGAATTAGAGCACAATTCCAGGGTCAGGGAAGTACTGGACATTGTCAAGTCTAGTGGATTAACGTTGAGAGAAGACAAGTGTAGGTTTTTCCAAGATGGTGTGGACTACCTAGGGCATCACATTTCCGAGAAAGGAGTAGAACCCAAAATTAAACTTCTTGATGCCATCCGAAATGCACCTGAACCACAAAACAAAGACCAGCTTCGTTCCTTTCTAGGGCTAGTTGAGTATTACGCTAAATTCGTGGCCAATTTCTCTGATAGGACGGTGTGTTTGCGTGAGCTTCTAAGGAAGAATGTGAAATATATATGGTCAGACCAATGTGCTTGTGATTTCAAGTCATTAAAAGAAGCGATGTGCAAGCACGCCCACTTAAGTTATTTAATATTAATGATTGCTGTATTGTTACCACCGATGCGAGCAATGTGGGTCTTGGGGCTGTACTTATGCAGAAAAGATCTGATAAAAGGGAGGAGACCATTGCTTTTGCATCTAGGGCACTGCGTGGAGCAGAGAGCACTTATTCCACAATTGAGAAGGAGGCCCTGGCTTTGTGGTGGGGTGTACAGTATTTTCGCAATTTCCTGTGGGGGAATGAATTTGTTCTGAGGACCGACCATAAACCACTGGTAGATCTTTTTACCACCAAGGGTGGGGGCAGGGCCACTCCACGTATAGCCAAGTGGCAGTACAGGTTAAATGAATTTAATTATCGCCTGGAGTACGTGGCTGGTGTGAAAAATCAGGTAGCCGATTGCTTGTCCAGGTTACCACTTTCTGAATCTGCATGTGACTCTATGGGTGAGGATTTGGAAATGGTGTGTGCTGTCAGTGGGGTAGCTGACACAGGAGTTGCTCTGTCTGAGATTGATTGGAAGTTGGCTTTGTCTGAAGATCTTGAGATCAGGAAAGTGATTGATTTTGTGGTTCATGGCTGGCCTAACAATGTGGATTTGGCTCCCGAACTCATTCCTTTTAAAAGAATATGTGAAGAGTTGTCCCTGGTCGACGGAATCCTGCGTAGAGGTGGATTGTTGGTGGTCCCCATGATCATGCGCAAGAAGGTGTTGGATCTGGCTCATGAAGGTCATCTGGGCATTCGTGCCATGAAGCATAGAGTTCGGGAGGATTTCTGGTGGCCAGGTGTTGATAGGTCCATCGAACACTGTGTTCGCGATTGTAGTGCGTGTGTTTTGAGTGACAAAACTCAGGTAACTTACCCCTCTTCCATCAATCCCATAGCTGTAAAAAACTCACCTTGGTGTAAGTTAGCCTTCGATGTTGCGGGCCCTTTTGGGGGTATGGGTAGTTCTCCCAAATATGCCTTGGTGTTAATCGACTATATGTCTAAGTGGCCAGAAGTTAGGTTTGTGGATGGCATAAACTCTGCAACGATCATAAATTTCTTCAAGGATGTTTTTCTTCGGGAAGGTTTTCCTGAGGAGTTGGTGACTGATAACGGGACTCAGTTAGTGTCTGCTGAAATGCAGGTATTTCTTAAAGAACATGGCATCAAGCACATCCTCACCTCTCTATATCATCCTCGCAGCAATGGTCTGGTAGAACGCCTTAACCGTGTGATCAAGGATCAGTTACAATTGGCTTTTGTCAATGGTCTGCACTGGAAGGAGGGGATCTCTAACATGTTGTGGGCAATTAGAACCACTCCTCACTCAAGTACTGGCATGTCTCCTTTCACTTTATTAAGGGGTAGGGTCGCTGGTTCAAAGTTGAACAAAGATTGGATGTCAAGGAAGGAGGTGGATCCGCTGAGGTTAGGCATGGTAGCTGACGTCAGGGCTGCTGCTCAAGCCAAGTATGCATCGGATTGTGTCAGGGTATCGCCGGTATGTCAAGGGGATTGGGTGAGAATCAAGAAACCTGTTCTTGTTCGTAAGGGATCCTCCCGTTTTTCTGCTCCTGTTAGAGTGAGGGAAGTAAGAGAACATGTGGTTGTTTTAGAGAATGGAAATATCTGGAACAAGTGTGCTGTCTCAGTGGTGCCAGAGTCAAAAGCTGAGTTTGTAAGAGGTAAATTCGGGGTTCACACTCCTTGCATGTCTCTGCCTTCCATGGGAGAAAGTTCTAAGGTTTCCATTCCTGTCAAGGAAGTTATTCCCCGGGCAACCTCTTCTAGAACAAGAGTTGTTCCTCCTAGATTTCGAGACTATGTTAGATATTGATTTTTTTTGTTGATTTGCTTATCTGTCACATCTGTAATTTATTTGTTTTAATTTCTCTATGCTTGTCAAGAATGTATTTATTATTTCATTGTTTCCATGTGAAGGAAGGGGGTGTGTTGGGATCTCGTGTCACCGCATTCTTTTCCTTGTGTTCCCTGCGTGGAACATAGAATGCTGCAGTTCTGGCAGTTGCTGTCGGGATGCTGCGGAGACCAGATGAATAAAGAAGAAGACTGGAAACCTACCTGCTGTGTGTCTTCTTTTCAAATTGGTAAGACTCTTGTATATGATTTGGCCTTCAAATAAGACCTTAAACACTGAGAGTCTCTTGTAGTTGACGGTGGCACTTCTGAGAAGGTACCTTTTTCCATGAAGAAGGCTGTTGCACCACGTGGCCAAACTACCTTTTTCTACTCTTGTACAAAAAAACACAAGCCTGGCTTAAGAATTTCTATCCTATACTCCAAACATAAAATGTTGGTTCTCAAATGGATGTTTCAACTTTGTGAAAGTTCCCCATGTTTCACCTGGGCACATTTTGAGAATGTGTCTTATCCCAAAAAAAGGCGGATGTAACACTGCCAACTTGACTTTTTTCTACTCTTGCACAAAGGACATCTAGCCCCATTCTGGAAACCCACTTACAGAATTTGTGCTTCCAAACACAAGAAATGTTTTAATTTTGTTAAACAAGGTTTATGTACATATATACATATTTATTGAGTGTGAGCCTTGGTAGCTAGAAAGAGCCTCGGGTAGAAGAAATACTTTGAGAGAAATAAGAGCTTTGAGGCGAGGACAATTACATTCTCGAATTATAGAGACAAAAATTATAAAGATGTGCCAGTTCTTAAATCTATTTCTCTATTGTAATAATCCTAAAGGGTCAGGAAGAATCAGCATGGGGAGTTTGTTGCAATCAGAAATACAGTTTTATCTTCCTGATGGAGACTAGATTTCATAAGATGGCGGCTAGAAAAGAGAATGAAACTCAGATACTTGGATTTTTAAGAAAGTGTGGAACTTCCTGGAGGGACACAGTTTAAACCAGTTAATGCTGCATTTGAAGTGGGATTAATAGATATGGCATAATTCTAGCCTATCTCTGGTGGTGGCTTAAGTACCACTATTATCATATCACATCACATCATCTCATGTGCATATATAAAGTACACATTCACGCCTAGGGGTGTCTTGGTGCTGACTTCCATATTTTTATTGTTATCCAAGTAAATGGTAATTATTGTATGGATCTTGGAAGTATGAAAGGCTGAGTGGAAACACGAGGATTCAAACATGTGAGAGAGAGGTGAAACGCATATCCCTCAAGTGGATTAATTAGTTTAATAAGCCACCAGACTAATATGATCCGTATGGGTTCTTCAACATCCCTATAATTACACACCTCACTCTGGAGACTTGAGCAAAACTATAATCGCACACTATCTCTGTGGGGACCTGGGGATGTCTATAATAACACACTATCTCTACGGGGACATTAGCATGTCTATAATCGCACACTATCTCTGTGAGGGCTTGTACATCCCTATAATCACACACTATTTCTGTGGGAACCTGGGCATGTGTATAATCACACACTATCTCTGTGGGGACTGGGGCATGTCTATAATCACACACTATCTCAGTGGGGACCTGGACATCCCTATTATCACACACTAGCTCCGTTGGAACCTGGGCATATCTTTAATCACACACTAGCTCCGTTGGAACCTGGGCATATCTTTAATCACACACTATCTAGGTGGAAACCTGGGCATATCTTTAATCACACACTATCTCTGTGGGGACCAGGGCATGTCTATAATCACACACTAGCTCAATGGGGACCTGGACATCCCTATTATCACACACTATCTCTGTGAGGACCTGAGTATGTATTTAATCACACACAATCTCTGCGAGAACCTGGGCATGTCTATAATCACACACATTCTCTGACAACCATGGTAATACTATAGTCACACACCATCTCTGTGAGGACCTGGGTATATCTTTAATCATACACGATCTCCATGGGGACCTGGGCATGTCTTTAATCACACACATTCTCTTTGACAACCATGGTAATACTATAGTCACACACCATCTCTGTGGGGACCTGGGCATGTGTATAATCACACACTATCTCTGTGGGGACCGGGACATGTCTATAATCGCACACTATCTCTGTGGGGACCTGGGGATGTCTATAACACACTATCTCTACGGGGACATTAGCATGTCTATAATCGCACACTATCTCTGTGAGGGCTTGTACATCCCTATAATCACACACTATTTCTGTGGGAACCTGGGCATGTGTATAATCACACACTATTTCTGTGGGAACCTGGGCATGTGCTATAATCACACACTATTTCTGTGGGAACCTGGGCATGTGTATAATCACACACTATTTCTGTGGGAACCTGGGCATGTGTATAATCACACACTATCTCTGTGGGGACCTGGACATCCCTATAATTGCACACTATCTCTGTAAGGACCTGGGCATATCTTTAATCATACACTATCTCCATGGGGACCTGGGCATCTCTATAATCATTCACATTCTCTTTGATGACCATGGTAATACTATAGTCACACACCATCTGCATGGGGACCTGGACATCTCTATATTCACACACTATCTCTGTGGGGACTGGGGCATGTCTATTATCACACAGTATAGTATCTCTGTGGGGACCTGAGCATGTCTATAATCACATACTATCTCTTTAGGGATAGTGGTAATGCTATAATCACACACTATCTCTGTGGGGACCTGGACATCAATATAATCCATTGCACACTGTTTGTGGGGAATTAAACAGGAGTGCTATCACACACTATCACTGTGGGGACCTGTGCTTCACTATAATCCCACAATACCTCTGCAGGGCTTGAGCATGACTATAATCACACACTACCTGTGACTCCACCACAGCAGCACTATAATCACAGATCATTTTTGAAGGAATCTGAGCATGACTAATATAATACACCATTTCTCCAGGAACCTGAATATTTCTATCATAATCCTCTTTGCTGAACATGACTATCATAATACTTTTTATATGGGGACTTGAATATGATTGTGACCACACACTCTCTCTGTGAGGACTTGAACATAACTACAATTATACACCATCACTGAGGGGAACTTGAATATGAAGAAAATCACACTCTTTCACTATGGGGACTTGAGACTGATAATTAAATGCTATATCTGTGGGGACCAGGGCACAACTGTAATGACATACTATTTATGCATGAACGTCAGCATGAGTATCATTGTACACTATGGAAGACTTGGAACATGACTATCATAACACTCTCTATGTGGGGACTTGAACATGATTATAATCACACACTATCTATGCGGGGACTTGAACATGACTGCAATCACACACTGTCTCTGTGGAGACCTGGTAATTACTGTAATAACAGTGTTTCTGCATGAACTGCAGCATGACAATCATTGTACACTATCTCTAGGGGTACTTGAACATAACTATGACCAAACACTATGGGGCCGATTCCGGCCAGAAATCTCTCCGACCGAGCCGGACCCGGAGAGAATTCCGACCGAATCGGACCCTAGCAGTCCGACCGGGATTTGTGCACGATGCATTCGCATGCATCGGATTCGATCGGACTTCCATTGAAGTCAATGGGGAGCCGGTCGTACGACGCGCTACGCGGGCTCCCATTGACTCAATGGGTGCGAGGCGAACAAGGGCGCCCCCTTCAGCGGGTACGCGTCCATACGCATTGCGGCGTACATGCACAGGTAGGGGGGGACCCATGGGTCCCCCCTGTGTGCGACTCGCGCGCCTACGCGGGGGGTCCGACGCGGACCCCCAAAGTCCGGCTCCGACAGCTTTTTTGAGCCGGACGGCGCGAGTCGGTCGGACTCGCTCGCGCGGCGCGCATCGTACTTACCCGCCGCCGGGAACGTTCTCATAGCGCGGTGCGTAGTCGTGTCCATGTGAGTCGGTCGGAGCGTGTTGAAGCCGCGACGAGTCGGGTCGGCGATTTCGCGGGTGCTTGCATCGTACTCGCTCGGCCGGACCCGCGTACGATTCGGTCGGGAAACAGGGCTCCGAATCGGATCCGGTTAAGCCGAATCCGATTCGGTGCCTTACCGGCCGAGATCGGAATCGGCCCCTATATCTCTAGGGACCTGGGCATGACTATAATGATCAGACACTATCGTTTTGATGATTTGAGCATGACTATGATGACATGCTATCTGTGTGGCAACTTGGGCATCACTCTGATACACTATCTCGTGGCTTCAATATAACTGTCACCACACACTAGCTCTACAGATGTGTGTGTGTTAAAACTTCATGCAGGCTGTAATGGCAGGCCAAAGACCTGTTTTTAAAGGGCTTCTTTAGTGAGTGGCACAATAAGTACTGCAGCCCCCTAGTACCATTTAATTTTCTGGCCCTGGGTATAGGCTATACCACTTTACTAGGAACTTATAATTAAGTATGCCAATTGGGTATAAACAAATTTTATCATATTTTAGGGAGTGAGCACAAGCACTCTGAGCACTTTACCGCTGCTAACCAGCACTAGAGTACTAAGGCCAACAAAAAGTAATTCGGCAAAATAGGAGGGGTAGGCAAAAACATTAGGGGGAAGATCAGGCTAAGGCTGACCGGCCTAACATATAGTGATTAACAGACTCTGGGCTGGTAACTAAACCAGAGGCCGAGAAGATTCTTCATAGTGAGTCTTTCCTTTTAAACTGATGTGATTGACTCTGAGATATTGACTAACCTTTGTTTAAATGTATTTGTATTCATAATGCAAGTGTGTGAACTTAACCTGGAGATATCAAAGTCCTTGTCAAGTTACTGAGTTCTAGTTCGTTGGTATAACCATGTTACAGTGAGTGTCAAAATTAATTTGCATATTTGACGGTTCCCTGTGAAATAAAATTACCCAAACGTGTAACAGTGTCTCTTGACAGCATCGCAGAGAGCCTGTGCAATTTCCCTAACTCTGCTGCGATGCTTTAGTTTGCGAACATGCATAATTTGTTTTTCTATTTTTCCCCTTGTGTAGGGCTTCCTAGACATTCAAAATATACTTTGAAGGATGGAAAGATGAATTAAAGTGATTTAGGATGCTATGGTAAATGAAGGCTTATGTGAAATTGCATGTTTGAACTGCCTTTGACCACTCTGATTTTTACATTTGTTTTTAGAGAAATTATTCGAACGCAGTACCGTTTTTGCCACCGTTTTCTCAAAATTATGTTCGAGCTGCTTTTGAACCTACAAAAGTTCTGGGGAGGCCTTGGGCTTTCATGACACACTGAAAGTACTGGAATATTTCATTAATGTCCTTTCAAAGCCTTTGCCTTTTTAGCAAAAATGTGAAATTTGTTCTATAATATCTACTTTTTGACCCTAATTTGCAAAAAACATTTTGTGAAATTGGTTTGCTGTGAGATTTTCTGTGAATGGTAGAGGAAACTCCTGATACCAATAAATGGGGAGAAAATGCTGTGAAATACGGGTGGACACATCTGATTTAAAAACCCTCCCTTGAAAAAGGTGTGCACCTCGAAACACATGATGGCTGTGTTCAAACTGAAGAACTTTTTGGTCTGAAGAGTGTCGAGTACAAAATGAACCAAGATTATTAAATAATTGACGTACATAGAATGTTGTATGAAAAGGTAATAAGATTTGGATAATCTTCTAACAACCTTTTAAGAAGAAGATTCCATCTTTGTTGGTCATTTAGTTGATCGCAACTGAGTTCTTCATTAATCAAAAGCTGCATAAACCACATCCATTGGCTGTTAATATGAAATGCTTTGTCAGTTTTTAATGAAGCATCCAAAATAAGAAAATGAATAATGCGCATCTTCCTATTTAAGAGATCATTTCAAATTAAAGTCACCCTTATTAAGACAGTCATTGGTGACTTGGTGCAATCTAGTTTCTGCTGTTGAATTTTGATATTCTCCTTCATTGATTCAATTTGGTGCATTGGTAACATGCATTTATTTAAAGGTTCTTTTTATTGAATTTAAGAAAATAAACCAGTAAAGAGAAACCGAGACTTTGCCAGCCTATCGCTCCACACCTGCTTTCTGGCATGCATATTAAGGACACAAACTCGGGAATCAATGAGGTACAGATCGGGATGATATGTTCATACAGTGTCCATTTCCGTCAGTTCCTGTCTGTATCTCAAAACGACATTCCTCTGAGAAGCAAAACCGATTCTCAACTCAAAACCAAACAGACAGAATGGAGGTACGAGAGGAAAAGAGGAAAAGAGGACAGAAGGGATAGGCAATAGAGGGAAGGAAGGAAAGAAACCCCTCACGTGTCCTAACGAGGATGTAGTTGTCTGGTTATAGCCAGGTTGCTGTATTAACCATGATCGTATTTGACAGCTAGCACACAGCGTCTAGGTTACCACCACCGCCTCACCCACGCTATTCGGGGAAAGAGATTCGAGGGAACTAAGCAGAGGTGCCCAAATATCCTTGGGTTGGGAATGTGCAGGCATTAATTCCCAGTAATCGGACAGTTGATTGTGGCAGAATGCTGCATCTTTAAGCCAATCCTCTATCTTCGGGCTGCGCTTGCGTCCCCAGCAAATAGCCACCCGTCTCTTAGCTAAGAGCAACAACATTGCCACGAGTTTTCTATGTACTGCGGCCACATTGCGCACATATCCCAGCAGGGCCACTAAGGGGGAGCACTCAATTGGAGCATTTATCAACAGGGCCAGGGTCTCAAAGATGCGTTCCCAATAACTCGCCACCGCAGGGCACTCCCAAGCCAAATGAATGAAAGACTCCTCCGGGCTCGGCAACGCACACACCTCGCATCTTCACTCAGACCAGCTCTATGTAGCCATACCGGGGTTCTGTACAATCTATGAATAGATTTGAAGTGGATTAATCACAATCTATAGTTAGGCGACAGATCCTTCAGCTGTGCGCAGCAGTAAGCCCACGTGCCATCCTCAAGCGGACCCACTTCTCCCCCCCCCCAACACCCTCTCCCACTCTCGCTGCACTTAAGGAATATATATCTGGGAGGCGCGCTGCATCCCCGCATAAAGCCGGGTTACAAGCTTTCGTGGCGAAGGGTTCTTCAGGAAATCCTCCAGCACCTGGAATGTTGGTGGCGCTACCGGAAATTACTCTTATAAGGCGCGTAGCGCTGCTTGTAATTGATAATAAGTGAACCTGTTCAGCATCCCAGTGTGCTCTTCGCCTAATGCATCGTCAATGGTGACAAACACCCCATTGCGGAACGCCTGCCCCATCGTAGTTAACTGAAGCCCTCGTAGCCTCTGACCCATTCCAGCCTCAGTGGTTACAGGCAGTCCCGGGTGACTGATGAGAGGGATCGAGGGGGCGAATGCGACCTCCAAGTTTGCTCTGCGACGAAGCTCTCTCCAAGCCCATACCGTGCATCCTACTGTATCAATTTTGGCTCTGGGCCTCCCCTGAGATCTGAATAAAGCCATGTGTAGAGGCACCGGTGCCACCCTATCGCTCTCTGGGGCAGTATGGGCCATGAGGGTCGGGGAAACCCAGTGATAGGCAAACTGAGCTCGGGCGCAGTTGTAATACAGCTCCATGTCTGTGGCTGCCATCCCACCTGGGCAAACAGCAGCGTCCGGGTCTCCCATGTCACTCGCGGCTGTCGCCCCGCCCAGGCCAATGCAATCAAATTTGAGCGCAATCTGTGCCGAAACGCCGCAGTGAGGGGAAGTGGCAGATTGGTGAAAACGTAGAGAAACTTGGGGAGGACCACCATCTTGTCTATGCGACCCACAAGGGAAGTGAGCTCCACCTGCTCAAACTACTTTCCAGCCATTCCATAAGCCTGCCGTAGTTGTGGCCCCATAACTCATCTAGGTTCTGGCTGAGCCAGATCCCCAAGTATTTTACCGGGCCGTTTGGCCACTGAAGCTGGAACTCTGATTGGAATTGGTCAGTGGTCATGCAAGCGGAAAAATGATAGATTTTCCCCAATTAATGGAGACACCTGACACTCCGCCAAACCGGACCACCTCCCTAATGAGCGGGTCCAGGTTTTCAGCTGGGTGTTGCACATAGTGTCACATCATCTGCATACATGGAGACCGGAATCACCCTAGGGGTGAAGTCCAGTCCACGTCTAGCATGATGCTGCCGGAGCCCAGCCACGAGAGGCTCCGTCGCGATAACCAGCAGGAGGGGGGGGAAAGAGGGCATCCCTGACGCATGCCTCGGGCCACCGGGAGTGCGGGGGATACCTGGCCATTGACTCTGTCTCGCAGTTGGGGCCGAGTACAGTATGGCTTTTTTTTTTGGGAGAAATAAGGGACTGATGTCTATGCGGGAAAGAAGGGTAAACCAGTAAGGCCATTCTAGGGTATCAAATGCTTTAGTTGCGTCTAAAAACGCGGCCGCAGCGGGAAGGGAATCCACCATCTGCATGGTCGTGAAGAAAATACGCAAATTTTGAGCGGTGCTTCGCCGGGGCACAAACCCGCACTGATCAGGCCGCAGCACCGCCCGCAGCAGAGGAAGAAGACGCGACACCAGTAGCTTGGCTAGTATCTTATTATCCAGATTTATCATTGAGTGGCCTATAGGAGTCACAGAGCAGCGGATCTTTATCGGGTTTGAGAATGGTCCCGATTAGTGCCTCCCGTAGGGAGGGTCGAAGTGTGCCGTGCTCCAGAGAGTCCTCATACATGTTGAGGAGATGAGGGACCAGAATCTGCGCATATTCTTTATAGAAAGAGGCAGTGAGCCCGTCCAGTCCCGGGGCCTTGTCCCCAGGCATGGCCCGGATCACCGCAACAACCTCCTCCTCGAAGGGCTCATCAAGATATTTCCGTTGGCCGTCGCTCAGCCAGGCCAACTCAATTGAGTCAAAGAGGGAAAGCGGATCTGGGTGTGCCGCGGTCTGGTGCGCCGAATACAGGGAGGTGTAAAATTCCAGCATCTCAGTTTGCACCGCTTCCTGTCCTGTAACTATCTCCCCATTGTCCCTGCGTATTTCACCGATGTACGCGCTAGCCCAGGGCTTCCTTAACCGGCCCGCCAGCGTTTTCCCGGCACGGTCCCCCCTCGCCATACTGTGGCGCACGAGCCTCTTTGCTCAAGTAGTGCGTTTCCCGTTGTGCCGCCTCCTCGAATTCTGCGATCTTTCCCTTAATGCTGCCCAGGACCTCCGGACTGTTGCCGTCCAAGTACTCCAGTTCGAGTTCCCGGATTTCCCCCTCTAGGCGCCAGAGATCTCCCCTAAGCGAGCGCAGTACCCCTGCCTGTTTGGCAATACATTTTCCCCGGATTACCGCCTTGAAGGCCTCCCACAGCACCGAGGGGTAATCCACAGTACCACTGTTTAACTCCAAGTATTCTATAATATCAGTGTGGATCGATTTCCTGAATACCTGGTCACATAGCGCCCCGGCAGGGAGTCTCCAGCTAAAAGGCATACTCATCACGCCCGGCAATGCAAATCTGAGTAACACGGGGCCATGATCCGAGAGGGACCTGGCTAAATGGGCAACCGTAAGTACCCATGCATCCATGTCCCGCGTCGCGAGCCAATAGTCTATACGGGACCAAGCAGGGCCCGCCGAAGTGACACACGTGCCCTCGCGCCTCGCAGGGTGCCGGCGTCTCCAGACATCCACCAGTCTGTGGTCCTCCATAATGGTGCAGAGCTGTCCGCCGCCCTTGGATGTGGCCGGCGAGAGTCACCAGACCGATCCATGCCCGCATTCAGCACCACATTGAAATTTCACCCCCACCCCCACCCCACAGGACAGGCCCAGGCCCAAGCGATTCCGTCAGCCTCCAAACTTCGCGGAAGAATTGCGGATCGTCCACATTCGGCCCATAAACCGACACCAGCCTGACTGGCTGCTGCCTCAGGACCCCCGCAACAATCGCGTACCTCCCCTGTGGATCATAGAGCGCAGCGCGCGTTTTCCCAGGAAGGCCCTTTCTGAGGACTATAGCTGTGCCCCGAGCATAATTGGAGTAGCCTGCCACAAATTTCTCTCCCATCCACCCCGCCTTGAGTCGCATGCAGTTCTGGTTAGTGAGGTGTAATTCCTGCAGAAAGCATATATCCGCCCCGTGACGCTTGAGATATGCAGCTACCAGTCTCACCTTCCGGCAGTCATTCAAGCCTTGCACATTCCATGTAACTGCCTTAATCACATCCAAGTCTGGGGTGGTCTCACCCATCCCGTGGCACTACAGTATCGCCTTGTGCTGTGCAACTCTGCGCATCCATTGGACCTTGAGGAGGGGTCAAGAAGAGGAAAGGCAAGGAAGGGAAGAGGAAAGAACGAAGAGAATCAAACTGCACGCCAAGTGTGCACCCCACCCAACAAACCCACCCACCTCCCACTACAGCCCCCAAACATGGCTGACAGTTAAGCCCGTTGAACAGAGGAGGCCTATAGCGGCCAACAGAACTTGCGTGGTATTCATCCTTGCAGGAGGCACTAAGTGCTCAGGGAATCCCAGCAACCGAGTGCTGGGTGGCTGGACCGCCATCCCAAAGTCCCAATGCACACGGACATCTCGGCCCAAGGATAGAAGTAGTTTTTCAAGATCAGTCCCAGGCAACCAGGCGCACCGCCGCCTTGCCAGCTTATGCCCATTTCTTAGGCTGCTCAATCGTTCTCGTCCAGGGGTCTCCCTCTGCAAATATTATTATTTTATTTTTTTCCTCTGCGCGACAATCCTCTGGCTTTAAGCTGTTCACATCATGCCTCTGACCATTTGCAAGAGCGCTTAACATCTGTGTCTCATGTTTGGGGATCAGTCATCTATTGTATGCATGTGCACTGACCTACATTGGTATATGAAAGCCTCTGTCCCACGGAGGTCATTGAATTTCATCATTAAGAAAAAGACTTGGGAGAAGAGTACATTATCCCATGCAGAGTGCCCTCTCTCCCAGTGAGGTAGCAAAGCTACTTAACCAGGGACTTTTCGCAGCTAGTCACAACTGAGTGCAGGTTTTTCCTTAATTATCAGCTCTGACATGTTACCGAGTGTAAAGCTGAACGCTGGGATGGCAACGTGGTATGCCTGATTTCCCCCATCTGCTCCTTACTACTCAGGAGCAGAGTCTTTTAGGGATGGGAATTCATCCCATTGTTCTAGGTACAAGACTTTTCCCAACAAGAGGCTGTGCATTACAATTCTCTACCGAAGAGCTTGAAGTTCTGCTCAGACCATTGGGGTACCATGCAGTCACGACCAAGACTTTAAAAGCACTCTCCATTGAGGCCTGACATCTTGCGAAAGAACGAGGATATTTGTGCACTATGGTGGCAACAGCTCATCCACCAAAGCCCACCCTCGTGACTGAGCCCCAGATTCTCTAGCAGGATCGGTAGGTTTGCAGGACGCTGTGAGCAAGCCATCACAAATTATATGTGCTGCGGTTCTCCAGTGAAGATGCGCTCATTTGATGCTCCGTGCTTATTATGCGGTCTGTAGTATTGATGGCTGCCTTTCTGAAGGGAATGACTTGATTCTTCCACATGGAACAAGAGGCCAAGTGTCTTGTGACATACAGGAAGGTGTACCAGCCTTGCAGTCTGTCCTTAAATAAGCCAATGTAAAGTTCAACAGATAACACCTTGTTCCTGGGCTAAGTCCTGCAGGATGACGGGTACGTTTTTAACCTAGTCAAATAAGCTGTTTAATGAGAACGTCTGAGGTCCTGTCATTTGACCAATACACCTGCTATGAACTTGAATTGAGGCTCGAATGGGGGCAAAATCGGCTCATGCAAAAAAATGATAATACCAGACCCACACTGCAAGAAACCACAACCGCTCCCTGGGGGCTTTCATGATTGTCACCGAATCATATCTAGGACTGTGTTGTCAAGCAAGACCTAAAACAAAGGTTTCATAAACTGACGATCGATCAACTAAGTATTGAGCCTACATCAGCCATCGACTGAACTTCCACCTACCCACAAGAGGCCTGCGATCCGCCTCACGCACACCCCCCACATCCTTCGCAGCAGGGACAGCTCCCTCTCCTACATTGCTGCCAAGACCTGAAACGTTCTCTCCCTCCGCACAGCACCCTCCCTGGCGGACTTCAGAAAGAAGCTCAAGACCTGGCTTTTTCAACGGAGACACTGCACCCTAAGCACCCAGATACCCGAGGGATGACAGTGTTGCGTTATACAAATGCTGATTGATTCAGTATCCTGTCCGGGCCTTTTCATACTCTTATAACAAGAATTGGCCTGTATTTTTCTCTTATAAGGGTGGCAACCCTAGCAGCAGCCTGACTGACTCCCTGGTGATCTATTGCAGTTTTACCACAGTGTTCTAATGAGGAGCTAGAGGGTCAGCCCTCTGTATTTATGACGAAAGTGTGGTACACATGGACACCATCTTGATGGAATCAAAGCTGTAAAACTGACACAATTTCATACAGAGAATAATGCAGTAAATGAGGGAGCTTGATAGCAAGGTCTCCCTAGATGGCTGCCAGAGAAAAGGAGCCCAAATGTAGCCCAGTAATGGTGTGTAAAACGCTGTAATAACTCGTGCAACAAATAAAGGGATCAGTGGGATAAAAAAACATAACTAGTTTAAAAGCATTTTGTCGCTATTTGAGATCACAAAATATGTCCTCGTTTTAGCTTCTAGAGCACTAAACATAATTTCTATGAGAAAATGACCCCCGCCCCTTATTTCTCAATTTCTAAATAAAATACTTTATATTTTACAGTTTTGATTCCATCAAGATGACTTTAGGTGTCACACTAAGGCAGCAAACTGTCTGGCAAGCAGGAGGGGCAGTGGCAGAACAATGTGCCATAGGAGGGTGGAGGGTATCAGGCCAACCATGCAAGACAGGCGACAGAAGCTGTGGCAAAACAACAAACCATGGAAGGCAGGAAGGAGGGGCATAAGTAGCAAAATGGGCCATTGAGGGTAAGAGGAATGGGGTAGGAACACAGACTCTGACAATGTAGGGCAGGAGGTAGATGTCTGGGGCAGCAAGCTCACCACACTGGGCAGGTGGCAGGAGTAGCATACATCCCAATAGACCAAATTCAGCTGGGAGACTACTGATTATTGTTTTTATTTTTTTAAGCCAAAAATGGCTTTTAGGGGTCTCTCGCCTAAAAGTTGCCTTCAATATAAGCCAATGAGAAGTACTCCCCTCTTTCTCCGCCCCCCCCCCACCCCCCTCAGTATCTTTTCCCAGTTGACCTGTATGGGATAGTGGCAGCATAATAGGCCTCACAGGGAAAGTGGGAGGGCAGGAAAATGAAGGGCAGGACCCGCACATGGTCAATTATGGACAGGTGTCAAGCTGACCACGGAGGGCAGATAGGAGGGTCCGGGGCAGCACAGCGGATCAGGGAGGGGGCTAGTGCATGCACACTGACAACAGAAAGCAGTAGGGAGTATTAAATGGCAGCAGGTTAACCAAGAATGACAGGTAAGAGGGGCAGTGGCAGCACAACGATCCAAAGGGGTGGGGGGCAATGGCCCGTACATGGGCAACAGCGGGAAGGGTGGGGAGGTGGCAGGGGCAAGAGCAGCAATCTGATAATGCAGGGCAGACTGGAGGGGCAGTGGAAGCACAACACAGTACTGAGGGGCTAGAGGCACGCACATGGACATTGAGGGGAAGCTGGGTGTGGTGGATCAGGAGCAGAGGCAGCAAGCTGACCACGCAGGGCAGTTGGGAGAGGCAGTGACCGCACAGTTTAGCCGTAGGGCAGGAGCAAGGGTTAGTGGCAGCATAATGGATTATGGTGGGCAAGAGGGAGGGGGGCAGAGGCATTCACAAGGGAACATGGAGGGCAGAATTGAGGGGTTTGGACTTGGACAAGGGAGGGAAGGAGGCCGGGGTAGCAAGCTAACCACACGGGGCTCGCGGGAGGCGGCATGGGCATGGACTCGACCAATGGGGTTCTGTGGGAGTTGGCTGGTGTAGGTACAACAAGCAAATGGAGTAAAAGGGGCAGCGGCAGCGCATCGGACTATGCAAGGCAGGAGGTGGGGGCATAGAAATGGGCTAGGAGGGCAGAGAGGAGGTGGCTATGGGCAGTAAGCGAGGCACAGAGGGCAAGCGGAACGGGCAGTGGCAGTACAACAGACCATGGCGGGCAGGAGGAAAGGGATAACGTCATGGGGAAGGGAGCAAGAACAGGTAAAGCAGACTAACCATGCTAAGCATGTGGGAGGGACACTGGCAGCACAACGGACCGTGCTGTCCAGCCAAGGAGCAAACACCACATGAAGGAGCTGGCTTAGCAGTTCGGGCTGGACTGTTCCCATGAGGAGCAGGGTCAAGACTGATTTTCATATGTCTGGTTCGAAACCTGGGTGGCATAGTGAGCAAAAGAACAATGGATTTAACCCAGATCTCCTGAGTGGGAGTGATTGTTTGATTTACTCTGCATTCCGTCCATCATATGTTGCCGCGTTGGTCCAGTGGCAGCTCAATGGCCCATGGAGGGCAGGAGGATGCTCCTGAACTGAGGGCATGGGGGAACAGGGCAGGGGTAGCAACCTAACCATTCAGGGTAAGAGTAGTAGCAGTGACAACATAATGGAAAACAGAGGACTGAGGTGAGGGAGCAGGGACATTAACTCTGACAACGGAGACTGGAGGAGGGGGCAGAGGTAGGAAAAACGAGCTAACCACGGAGGGTAAGCGGGGGCCAGTGGCAGCACATCGGACTATGCAAGGCAGGAGGGAGGGAACAGGTGCATGGACTCTGACAACAGAGTGCAGGGAGGAAGTGGGTAGGGTCAGCAAGCTAAGCCGGGAGAGTGAGAGGGGCAAGGGCAGTACAAAAGACCTTGTAGGAGGGATGGGGCAGGGTACAGACTCTGACAATGGAGGGTGGGAAGAAGAGGGAAGGCGCATGCACATAGTGAACAAAGGTCCAGGAGGAGGGGCAGAAATAGGGCAGCAAGCTGGCCACCTGGGACAGGCCTGCATGGGCAGTAAGCTGTCCAAAGAGAACTGGCAAGATGGGGCAGGTGCACGCAGATGGTGACCGGAGGGCGGTCAGACTGGGAGGCAGGGGCAGCAGTCTGACCATGGCGAGCAGGCTGGCATGGACCGGTTCAGCATAATGGACCCTGGAGGGCAGAGGCAAGCACATTGAGAATGAAGAGGATGGGGCGGCGCAGCACGCTGACCACAGAAGGTGGAGGAAAAGGTAATGCAGATGGAGAACTGGAGGCAAGCAGGGGGGAGCAAGGGTAGCCAGATGACCACAGAGGACAGGCTGCTGTGAGGTGACCACCAGCAGGGAGTGGGGCTGTGCCAAACCAATGTTGCAATTGGCCTCACATATTACATCAATCATGACATGGTCAGTGCCATCACTGATGACATCTCAAATGACATCATCCAGTGACAGCGTTTTTAAAAAGTTTGAATGTTAAATATATATAACGAGGTGTATTAATGAATCGGTGAGTCTGTACCTGTATGGATGGTACAGTGGGTGCCTGACTGTATAAGTGAGAGATTAGGTGTCTCAGTGAATGTATGGGTGAGTGACTGGGTTGTCTGAATGTCTGTATCAGGTTGTCAGTTGGTGTTGAAGTGGCTTTATGGGTTGGTGAGTGGACACGTGAATGGCTGTATGGGTGATTCATTGGTTGTCCGAGTACCTGTATGGGTGTATGAATGTCTGTGTGGGTGAGGGTGTGTTTGACTGCCTGCATGGATGTGTGAGTGGCTGAGTCAGTGGCTGTATGGGTTAGTGAGTGTGTCTGTGGAGCTGTATGGGTGACTGAGTCTGTGTAAGGCTGTGTTGGTGAGTGAATGGATGTGTAAGTTATATATGGGTGAGTCACTGCATATGTGAAACTCAGTATAGGTAGGTGAGTGTTGGAGTATATGAGTGACTGTATGAGTGAGTGAATATGTGCGGCCGTATGGTTGAGTGTGCTTGTGTCATTGACAGTATGGGTGAGTGAGTATGTTATTATCTGTATGAATACGTGGGTGTGTAACTGTGTAGTGAGTAAGTAGCTGTGTGATTGGCTTATGAGTGAGTAGGTGTGAGTAGCTCTATGGGTGACTGACTGTGAGTGGCTGTATGGCTGTATGAATGGATACATCAGTGGCTGTATTAGTGAGTGAGTTGGTGTATGAGTAGCTGTATGAGTGGGTTTGTGTGTAGACCTATGAATCAATGAGTGGGTGTGTATGTACTGGTATGGCTGTGTCAATGGTTTTGAGAATGGTAGTGTGGGAGTATAAAAGGTGATATTGAGGTGTGAGTGGGTGTCGGATTCTGTGGATGTCATTTGAGATGTCATCAGTGACAATGACATCACGGATGACATCAATGTCATGAGTGATGTAATATGTGAGGTCATAAGCAGTGCATTGCGGCGCGAAGTTATAGTTGGCTGAACTAACTAGAACTGCTGAATTTCACTGGTTTTGTAAGAGTGAAACTTGAGGCGAACTATAACGTCCCTGTAACATTTGTTTTTTTTTCCAGTCCCTGTAACCTTTTTTATTTTTTTTTATTTTTTTTTTTCCAGTGAATTTCGAAGGTATTTTTAATTTTATTTCCTCACTGTAACCTGAAACTTTGAGACTGGGTGTGTGAGTGACTGTATAGGTTGGTGACTGGCTGTGAGTGGCTGTATGGGTGTGTGAGTGTGTAATGTCTGGGTAATTACATAGTGCATGAGTAGTGCCTGGGTGACGGTATGATTGCATAGGTAGTGCCTGTGTGATTCTATGAGTGCAATTGCCAAGGAGACACTGTGAATACCAGGTGTTTTTGACAAAGTGTAAAACACATTTATAGACCTATTTTACATAAAGTTTCAGTGCAGCTATTTAGTAAGATACTAATTTAACTTTCCCCTTTTGTATTCATTTGTCGAAAGAACTACATCAAAAATGTATTTTTCCTTCACAGCAACACCTGACATCGCAATGACATCAGTAGTCACGAATGCAAATGACAAAGTGTAAAACCGATATAGACATATTTTACACAAAGTTTGAGTCTAGCTGCTTGGTAACATATTGGTTTAACTTTATTATAATAACCCATTTGTAAAACCGTTTCAAAAAATAACTTTCAACATCTGAACTCGCAAATAGGACATAACTACCAAACACCCATCAAACTACCCATTGTTACCAAACTCCTTTTGAAAATTGTGCTCGTTTTTCACTTTTTTTCATTATTTCTACAAAAAGACGCTGATCGTTGCGAAGATCATGTGACCGTGAAATAAAGGAATATAATTGGATGAAACACTTCAACTATATGAATAGGAAGAACACGCCCATTCATCTATCTAGAACATTCTTCAAGAGGATTTCATAGTGAGCAGCTCACTAGCATTTGTGGATTTTGTTTGTGTGCATATTTTGGTAACTCAGCCAGAAAAGGGAGATCAGGTGGACCAGGAAGTCCAAGAGGTGGATTCTGGTGACTCTGGAGATGAGGGGCTCTCCCAGATGAAATCCAGCATTGCCTGGGATTTCGTCTGGATTCTGTTGGGAGAAACAAAAACAGTTGCCAAATTTGCATAATTCACAATATGTGACGACCTTGTCAAGGGATACAAATAAAAAATATTCTTGCGTGACTAGGTCCATGATTTACCATCTAAAACATACCATGGCAATCGTCTAAAAGCAGCAAGAAGGCAACGCAAGGCTGAAAGACCCTCAACTTCAATGGCAGCCGCAACAACACCGGGGCAGAGTCCCTTCAGAGATCCAATCTCAACTTGAAGATTTGGCTCCAGAGTTTTCCCGGATGGCATCCTACTGCCTGGATTGTGGAGTTGTAGTGAGTGCTTGAGAGCAGTTCATAACAGCCCTTCGCAATGCTGCAAAGAATCATCAATGTTGAGGATTGTGTTTTTTTATTTTTTTATTTTTTATTTTAGCAGGCCTTTATGGACCTGTCAAAGCTGTCCTCTACAAATAAATACACGGCTAACTTTTGCCAGTTATTTTCTTTTTCACTTTTTACATGCAAGTCAACAGTCCAAGTTTGAATCTTGAGTGCATCGACCAGCATGTATACAAACCTCACTCTGATTTTTCAGACCACACTGTTGCATTTTGTAATCTCGCTTCAAAACTATCAACTGTAATATCTGTGTCCTGTTCTGCAACTCCTCCTCTTAACAACTCTTCATTTTTCCTAGAATCTTGCTCAGGACCAAAGAAACGAAACTGCACATCATCACAAACCTTTTCTACGTCTGGCACAGTACCATGCAAAAGTGCTCTATTCATTTCTCCTAAACATAAAGCAGGAATTTTCACATAGTACAGCCTCCTAACTAAAGTTTGCATTGTTGAGTGATGTACAGCTAACCTCCTGAAATTATGAAAGGTGCTTTGGCACACTTTCTTTGATAAGCTAGTGAGTGTCTCTGCAAATTTGTATGCTTTCTAATATTGCAAGGATCCAAGCCTTGTAAAGTACTTATTTTGTGTTTTAAACTTCGCCTTGGAAAGATACGTAGAAATTACCTTAACCCCTTCCATGCTCATGACGAGCTCAGCTCGTCATGCTGCGCAGTACTCGTGTGCGCATGACGAGCTGAGCTCGTCATGAACCCGTCCGCTTAATGAAACGCCTCGCACAGGGCGAAAATCGGCCGCGCATGGAAGGGGTTAATATATCAATGGATTGCTGTTGAATACTACAAACACTACTACAGTTCCATTTGTATACAGGCACCTGACTCGGCCTTTCTTGTACCTGTTCTCCAATAACTTGTTCTACATTTGTAGGTACCATCACCTCTTTCGCTGTAGGAATGTCATTCTTCATTTCATAACATCGTCTTCTGTAATCAATAGCATGAACTAATCTATTATCCTGGAGATAGCTTTCTTCATTAAAGAAAGGCTCTGTACTAGAAGTATGTATGCATTTTCCACTAAACTGTACAAAAGTTACTTCTATTCACTAATCTCATTTTCTGGTTTTGTTTCCTCATGCACAACACTGCGTTTGTCAAGAGTCTTCATTCTATTTATAATCAAAATGAAAAGCTTCCTCTTCAAAGCAAAGGTCTTAACAACTAGTTCTTTCTGTTTCAGTGCCACGCTCCTTCTATACTTTTCATAGTTCTCAGCAGATTTAGAACTACTCAACTACGAAACATCCTGCCTCGGATTTCTTAAACTGCTTCTGTCTCCTGGTTAAGGTGTGTCCATCCTGGTTACATTCTTTCCTGTTCTTGTTCTGTAGATTTTGTCCACTGTTATTCTTTCTCATAGTTTGCTTTTTATTTTCATTATTTTGTAATCTTTGGAGCTGTCCACATATATTTTCAAGAAATGACTTTGTCCTCTTACCAGTAGCTCTTTTTTTTTTTTTTTTTTTTCTTTCACCACTTTTTCTTTATTTTTCCCCTTTGTGTCTTAGTTCTGCATAGATACTGTAGTTGCTTCTGTTCCTTTTTCCTCTGAGCTTTTGTAGGCATTCTGTCTGTAGTTATGCAGATATTATTCTGTAAAAATGATTTTGTATTCTAGCCAATGTACCAACTACTTTACTACTGGCTTACACATAATACAAAAACAGTTTTTGTTATGTTGCAGTTTTAAATCTACAGATGAACCTAGCTACATAACTACAAGCACACACTTCAATATACCAAACCCAAACCATAACCCAAAACTTAAATTATTAGTTACCTTTTAATATTATAGCACCCTCTCCTACAACACAGCTGAACCATATGAGTTCTCACTTATACACGCTAAAGACAACTTTATCCCTTTTATACTAAATTTGAAAATAAACATACCAAAGTGTAAAAGTACATAGTGTCTCTACTGTAAATCTGAAACACAACATAAGAGCTATTTCTATGCCTTTCTACCACTGTCACTGGTAGATTTAGTGCTTCAGTACTTTTCTACTTAGATGTGAGATTTAACTTTTGAGAAACGCTGCATATAAAAGTCTGCACGTTTATCTGTATCTCAGCATATAGCTCACTAATTCTTCCTAGTACATGCAAACAGTATGTGACGGGTTACATATATAATTCACCAGTTGGTTCTAAAAGCGTACATATTCTTCACTAAAACTTGTAAATACATGTTTCTGGTTGAGTACAACAATACTCCCTGGATGGATGGGAATCATACAAGCACTACCTATATTCTGAGGGAATCACCTAGGCACTACCTATGCACTCATCCAGAGTATGTAGGAACTACACCGGTGGTTCATATCTGCATAGTTAGTGCCTGTGTATTCGCATGACTATACTGCTACTATCTGGGTGATTGGATGAATGCATGGGTGTTGCCTGCGTAGCTCAATGAGTATATAATTACTGCCTCCGTGATTGGAAGAGTGCATGTGTAGTGCCTGGGTGATGGAATAAGTGTGAGTAGTGATTCGATAACTGCCTGAGTAGTGGCTGAGTGATGCTTGGGTGACTAAAGTATCTCCATTGCTGTTAGATACATAACAGTTGTGACTATCTGTAACTCCTTGTTTAACTCCTGTCGGTATCAAAATATCTGTTTTAGTGTATCTATCCTTTTCTAATGACCTATGTGTCAGAAAAGTCTAGATATCACACTTCATATATAATTGGATACATGCCTCTCTACAAGCATACAGTGCTCTATTACTCAGCATGCACATGCATTAGTAAGTTTCTTAATCTGAAAAACAACAAATCTCACTTTTTCAAAGCACAAAACCTTTTCCTAATGGCATACCTACATAATTTCTCAAATTTTTGTTGTGCGTTTAAAACATATATTCAGCATTTCTCAAAGAAAAGTTACACACCAAATGAAGGTAGCACAAGAACTCTCAACAGACATTCTGCACTTTGAACTCTCCAATTTTAAACGGAGCATGTTTAAAGAAATACGCAACCTCACCACTTACATGACATTTTCATTAACCTTAAAGAACATAGATCTCCATGTAAACATATGAGATTCCATAATATACACCTTCAAGCCATCTTTCCAAAATGTATAGTTCTCTGCATCTTTAAATAAACTCCAGAGTCCCACCGTATATATAACTATCTGCAACCACAAAAAAAATCACACCATCTAAGCATATGCAAACTGGTCATATAAGTAAAAACTACATCGACAAACACTTCCTAATACATACCTAACAAGTATTACTACTTTATAATACATATACAGACGCAGAAAATGTTCTTATCTTTTATTTGTGACCACACTACTCCTGTTTAATAATATGACTAAAAGTACTACATCTCCCAGAATGCAATAACATAGATGTATCTATTCTGCATGTGATGCTTGGACATTTAAAACATTCTCAGCTTTAAATACATTCTTCATTGTAACTTTCAACAATACTATACTGCTATTTTTCTATAAACTACACGATGGAATAAAGGGCCACGAATTCATTTTCCTCTTACTTCCCAAAACATTTGGTACTAACATCTTAAACACATACACAGATACAGTTCATCTCATATTTTTTCATATCATTGTGATACACTTTTTTTTATCAAACTCCCATATACATCTTCATTTCTAGTGTAATTTTTATGACTAAAGTTATGTATTGAGTTCGTAGATTATATTGTTTTAGCTTTTTTTAAATAATGTTGACAGTTAGGATTTGTAAAAACTAAGCACAAGAATGGTACACCGCTCTCATACAAAGCAACCATAAAATGGCTATTCAACTTTACACTCCATGATCATGAAAAGGCAGCAAATGAAAGCCTGTCTTTCTATTTCAGATGATTCTATCTCCACTTGTGAATGGTTAGCATCTGTTAACCCTTTCCCTCTCTTTTCAAAACGAGGTTCTTGTCTCCGCGTGTTCGTGTTTTGCTTTTTTTTTTTTTTCACGATGATCGCGGAGGAATCGTGAAAATAAAACTGGAGTAAAAACCTATATTTAGCTTCAGTTTTTTTACAATTTAGATACTGCACGACAATGTATTACTTAGTCCTCAAATGAAAATTAAAGTTTATCATTACTTAAATATTGTCATAACTCCTCAACTTAAAAAAAATGTTCTGTCTCTTTAACACCCTCCCCCCATACACCCTTAGCTCTGTGCATCTAGCAACCCAGTGGAACCAGTAGGTCACAGGTTCACAGCACGTTCTAGAAGGGACATGGTCCTTCCAAATGAGATACAGCAGGTGTGGTTTGCTGCACAGATTGAGAAGCATATCCATGTCTGTATTGCATTCCTTTTTGTTAAACGGACCATTAGAGGACTTCTTACTAAGGCATCCAACCTACTACCTAATTGTAGTCAATTATTTACTGGCAGTATCCAATGAAAAATATATATATATATATATATTTTTTTTTTTAAAGAAAACGCCTTCATTTTAACTGCTTTTTATTTGGAAAACTACCTCATTCAGCTCCAGCCTTCTCCTGACTGCTATTGCTTGCTCCTTCACTTCAAAGTGCTTAGAGTGTGGATTGTTGGCCACAGCTATGTCTATTGGGCTAAAGAGGCTGCAAAAAAGAGGTATTGACAGGGACTTTGGTTTGCCAAATGTGGAGATTACTTGGTTTGGCCAGAGAGTGTTAGTTTCATCAGTTGCTGGCTTTGGTTAAAAACCATCGTGGATTGCCGAGCTCCTCACCTCATGATTGTGCACTGTGGTGGCAAAGACCAAAGCACATTGACTGGGGTAGGGCTGGAAATCCTAATGAAAGATTCCTTTGCAAAACTGATGTCTCTTTTCCCTCGCACTGTCTTGGTGTACTCTAATATATGCCAAAGACAGAAATGGAAGTGCGCAAATCAACTCTGTCCACAGATTGGCAAAGCCAGGAAACATGTTAATAAAACTGTTTCTGCATTCCTCGGAGACCATCGTATGGGCTGTATCTATAACCACCATATGTTTTGACATGCATAGAATTTATAGAAATGATGGAGCGCACTTTACAGACTAAGGCAACAGGGTGTTTGTTTCTAAGTAACCTGAATCTCTGCATCCGGTCTTATGTGTAGCTGTCATATACACACACTCGACACAAAGGCTCTTGTCAGATCCACCGTAAGTACCTGAAAATTGTTAATTTTCTTTATAAAGATCCTATTTTTATTTTTTTTATTTAGTTTTTGGGAATCTTTGTGACATCAAAAGCAGACATTCAACTGCCACCAACTCATCCAAAAACTTTAACTAAAAAAATTCATTTTAAATATTGCGCTACACATATAACTATATACATTCTTCTTTAAAAACCTGTTTAAACTCATGTTTTTGTACTAAGTTTCTTTAAAATCCATCTTTAAGACCTATTTTCTGTTTTTGCGGTTATTCGGGGAGTCGTGACGAAGCAGTTAACCGTGATGATCGCGCCTTTTCCATAGAGTGTAAAACACATACATTCACACATTACAGTATTTTACACACTAGGGGTTTAATACTGTACACTTCAAACTCCTGTTTTTCTAGTGTATTTCTAGAACAAGCATCTCTAAAACCTATATTCTGTTTTCTTTGTGAGGCTGGAGATCGTGATGACGTTGGTAATTGCAACCCCTTGGATACGGCACGAAAGCCGAAAGCAAAGCAGGAATTCAATAGCCACCACCACTGTTCAAAAATTATAACTATATAATTAACTCTAACCATCACACTAGAGAAATCACTATCCAAATAACACCATAAAAACATTTCAGAATCTCAATGTTATACAATGTGTATTAATTCACTGATATATATTTTTTTATATTTCCACCAATATTCGCTGTCATCGTCGCAATAGTCGTGACTTCCCCGTGTTGGTACAGGGAGGGGGGGCTGCGCTGGCGATCGCGTCGTCTCGAATATTGCATGTGATTAAAAAATAAATAAATTTTGGACACGACTTGTCACTTACATTTCTGAAACAGGTGGTCAGAGTAGCTCGACCCTGACCCCTTATGTTTGCTTTCATGGAAAATTTTAGCCCTGGGAACCGTTCCCGATAAATAAAATGGCGGGCACAACTTTCTGTTCAGTTTGCGTCCAGCCAATCACAGCATTCCTGTTGGTGGGCGCATTACGATTAATCGCGAAATCGTCACGAAATATCCGCGGCCAGAGATCACTATAATTTTCAGCTTAAATTTCTCAAACTACTGAACGGATTTGCACCAAATAGCAAAAGGCACAATCTGCGTAACCTCTACCTTTCTGCCAAATTTGGTGTAATTCAGTCTAGCGGTTAGGGCTGTAGGTTCAACAACGCGTTCCTATGGAATTAACATTACAAACGCACCCTTATTTCATGCCCTTATTTCTTGGTCCCCACTGCACAGATCACCCCCATATTTTCCATGACACATCGAACCTACTTTGACACTTTTTGGAAAATTTCATGCAGATTGGTCAAACAACGCCAAAGTTATAGGCAAGTCCACAAATGCTTTTCCTATGGAAACTAGGTCCTAAAAATAACTACCTACTGGCGGTCGCCAGTAAGAGAGGGGGTGCGTGTGTGTGTGTGTGTGTGTGTGTGTGTGTGTGTGTGTGTGTGTGTGTGTGTGTGTATCAGTGCTTAATTTGTAAAATATGAAGTCCAGGTGCTAAAATGTTTGTCGGAGGCCACACCCACTTTTCCCCAGCTCCACCCACTTCCTCCACTGGGTCCACCCACAATTAATCATACCAATGTAAATCAGAGTATAGGAAATGTTACATAAGCCATGGCCCAGAGGATTACAAGGTGTTGGAGTGACATGTCTTCATACGGGTAGGCAGTATAGTTTAAGACTGCTTGGTCTGGAGAATCACAACCTTTGAATTGAAAATGGAATACCATAATTGGGGTTCTCTTTAATAATAAGAATTGATTTCTATCCAAATTAACCCTTTTTGCAACATTAATCTATGCTCTAACTCTATACTTTGCACTGTGCATGCAATTCTTTGACGACAATTAATAATTCACTGTTCTATATTTGGATTTTTAACTTATAAACTGTAATAAAAGGATGTCTCTTTAGAAAAGCAGTAACCCACTGACCTATATACATTATGTGCACTTTTCATCTGCATGGTACACATTCTTTACAGCAGGCATATTAACCCTCAACCTAATGATGAGTCAAAACCTCAACTAGACACAACACCCATCGCTTCTCCAGGAAGAACATTAATCACAGAGTTATCTTTAAATCTTTATTGTTGCCTGAAAATTGCTGGAGGCAAGGAACTTGGCAGCAGATGTTTTAAAATGAAAATAAAGCCGGCCATAAGACCAATTAAACATTGGTGTCAGTGTTATCTCACCATGGCACAGAGCGGGTGCAACACTGCCTGCAAACCCTAATTCACCTCTACTGCAGGCACTGTGTGTGTGGACTGCGACGGGGACAAGGGCAGAAATCAAATGAAAAACATGCCTACGGCAGCGGATGGCACTTGAACAGGGTTTTGCTGAAACTAGCGGCATTCACAGGGACTTGCACCAAAGACCGGTTTGGCTGCAGGCACAGCAGTTACTTCGACCTGCATCATGCATGAAAAAAAGTAAATATCGAGTGAATACTGCATGGAGTGTGCCACTGCCAGTGCCAGCAAACAAATACAACTAAGGGGTTCAGTGCTTTGTCGCACTCACTACGGAGGTGACCATGTGCTAACTGGAATGTAAAGCATCGCTCCACTACTGGCTGGGGTCCGCGGGTGAAGGGCGCACACCGTACCCCACAACAGCAACCACACCACTTCACAAACAACCTGCACGAGGCTTGATGACGTATGAAATAAACTTTCAACAGGTTAAATACCGAAACCAAAGTACAACCGAAAGAGAAAAAAATGCACTGAAACAGCATTTCATGCGAGTCAACTCAACTAGATCAACGATTAGACGGAAAGGGGTTAAGGCCAAAGGGCAAGGCCCTGCCCTTCTTCCAGCCCCCAGCCCCCAGCCCCCAGGCCCAGAGCATTGCACACGGTGCCGGCGGCATGATTGCTCGGACTTGAAGTCTGTTTAGCAAACACGGTGACTGTCACATCACGCTTAATAAAAAGCAGTGTTAATTTGGGTCCTTACTTGGTTACTGGTGGCACTGCCTTCACACACTGCAACATGACACGCTGGCTGCTGGAAATTCTTCAGTTTGTCGTACTGAACTGGCGGTGACTCATGCAGTGCGTGTGTGCAGGCGTTGAATTTTGAAAAAGGTTACGCACACGCACGCTGCTGCCGCCCCTACCCCACATAACCAAATCCAGCCTAATCAGTGGCCCGCCCACTGGCAACACTGAACTGAAGGCAAATCCGCACGTAACCACCGAGTATGGATTATCGGCTCGGCACGGCAGCACTCTTCACCGGGGACTCAGGAGACTGTTATAGAGTGTGAACTACACTGCAGTGAGTCAATTATATATACTGTGACATATCACGTGCAGTTCAGTCGTTGATGTGAGTTGGCAGTGGTCTTCAGGTGTAGACCCGGCCCTGAAAAATAAGTGCTGGTGCTAAGCACCGGAAAGCACCGGCACAAATTAAGCACTGATTTTATTTATTTATATATATATATATATATATATATATATATATATATATATATATATATATATATATAGCATACCTGGATTGTATGCACATGTGTGCATCTATGAAATCTAGTGTAGTCCTGGACACAACTCTGATACAGTATGGTAAAATATATATGGTGCACAATTTAACTACTAAGTGCAAACAGCATTTCACATACACTGTGGAGAATGAGCACAATGAGTTTGTGAGTTGCTAACATAGGTTTGAAATAGGTTGTAGCTTAAATCAAAGTCCTGTTGCCAAAAATTGTGAGGAACTAAAGCTTATATTTACATTATAGCCAAAAATTGTGAGGAACTAAAGCTTATATTTACATTATTCACCTGTAGATTTCTGTGCACATATGGACAATGATTTGACATGTAGTGCTATCGTCCATGTTTATATGAGCTGGAGATTTATAAGGTACAGAATTATTTCTAGACGTTCAAAATGTATATAATGTCTCAGAATTTTCATTGGAGTGTATAATCAATGGTTGACTCACAAAACGAATCAAGTCGCAGAATGATTGTAAGCATTGTTGTAATGGTGTATGCCATTCTGCTCATTTTCAAGAATGTGAAGGGTATTTTTACAAACTTTGCCTGATCAGTGGCTGAAGCATAGATGTGAAGCAGCTGACTTAACTTTCTATATCATATTGGGTATTTAACAGGTACATCTTAAGGTAAATAATGGCAAACGCACTTTTGAGTGGTATTTAAGGTTAATAAATTGCTGATTGTATTAATGTCTGCAAATACATTGTTCCTTTTGCACCTGAATATCAATGAAAAAGCATAATCTCGAAGTGTGCATGCTTTCACAGATATTTTTTGTACTGCATGTTGCAATGTTGTCCTGCATGTTACGCCCTTGAACACAACAGAGGTGAAAGAAAATGGTCTAGGTGTAGCTCTGATACCTTCCAGTATGGAAAACTCTCACATTCATTTGAGAGGTCATCCGTGATGCCATCAATGACCTAATTGAACTGGTCAGGAGTGATGTAATATGTGAGGTCATCAGCAGTGAATGACTGGGGCGCAAGTTATTTAGCTCGGTTAACTATAATTGTCAAATTGCTGTTATTTATTAATCCATTAGTTTTTAATCATTTCAACACCCAACTATAATGCTACTTTTACCTTTGTTTTTTTTCCAGTGAATATAATTTTATATTCACTGAAAAATCAAAAAGGTTAAAGTAATGTTCTAGTTAGGTGTTAAATGAGTTTGAAGGTAACGCTTAAACAAACAACCTGCAATTTGGCAGTTAGTTTACTAAGCTAACTAGCTTGTACCCCTCCCATCGTGGCCAAGAATCTTAACTTTAAGGACCAGGACACACTACTACGAGCTGCGTGTGAAGACTCCCATCCTCATGGAAAATGCAAGCATCTCTTTCTAGACTATACACTTGCGGTCCAGTGTAAACGATCCTCCTTTCAGGAAGTCAAGAAGCACTTGCGCACAGCTGGACTCGCGTATGCACTGTTTCCATCTAAACTCAAGGGGATTCATGATCAGCGCACCACCTTTTTTTGACACTCCAGAAATGGCATGGGAATGGCTGGAGTAGCATTTCCTGGATTATCAGAGACTGAGACCAACTCTACCCTCACCGCTCAAGGCTCCACGATCTTGACGGCAATGACCAGGGATATCCACCAGGGATATCCACCAGGGACAGCTTTGGGGTGATGTCCTTCGCACAACACGCCTTGGAGGCCCAGCTGGCGGCGATTCATTCGGCGACCACTCTGCGATCCACAAAACGCCTATCCCCAGTTCATCACAGGGCAGTGCCTCTGATTAGGATTCAATTGGCAGCATGGCATTGTTCCCCTCGTTCACCCCGCAGTTGGTAAATGAACTGTTGGGTTTACAGTCGTGAGTTCTATGTGAGGACAAATGTTTTACGCTACAGGTACAATCTAGTGGTGCTTGTGAGAAGTTGGCCTGGCATATGCTGTCCACTAATTATAGTGGGCACCTTGCACCAGTCCAAACAACCCCTTATTGGAGATAGGTTAAAGACAACCTTATTGAAAGCTATCCTAGTGGTAGCTATGGAGAGCAGCCTTCAGGCTAAGTCTTGAAGGAATGTAAAGCAGCTTGTTTTACCAGTCTATAATCTCTTGAGTGACCAAATGAAAGAGCACCACACCAGGTATATATTCAAAATATATGTATTTATTGTTAAACACACCCTCTAGTCTCTTTATGAGGCTAGAGTTCGAAGTACATAAATTATAAGTTAGTTATCTACAGTAATACACGTTTGAGCCCTAGGGGCGTACCAAACCATATACCAATAAAGTGGTATAAGAACCATGACTGAGCTAGACACAGGGCCTAGAGCCTGTAGAAGTGCTTGGACCACAAGGAACCACCCACGGGTAGTGACACAGGGGACCCACGGGGGACGCGTGCAGTGTATGAACACAGCCGCGAATCGCCGTTAACTTCTATGGGGAAAGTCGCGATTTGAATTTAAAAGAAAAGGGACACTTAGAGGAGGACTTGGAGCAAACCCTTTGAGAACTAGGCTGTTCTAGTGTCAATACCCACGGGAGCACCGGAGTACTCGAGTTACCTCACCCAGGGGAGCCGGGTGCATAGGTGTCTTTCGGGGTCGGGTTTCGTCGTCGCTTTCAATGGCAATCTGCTGCAAAGTGCTGCTGGCGGCCAAGTCGAAAGTGTTCGGGTGGATCCAAAGGTGGATCGAAGATCTGAAGAACCTGAAAGCAGAGGGGACAGAGTCTGGGTCACTAGCCAGTGACCAGGAAGGCGATGAGCAGATGCCCACCGATGTCGAGTGCTTCAGGTAGGTTGGACGGTCGTCTTGACTCTTCAGCCACGAGGTCCAGGAGGCGTCGACGACGACCAGGAGCTGGATTCGAGCTGTCCCACGCACGTCTGTCGATTGCAGGGGTGTCGGCGACCGGATTGGACCCAACAAGCCTTGGCAACGACAAGTCTCGTGGAAACGGAAGAAGGATCGATGTTGCAGACCAGCAAGGTCTGTGGCACTCACCCAGCGAGGGTAGTCAGGGCACGCCTGGAGCAACCAGGGAGCCCAAGCAGAAGAAGATTGGCCTTCGGGAGGGCCTACTAGCCAACGGACTAGCGACCGCGAAGGAGCCTCGAGTCGATGCACGTGGAGCTGGCTCACAGGACACTCGTGAGTGGAGGCCAGTGATCTTCGGTGCAGTTGGTGCTGGAGGCTGGGGCTACTCGGAGCCCATGCCACCGACTTCGTGGGAGACCCAGAAGAGGATGCACTTGCAAATGCGATCGGTGTCCAGGGGTCACGGTTCCACGTTACCCACGACAGCTACGGGCCTCAGCTTTGCTGGGGACTCCGGGGCAGCCTCGGGAAGTCTGGAAATCCACCTCTGGTGATGCAAAGACTTCGGCGTCCGGCGGGAGCTTCAGCGATGCAGACCGGGCAATTGCTTTGGTGCCTGCCAAGCAGGGGAGTCACTCCTTGACCCCAAGGGAGATTCTTCAGTCCTCTAATCTTGAAGTAGAGCGTCGCAGGTCCAGGATTCTGTGTCAGAGTTTCGTCCAGGTAAAATCTAAAGTCCTAAGGACTGGGGTCCCATACTTATACTAAGGTAGGGGGTTGGACATGCTCTGTGGCCCCACCTATGGGAGGGTCAGGGCAGAGGGGTGGTTACACCCCTTTCCCCTTTGTCCAGTTTCGCGCCAGAGCAGGGGCTGGAAGCCCCTGAGCCGGTTTGAACTGGGTATGCACAGGGACACCAAATGTGCCCCCAGTGCAGGACTTCAAAGCACCAGAGAGTGCTCCCGCCCAGCCCCAATACACACTATCCTGTCTGGGGAGGTGGTTACACCTCCCTGGGACTGGAAACCTATTGTCCACGCCTCCCCTGCCGGAGTTTCGGTCAGCAGCAGGAGGCCAGGAGTCGTGTCTGTGGCAGCGGCATCCATTTTGTGATGCCAGGGCTCTGGAAAGTCAGTACCGGGTATACCGGTGTGTACATGTCTCTCCCTCTAGAAGGGTGGAATGCTACCCCCGCCCCCAGAACTGGCGGGAGGGTAGTATTCCAAGATGTTTGACACCAAACACTACATGTTTCCGTGCAGCCATCCCAAAGTTAGCATTTAACGCGAGGTTATAATGCGCTTAAGAGTATATGGTCGGGCTGCACTACAAACAGCATCAGAGAAGGGTATCCGAACGCTGCAGAGGGGCCCAGCTCATGCAGGGCACCCTCTCACATAGGAACCACGCACTCTGCCTTCAGGATTGATAAGGCCTGCCATAGGAGTGACTTATAGGTTTATATGTGTGTATGTATGTAGTGATATAGGTAGCCTATATCACAGTAAGGGGTGCATGCACCACCTTACCCAGGCTGCAGTAGCAGACCTGTGGTGTCATTTTGGATGGCCTTCCAGGGGTGGCACAATACATGCTGCAGCCCCTGGTAGGCCTCTGAGGTACCTATGCCCTGGGTACATAGTATACCATATACTAGGGACTTATAAGGGCACTCCAGATTCCAATCAGTGATGTGCCTAAGGCACATGGAAACCATTTTAGAGAGGAAGCAGCTAGGCTGGGGTTCTGATTAGCAGGGCCCCAGCCAGACTAAGGTCAAAACAGTGAAGCATCAGCAAAAAGTGGGGGTACCCATGTGAAGCAGATCCTACTCTCCTACAGTGCTCACTTACAGGATCGTTCCAGGCCACACAGACTGGATTGTGTTGATAGGTGGGGTATACGTACAATGATTGTTTCTGTTTTCAGATCGGGTCATGATGCATAGGTTATTCACTTTTCCCGTCAATTGATTGTGGCCCGGGTCAGCACGCCCAGTACCAGTTACCATGATTCCTCCATGCATAATACCCAATGGGTGTGGAATCACACGCCCCTTAAGCGACAGCACATGGTTTTGTATAGATACTATGTTACTGTTTGTTCTATCGTTTTGGTCAAACGGTGAAACCTCTCTGAACTGAATATTCGGGGAATGTTTTTAAATGTTTGACACAGTGACCTAACTCATCCAATGGGGGCGATGTGGTATGTGCTGTAAGAACTTTCATACATATGGGGGGAGGGTTTCTCTATTTGAAGGGATGTCTACTTAGTTAAGTGCTTAAAAGATCATCACTTGGAATGTGCGGGGCATGGGCTCTATATACAAAAGACAAGGGTATTGGCCAGAATGCATAGGCACCGTGCACACATTACAATCGTACAAGAAACCCATCTTACCACTCTTGAGGTTCAGAAGCTATGTAAAAAATGGAGAAGGCAACTCTTTCATACATCCTACACCACTTTTGCACATGGCACAGCGATTTGGGTCCGGGCCGGTGTCTTGTTTGCAGTATTAGATACTAGGACTGACATACAGGATAGCCACGTACTGCTAAAGGGAAAATTGAATGGTGCCGTTTGGTCCCCCTAGAGCAAGCAGCGGCCGATAATGCTGGGACCGCCAATAGGTTTTAGGAGGCCAGAATCGCCCATGATTAACTCCTTGAATGCCTCTGTGTAATTGATCATGGGCATATATGCAGAGAACACATACTGAAACCAATAAATCAGGTGCCCTTTTAGCTCTCTTAATTGGGGTAGACCCATCAGCCACACCTACTCTGTCAAACACACCGAACCAAGGAACAGTTGGGATGCAACTGGGGATCAATACTGCCTTCCGAGACTTCTATACCCTGTTATACAATGCCTGACCCTGTGGATATCGCCTCGTTTTTACACCAGACGACATTTTCCAGAGTTGCTGCAGACAAACGGGAGGCCCTCAGCGCTCCCATTTCAGCAGGAGAGCAACGTAGGGCCATCCAGGAACTTGCTTGGAAAGAAACTGGATTGCAATAGAATTTTACTCCACATATATTACACAATTGATACCACAGATAGAAAAACGATACAATTCTTCCCTAAAGGAGGGCCCACTTCTCGCCCCCTCTACCAAAGAGGCGTTGGTGATCTCGCTGCTAAAACCTGGAAAATCAGCCACAGAGCTATCTTCATTCAGGCCTTTGCCATTATTAAACACTGAATTAAAAAATCTTGAGTAAAGCCCTTGCGCACAAGTTACTTCTGATACTCCCGCAGCTGTTACATACAGACCAATGTGGTTTAGTTCCTCAGCGTGATACTTCTCTAAATATCCATCGTTTGTTTCGAATAATGGATGCTATATGGGGGCAGTACCCATTTGCTGGCTGTCTGTCCCTAGATATCAGTCAAGCCTTTCCCACCCTACGGTGGGACTTTTGTTAGCGGCATTAGCTCGATACGGAATATCCACAGCCTATATTCGATGGGTGAAACTGTTGTACACAGCCAGGGCCAGAACAGGGCTTTACATCTCAGACTCCTACCAGGTGTGTGGGACTTGGAACGGCTGCCCCCTTTCGCCGCTCCTGTTTGTGTTGACGATTGAGCCCATAGCACAGCGAATTTGTCAGGAGGCCGGGGAATGGGGGATCCCCATAGACCGTATGATACATTCCAGATCCTCATATGCAGACGCCATGATTCTATATTTGAAGGACCTCCAAATGGGACTTGATGGGATAACTCAGTTGCTAACTAAATTTGGGGATCTTTCCGATCTTTATATAAACGCAGAGAAGTCATGTGCCATCTCCTTTGCTGCTACCCACTTGGCACCTGCACTGCTGTTTGGGAATACAAATTTACAGATGGCGCCACAAACCATTTCGCTATCTAGGCATTCAAAATCAGTCGTGAGACACAGGGCTTATTGGAGGGCAACCTCATACGTACAATCAACTCACTTAGGTCCCAAGTGGGTTTTTGGATCACACTGCCCCTGTCTGTAGCAGGCCGTCTGGCTCTAGCATAGTTGGTTATGCTGCCGTGCCTACAGTACCACTTTGTGAATCTACCGACCAAAGTGGTCATGGGTGTTCAGATTGTTAAACACTATGCTGTTGGAGCTCGGCTGGGGTGACTGGCGTTGTAGAGTAAGCCTACCTAAACTACAACTGCCGAAGGACAGGGGTGGCATGGGGGCCACTGACTTTGAAGCGTATTGTTTTGCCGGACAACTACAATGGCTATCCTGTTTGTTGGCCGGGCATAATGTGCTAGAAATAGGTTACACAGCGGAATAGATCGGCACGGGTCAACTCCATAGATTAGTGTGTCTGGGTGCAGCCTTACTCCAAACAAGTTCACTTTTACTGCGCATATCCCTGACCTATTGGAAGAAAGCAATGAGATATACTGCTTCCATGGTGCCTTATGCACCGAATGTCCCACTATGCGGTCACCCATGTCTTCAGGCACCCTGATAACAAGTAGGCTGGGCCCTTAGGAACGAGAGGGGTTACTGACAGTGAGTTCCCAGTTTGTGGACGACACACTGTAAAATACAGATTGTGCACGCACATGGGTTGCCAGAAACACTTTTTTTTTTTTTTTAACACACACCAGCATCCTCAGTTATGTTTGACAGTACTGGGCACTGGATGGGAGGAAACCCGTAATGCATGAGCTGCTTCAAGCACTACATACTATGGGACACGGCAGGCACCTAATACGCTGCCTCTGTTGCAGGCTTCAGGCACACCTCATGACATCCCTCATTTCCTTAAAAACCAAATGTGAGACGGACTTAACTCGGGAGATATCTGATAAAGAATGGAATTGTCTTTTGAGATATCCCAAGTAATGTCTCTCACAATTCGAGATTGTAATTTGTCCAATTCTCAGTATTACATAGAGCATATCTAACCCTGCATAGAATTAACCAGATGTTCCCTACGGCCTCCTGAGCGTGCCCCTGTTATGCTTTAGATGCCGACCTCATGCATACGTTATGGACATGTCCCTCCTTATCTACCTATTGGGAAGGTGTTTCTGCAGAATTGTTGGAATACACCAGAACTCTGTATGTTAGGACTACATCCCCAGTGAAGAGCTCCTAAGTGGTAATACACTTTACTGATTTAGCCTTATTGCTGGCAAAGAGGCGAATAACGAAACCCTGGAAATCCCTGCAGGTTCCACAAGTGGCTCAATGGCGGGACGAGGTTGTACACTGGGGGCTAGCAGAAAGCGGGCATGCTTTATGACTGGTGGAGTATAGAGGTCTGCGTAGAAATCCTACATCGCTTGAATGGGATTAGAGGGATTCAAGACGCAGAATGAGGCACAGGAAGGAGAGTAATGAGCACAAATGTCATTTGCAATTGTTACAGACCCACATACCTTTCCCTTTTCCTATCCGCGATGATGCATACCACACTTTAAACTACGTCTGGGGGGGAACGGAGCCTACCCCCCCCACCCCCCCAACCGCAGCAACAGTACCAACACACTTAGTTCGCCACACAAAGTTCTTACAATGACTCATAAATTCTCATGCACACTGCTTCCCACACGCAGGATTATCAATAGTTAAGTCTTGTTAGTTGGGGGTGTAGTGGTTGCACTGAATTTTCAATTGCTTTATACGCCAAAGAATTGTTAATGTCTTATTTAGCAAGCCTCAAATTTAATGCTGTATCCTATAGTTTAAGATGTCATCATTTAAGAGCAATGTATCTCCTATCCAGGGGCGTAGCACAGGCTCCTGCATCCTTCGCGGTGCGGGGTGTGCTCCCAGCTGCAGGGGGCCCGCTCAGCACAGTACTTGGGGCTGAGCGCTCCGGATAAAATCCGGAGCGGGGGCCCCTCCGTGTACATTGCAGGGGGGCCCCTTAAACTTTTTTGTTACGCCACTGCTCCTATCTATAAAATGCAATAAAGTTTGTGTTAAAAGAACTGTCCCTCTCAGACAGCCCCTCACCCGCATTCACCTGGAGGCTACCTGCTGGAGCCTTAAGTGATCAAGTGTTCAGAGAGGAATTTAGGTCGACAGTGGCGGAATGCTTCGAACATAACAAACTGAGGTGTCACGGTCCTCCCTATGGGAGGCCTTTAAAGTTCTCAGAGGTGCATGTATAGCAAAGTAGGCAGGAGTGTTGCGCGCGCGTGCATGGCGATCTAGTGCATCTAGAGAAAGATCAGGGAGCTAGATCTTAAATATTTTGCAGACTGCAGCACGTCCACACTAGCATCTATTTGGGGTAAGCTGACTGAATACGAAGAGTCTGCGCAGAGGGAAACCCACTACCTTTGCAGGGAAGCCCTTGCCTGGCGCTATGGGGAGGGAGACTGGGCGTGCAAGACCCAAGCCCACATGCTGCGTAGGCCCTGGGCAAGCGACTACATCACTGAAATACATGATCACTCTGTGTATGTTGGTGCAGAGGCTGATGGACTTCTTTTCTTCTTTGCATCAGACTCTGCAGGCTTCTTCCCCCTCAAACCTCAATGCTTATTTGGACTTGATTCAGCTACTGTGGCTAGAGGACGGCCACAGGAGGTACCTAGATTAACCTTTTTTGGTAGAGGTCCTTCGGATTATCAACGCAATGCCTGCTGACAAAACGCCCGGCCTGGATGGCCTCTTGGCTGCCTTTCATAAAGAATATGCCCCCTTATTGGCTCCATCTTATCGCCATGTATGACGAGTCCTCTCCGCCGAGATTCTGCCTCCGTCCCTGCGGGAGGTGCTAATCCTAACGATTCTTAAACCTGGTAAAAATACTCACCACTGCGAATCGTACTACCCTCTGTCCATGATTAACATGGACAATAAAATCCTAGTCAAACTCATTGCTCTGGAACTTCTCCCGCTACTGCCTACTATAGTACGTCTGGACCAGTCTGGTTTTGTTCCGGACAGGTCAACGCCCCACAATCTGCAGACTTTTTTTGCCCTCCTTTATACCATCGACTCCACCCCCCACCCCCCTTTTGGGACACCACAAAGGCATACCCTCAAGTGCCCATACCTCTTTGCCTTAGCGCAACTTGGGTTGAGCTCCAAATGTATTCAGTTAATTGGCTTACTGTACTCTTGACCGGCGGCCCCGTTGCGAGTGAATGGGAGGATCAGATTCCACCCCCCAACCCTTCCCTGTGACGAGGGCACTCAACAAGGATGTCCCTCGTCTCCAATGTTATTCGCGATAGCGATGGAGCCACTCGCAGCCCAGCTGCACGAACATCACACCTACCGAGGACTTCCATTCACCCCCCGTAGAGTCCTAGTATCAATGCAGACAATGTCACCCTCTATGTTGGGGATCCGCATGTCCACTTGGACCCGCTTGTCGGGGAATTCTCCAGATTTGGGGGCTTGTTGGGAGTTGAAATTAGCTGGGCGAAATCAATTATCTTCCCATTGACTGGCTCGACCTGGTCCTTTGAATTCTCGATTTCATGGGTAGATGGACCTGTAAAATACCTCAGGATATGGCTCAGCAGGGCCGTGGAAGTCTAATTATGGTTGCTTGCTTCCATGGCTAGACTAACCTGTCGAGCTGGCAGAAATACCCATAATCATTAACAGGGCGATTGGCCAGTGCAAAAATGGTAATCCTTCCCAAATTCCTTTATGTTCATCAACTTGCCGCTCCCTTTGCCTATTCATTTCCATCGACAAATCTGAGCACGCCTTGTCTCTTGCGTGGGCAGCCTTGGGTTTCCCGGGAGAATATGCCCCCCGCAGGCTGATAAGCGGCTGTACGCTGGGATGCAAGAAACCACGTTGATGCGCATTCCAGCTAGTAGGGGCACATGGGCTGCAGACAACACCCGTCCCTCACGGATGAACCATGTCTGTACTGCTGCACCCAGGCTTGTGCACTTTCTCCTAACTATAGACTATGCCTTATACATTTTAAATACTTTCACTCGATTCTACCGCACTCCAGAGGAGCTGCATAGAACTGGCCTGCTTGACTCTTGAGGATGCACACTGCGAAAACTGTTGGGCGCCTCACGCATGCTTTTTGCATCTTGCCTGGGATTGTCTGGGCGTGCTGCACTATTGGGAAGAGGTTTTTGAGATGATTGATGGAATCATCTTGCAAGCGCTGAAGAGAACTCCTCGTGTTGTGCTGCTAGGATATGTGAAGCATGTACCTTCAGAGGAGCGTAAACTGATTGCGCTCCTTCTATTACTTGCTAAGCGCAGGGTGGCGATGAGGTGGGGCCAGCGCACGCTGCTGTGTGCGATTCACTGGTTTAAGGATGCAGCATACTGCCGGGAGCAGCGGAGTGCTTTTTGGGAGCCGACGCCGGCGCGCGCTCGTCCTAGAGATATCTGGACTCCCCTTGAGGTGTACCTTAAAGTCCGGGCGGACTCAATAGAGCAACGCCATGATGAAAGGGCAGCCACGCAGATAGAACCGGAGATACGGGGTAGCCCCACCCCTTGGAGCTTCCACATATAGCTGGTGACCTGCACTAACTATTGTACAATACGAGCCTGACTTTCATATTATTCTGATCGTAGACACCTCTCTATGTGCCTTGCTGAGTGATCACAACTCTGTATGCCTTGCTCTCCTTTCCTCGTTGTAGCAGAGAATGTGACGGGAATATTAGTTGTGTAATGGAATAAGTGATATTGTAACTACTGTGCATTGGGATTGGCTGTAACCTGTTCATTCTTGCGTTATTTGAAACCTAATAAACAGCATTTTTTAAGTCTCTCTCTAACCACCCATCTCGGGTCATTTTCAGAATGGCTGGACTCAAAGTGTCTGGTTAATTTGGTGTTCTATTTCTTGCAGCTAATATTACTTTTGAGTTTGTCAATGCTGATTTATATTTTTCTTGTGGTCATGGCGATGTTTTAAACTTCATGGAAACATGAAAGTGTATATTGCATTCTGAAAATTGCAATTTGCAGTCTTAGTACCCCCGGGGTACTGAGTCCCAATTCTAATTCCTTGGTTCTTACAGTTAGCTGGCACACTTTGCAATACCAATGGGGAAAGTGGTCGGGGGAGAGGGGAGATTCCATAGCAAAGTGATGCCCATTTCAGGATCAGTGTTTACTTTCTTGGGCCCACTATAGACAGTGTTTTTATGGATCTCCTCTCATGAATGCAAACATCAGTTTTTCATACTTCAGAGGGTCTCCAGGTTCTCTAATGTTTGTTTACTGTGTTTTGTTTAGGGAATTAGAATGTGTATTGTACATGGTTATGCAAATGAACTTGTCTTAACTTTTGCTGGATATCGTTTGTAGAATTTCCTGAGGGATACTTTTGGACTTTTTTTTCTTTTTGACTGTCTAATGTATTTTTTGGGTATCCCAGCTCATTCAGGTTGTCTGCATGTTTCTAATCAATCTTCTAAATGCATTTTCTTTGTAATCTCAAACTGGCCAAACAATTTTTCCATGTGGGACCTAGGATGGAAACTGTTGAACCTCCACAAATTGTTTCAGTCAGTTGTCTTATAAAAGACTGCATTTCAGGGAGTTATGGGCACTAATCTAAAGATTAGTGCCCATCCTCTCTAATCATTGTGATTATGAAATGGAGAAACCTATCTTTATTATTAATCCAATTTCTGAATTCCATTAGTTGTTTTTCACCTCCTTTCCAGATTACGAACACATAGTCTATGTATCCTTTCCAGATGTCTGTTTTCGAAATGGGGATTGGTGGTGTTCAATATATTTGCATCTCCAAATTGTATACATAGACAGCCTATACCTAGGGCAAATGTATTGTCCATAGATGTGCCATGGATTTGAAGGAAAAATTCTTCCTCAAATTGGAAATAGTTTCTTACAAAGGTCATGTAAACACAGTCGAGGACAAAATCTCTAGGTGTGATGGAATCAAACCGTAACATTGAGGAGAGATTTGAGTACCTTGACTGACTCTTTCCTGGAGGATATTCATGTACAGCGCCTCCACATCCATTGTCACCTGGATTTCTGATGTTGGACCAAATGAAATCCCATCTAACAGGTTCAGCATGTTTTGTATCACATAGATATGTTGGCATATTCACCATGTAAGCAATGTCTTCAATTATATCTTGGGTGTAATCTCTTAGTAACCTCTTGAAATTTCTAGGCTCATGGAGAAGTCTGAGGCACTGATTCCTGTACATGCCCTTTGGCATTATTACTGTGGCTCCCCTTTAATCTGCTGGTTTAATCACTACTGTCTCCAAACTGGCTAGCTCTTTTAGTGCCTGTTTTTTCTTACTTAGATTGAATCTTTTTATAACGGTTTGCTCAAAAGTTATTACTTTGGGCTGTATAAGTGTGGGTGGCGATTTAAAAGTAAATTTATTCTGCAAGCTGGTATTCTCTGTCAGACTTTAGATATTTACTTTATTGACAAAGCATGTTATGGGGTGTCTCTTCTGGAAAAAGTTGGTTAACTCGATCCTGAGTGGAAACTCATCTGGTTTTGTGGTTGCCACAAATCCCAGGCCCTTATCGAGTATTGCTGTTTTTTCATCTGAAAGAATAACCTTGCTTAAGTTGATAACTGGGGCTGTGATTTGCTTGTCCCTGGTTGTTTGATTTCTGTTCTGTACTTGTGCTGGTTCTTCCCATTTCGCCTTGTTCTTTCTTCCTCTGCCTCTCACCGCCTTCTCCCCCAATTGGGAAGGGTTAATATCTGACCAAAGTTGTTGTACACATTCCATGCATGCATTGGATTAAGGTGTTTACTTTACCCAAATATTTGTGGGTAATTCCGTGGGCCCTTTTGGTAGCCCGTACAATTCCTCTGTTTTTGCTCCTATGATGAAGCATCCTGCTATATAACGCGAGTGAGGTGCTTCTAATATAGAAAAATATGTGAAGTCATAGGTGGTTATAGAATAGGACAATCCCTGTTTAGGAGCCCACACACCCCTACATTCTACACTATTCAATAATCCCTAGTGCCTCAAAATCTTTAGTGAAGTTTTGGAAATAAACAAGCAGAGCTAATCGAATTTGTGTATACCGCTAATTAATGTGGATGCATACCTTGAGATCCACTGGCGGTTAATGCTTTGTTAACAGCGTTTGACCTTTCTCACAGATTATTTTTAGAACAGGCTTTGACTTTAAGCCACAACCTGCTTTGAAGCATACTTATGTGACCGACATAAGGTGCGCTCAGTCTTTACTTTGTTTAGCATGGAGTACGTGGTCTACCCCAAACTTTAGTGATTTTTAAATTGTGCACCATATAACTTTTAAAGACACAATTATATTTGTCTCCAGGGTACACCTTATTTCCATCCTATCGACCCACTCATGTACACTCAGTATATAGCTATTGTGTTATCATGAATATAGTGTCATCATTTATGTAGTATGTGAGGTCATAAGCAGTGCATGGTGGGGTAGCATGTTATAGTTGTCTCCGTAAAATAGAACTAGTGAATTTCAGAGGTTTTTTTCTTTGTTTTTAAACATTACTTTATACTCTGGTGTTGAAAGAAGGTAAAAAGTCAATTTAACCATTCCTTTTTTTTCCAGTTAATTTCTAGGGTGTTTTTTAAATGTAAGCTAAGCTCTAAATAGCACACAGGGCTATGTCACTTTAACTTGTTATTTTTTTCCAGTGTGTTTTTTTTTATTTTTTTAAAGTCTGTTTATATACGCAAGTATTACACAGTGGAGATCGCCACTGGATAGTTATAGTTAGGTCTGCTTTTCCATAGGAAGAGCGTTTTTTAGTTTGCTAATAACGTTGGCGTAGTTTGAAGGCTTTTCACACAACTTTCACAATAAATGTGTCCATCTCAGCTGGTTCCTGGAAGGTTTCCAGGTGATCAGTCAAGCTGAGGCCAAGACAAAAAGGGGGTCCCAAAACCAAATTTCCCCATGCATTTTCCATCGACTTTATCAGGCAGCTCTACCATAAAAACTGCTGAACTTAATTGCACCAAATTTGGCAGGAATCTAGATCTTTGCCCAGAAGGCGTGCTTTTTTTTAAATGTTAAGGCTCCAAAATATTTGTATATCTGGATGGTTTGAGGAATTCTCACAAGAGGCCCCCAAACCCAATTTAAAATAAAGATATATAGACCTAATTGGCCCAGGGGCCTTTTTTTTTTATAGTTTTTTTTTTTTTTTTTTTTAACCTTTGGGCCATCTTGCTTCTGCGGAATTGCAACTGTTTGTCTCTACTACTGGTGAATTTCAGTGTTTTTTTTTTTTTTCTTGTTTAAAGTGTTGGGTTGTCACTGAATTTTCACCTAACTATAACATCACTTTAACCTTTTGGCTTTTTCATTTTCATATGTGTATATCTATATGCAGACTGACTAGCAGCCTCCCCCCCTGCGCGCGCTTTGAGACCCTTACGGGTGAGTAGCCGCTTCTTACAAACCCTGATTGATATATAAAGGTAACCTACTTACAGTCACCAGTAGCTAGTTCTAAGTAGTACCTAGTTTCCATAGGAAGAGTTGTTTTGCTAATAACTATGGCGCCGTTTGACGAATCTTCTAAATTTTCAAAACTAGTTTGCCACTCACTTCAGCTGCTGTCTGGAAAGTTTCAGGGCGATTCGTCAAGCGGGGGCCGAGGAAAACGGGAGGTTCCAAAATGTGTTTTCCCCATGCAATTTCCCATAGGGATTTTAGGTGCGACTACAGTTTGAACCGCTGAACAGAATTACACCAAATTTGGTAGAAAGCTAGTTCTTGGTCCAGAAAGAGTGCTTTTTTTAAAATTTGGTGTAATTCTGTTCAGTAGTTTTGGAATTAAAGGAAAATAGATTTTCGTATATCTACAATCGCGGATCCACCACCGTGGATCCATGCACCAACAGCAATGCTGTGATTGGCTGGCCACAACCTGAGAGAAGTTGCAGCTACCATTTTGTGAATCGGGACACTGTTCCCGCAGGTAGAGGGGGAATAAAGTAGAAATAGGATATATAAGGGGTCAGGATAGAGGTATCCTTACCCCATGGGTTCGCTGACCCACTGCAGCGCTCCGTGCAGCTCCCATGTGAATCTGCAGCAGATCCACCCCCCCATTTGTTTTTAAAACATACACCGCCCTCACAGACCCACATGACCACTCGCACATCCAGTCATACAGCCACTCGCACACCCACAAAACCAATCACACACTCACAGACAATCACTCACACAGCCACAGGCCCACAAAACTACTCCCACACCCACTCAGACCCATACAGCCACTCTCACCCACCCATACAGCCACTCTCACCCACCCATACAGCCACTCTCACCCACCCATACAGCCACTCTCACCCACCCATACAGCCACTCTCACCCACCCATACAGCCACTCTCACCCACCCATACAGCCACTCTCACCTACCCATACAGCCACTCACACACCCACTCTCACACCCACCCACACAGCCACCCACTCGCAGACACTCACACCCACATGCAGCCACTCACACACCCACTCACACAACCACGCAGCCACTCTCACACACCCACTCTCGCATCCATACACCCGCTTAGTCACCCCTGCAGCTGCTCATTCACTCCTGCAGCCGCTCACTCCTCCACACCCACCCATCACTCATTGACCCATACAGTCACTCATTTAGCCCTGCAGCCACTCAGTCCCTCACACCCACATACCCAATGTCACTCATTGATCCATACAGTCACTCACACATCCACGCAGACCTAGAAAACCGCTCCGGTACTCGCAGACCCACTCAATCACTTGCAGACCCAACCCCACACACAGCCACTCAGACCCACGTAGTGATACAGTTGTATAAATCGTAATAGGATGTATTTGTATTAAATGTGTTTTTTGTATTCAATGTGTGCTTTTGGTTGGGAACAGATATCCCTCAAACATAGGTGGCAGACCCCTTATTTGGCAGAGGATCCATGTGAGAAATTAGAAAAAAGTATTTGAAAACAAAAAACCAGTGTTTGGGGAAAAAGGTTAGCTCTGAAAAGGGCTTTTGTGTTAATGGTGTGTGTATATAACTACACATAGAACAGGATGCAGTCTTTTAAGTTGAGGAACACCCTGTTGCCTGTGTCTGTGAAATGGACTGTCTTTTTGATATATTCAGTCCATGCCGAAGTGTAAGTTATGTTATATAGAGCCCATGTTGTGGTCTCGGAGCAATGCTGAAACTGCTTTATTGGTTTTTGGGAGACAAGGGTACCCCGATATATGAACCTGTGGTGGTACTGGATTTATAAGAACAATGGTTCAAGTGTGGCCTAAAAAGGTCCAATAGCAAGAGGGGTGACCCAGAGAGGGGCACTGTTTTTTTCAAAAATGAAATTAATTCAATAGGTAGCAAGAAAGAGTCTAAAGGATCATGTAGGTCACAGAATGACGGATATTTATTCGCATAAATTTTAATTTTAGGGTGCTCACACAATAAGTGAAAAAGTGTGACGTGAAATAGTGATAGTGAATTTTTAAAAAGACATCGCATTGACAACAATATAGTTAAACTCCCTAAATGATTTATACAGGTTACGAGGAGTTCATGTTGCAGAATGGTCGACGGCTGCTTCGAACCCAATTATTGGGGTTCATCTTCAGGACAATGGTGAGCTAGTTGTAGATCTTACTAATTGATCGTGGTCACTGGCGGTAAGTCAAGGGAAGGAAAGAAACTTGGTCCGAAGCAGTTTGGATTTAAGGAACATAACCCATAATTAGCTGGGTAGTTCCCAGGGACAGTGATTTAGCACGGGAGTCAAGGGCTCCCCGTAGGCACTGTATTTAAACAGCCAGATGAAATCGTCAGGTGAAATCAATCAGACTTAAGCTGTTGCAGCTGGGCAGTACATAGATCCACCTGGGCAGTATCAATTTATTTTGTTGGGCGACAGGGCAATGAATGGGTGCCTGAAGCCGTGCAGCCGGAGACGTCCATTAGCCAGCAGCAGCAGGGTCCAAGGTCCCTCTGGAGCCAAGGTGACTTTATCCCCCAACCAGTAGTGTGCCAGGAGGCACGTTTACAGAGTGGTGGAGAATGGGGGCGTGTTCTCTGACAACTTCTTAGCAAACCTGCTGTGTGGGACTTACTGGAGGTAACAGGAGGGGTAATTGGCCCCCAAGGACGTCCTTGGGGGTCAACTAGCCCTCTTGTTACCTCTAGTAAGTCCCATACCGCCAGATTGATGAGAGGTGGTCAGAGGCCGTGCCCACTTTCTCCACCACTCTGCAAACTGCTGCTCTGGGGATGAAGTCCACTTTACTTCTGAGGCCCTCAGGAGGCAAGGGGACCTTCCCCCCCCCCCCCCCTCCCTCCCCAGCAGTGCGCCGAGAGGTGTTTGCAGAGTGGTGGAAGTAGGGGCATGGCCTGCGACCACCTCTCAGCAATCTCACTGTGTGGGGCTTACTGGAGGTAATAGGTGGGCTAGTTGACCCCTAAGGACCCTCAGCAGCGAAGGGGACTTCATCCCCCAATCAAGAGCACATCAGGAGGCACGTTTGCAGAGTAATAGAGAAAGGGGGCGGGGCCTCCAGCGAGTTGCCGGCTTCTGTGTTTTTTTTTTTTACATGAGGAAGGTGGGCTGTGTGGTCCTTCTTCCTTTGACCATTTTGGGCCCCGGGGAGCCCCATCCCCTGGGGCATGGCCATCTCCTTGGGGACCGTGGGGGGTGCCTGAAGCCCCGCGGTCCCGGCCGGGTCCCGCCTCCTGCGGGAGCCGGCATTGCTTTACACCCAGGGAGCTACTGACATGCAGCTCCCTGGGTATAAAAGCTAAGTGCTCCACTTTGAACAAGTGAGAGCAAAATTCTCTCGCTTGTTCAAACCAGAGTACACTGTTTTGCTATGGGATGGCGGGAGCAGGGCTCACGCCATCCCATAGCAAACTGCAGTGTCCCGGCAGCGGGCACCCCGGGACGTTGCTGTAGCCGGCCCTGGGGGGTAGCGGTACCCAGGGCCATTTACGGCTCCAGGAGGGGTCTGTGCGGCCCCCCCCTCCCATTTTTAAAGTGGCCCCGGCGAGGTGTTGGTCCCCAGGGCAGCGGGAGGGTGCATGGCCCCCTCCGCATTTTAGTATACTAGCCCGGGGAGGTGGCGGCCCCTGGGGCTGCATGGGGGACTTGAGCCCCCCCACATATTATAATAAAATATAGCCCCGGGGAGGTGGCGGTCCCGCATCTTTATTTTTAATTGCCCCTGGTACCTGGCCCACCCGGGGGCCTAAAGTAAACTAAGCGCGGGAGCCCGCGCTTAGTTTTTAAAACTAATTTCGGCCGCATTCGCAGATCCTCCACGCATCCCGCTGAAAATTATTTTTAAAAAATTCTCGGCCCTTTGGTTTCCCTGTGGGACCCTCTGAATAGGCCTAGGGGGTCAGGGTGTTTCTACCCTGCCTCCTCTTTTTGTTTTTTAACGTTTTTGCTTGTGACTCAGTTCAACCGAGTCACAAGATTGCTGCCAACACTTCCTGGTTTCTTCCTCTTTCTGGACTTCTGTTCCCTCTTTCTGCATTTCTCTTGCTTCTTTCTGCGCCTTTCTTCCTCTTTCTGCACATGTCCTACCTCTGTAGGACGTCCCTGAAACCTGTTTTTTTTTTTTTTTTTTTTTTTTTTTCAGTGAATTTCTAAGGTTTTTTAAATGCTAATTTCGAACTATAACGTCCCTGAAGCCTATGATTTTTTCAGTGATCTATATATATGGATTTTTTTTTTTTTAAACCTTCATTTCTTAAACTACTGAACAAATTTACACCAAACCACAAGCTTTCTGACCAATTTCGTGTAGTTCTTTTCAGCCACTTTGGTTGTATGTAGCACTGTTCATAAATCTATATTGAAATTGCAGAGGGAAATTGAGTTTTGGGATAACCCTCCCTTTCTCTCGGCCCTCATTTGACTGATCACACAAACTCTCCAGGAAGGTGTCCAGGTGAATGAACTTTTTAAAAAAAATATTTAAAAAAAGCTTTCTGCAACATTCATCAAACGGTGCTAAAGTTATTAGCAAAACAAAAAAAATCAGTTTCCTATGGTAATGTGGTCCTAACTGTACGTACAGAGGCTCCTGCCAGTGTGTATGTATGTGTGTACGTACATATATATATACACACTGGCAGGAGCCTCTGTACGTACAGTTAGGACCTAGTTTCCATAGGAAAAGCTTTTTTTGACTTGCCTATCTTTGGTGCCGTTTGCCGAATCTTTACAAAATGTTCCCAAAAAAGTGTGCTGTCATTCTAGTTGTGCGTGGAATGTTTTGAGGTGATCCGTTAATTCGGAGGCAGAGGAAAAAGGGGGGGGGACAAAAGACGTGCGTTTCCCATGTTAATTCCATAGGAATTGTAGACCCGTCTACAGCCTGAACCGCTGAACTGAATTTCACCAAATTTGGCAGAGAGTTAGCTGTTGGTCCAGAAAGCGACCTTTTTGTAAACTGTTGTAAATCTGTTCAGTAGTTTTAGAAATATAAAGAGAAACATTTTGTGTGTGTATATATAGGGAAGCGACTTCTCCGAGCCTAAATCTGATTGGCTGCCAACACTTCAACCAGGAAGTGTTGGCAGCCATCTTCGGACTCCGCTTCAGCCGAGTCCCAAAAAAAAGTATTAAAGAAAATTGGGCAGGGTAGGAATACCCAGACCCCTACCTTTTGGTCCTGGGGTCCCCGCCAGTGCAAAAAAGGTTTTATTTATTTACATTTTCACCAACAATCGCAGCGAATCCATCACTCCGGAGAAATTTAAAATAAAAAAATAAAAGACCAAGAGATCCTGGTGGTGTGCCTGCACCTCCAGATGATAATTTGACTACTTTTTGTGTACGATTTTTAAAAAGAAGGCTCCATTAAGAGCCTGCCAATTCTCGCAAGTCAATAAACTGCTTCTAAAATGGAGGGGGGCGGGCCATCATCCCAGCACTAAAAGCACCTCTGCTTTCCTGCCGTGCGGGACAGTACGCTACCTGGACTTTGGGTCACTAGCCCCTTTTGACCTCACCTGTACCTGGGGACCCCATTTCCCACCAGGATACATGCCAGGAGGCGTGACTGCAGAACTCAGTCCAAGGGGGCGGGGCCATCACCCCAGCGCTAAGAGCGCATCTGCCATCCGCTGTCAATTGGAAGAGGAGGCCACGAATTTAAGAGCCATTAATGGAAAATGTTAATTTTAGCAGCAGTTGTTCCAATTTCTCTGATACTTGTTTACTACTTCTAGGTACCCTTCTGATCTGGGATGCTCGGTGGAGGATAGACAGCGGGTACCCATGTAAGGTGGACCAGGGGTGCCTCAATTTATTGACTCCGTTCCTTCCCCTGCGAGGCTGCTCTGGGAGGGGTGAGATAAGAAATGGTGCAGTCCAAGTGCACCCCATGTCCGATTAAGATCTGGATACCTTCCTAATGTCCCCTCCATAATACCCTCTATTCTAACATAGTGCAGGTCTTCTAGTGGCCTAAGAGAGGCACTCACACCGTGGGGGGGAGCCTGGGGGAGGTTGATGAGAGAGATGGGTGGCGCCTCAAGACGGCAGGTGAAAACCAAAAGAGTGCTGGTGATGCACGTCCTTGATGCCGTGGTACACGAGACTATAGTAACCAAACAAAGAAGCACTTGCTTCATGTAGTTAAGAGAAAGTATCCTTGTTTGGTGGAGATTTAACTATTTGTAGTCTTGTTGTCTTCTCCATAGAAGAGTTCATATTACAGATTTATGGATAAAGTTGCACAAGGAACAATTATATTACTGAAACGCACACATGTTCACTGGAGACATTTGCTGGTGGTCCATTACGCAGATGTAATGTAGAATATGCACTGGACATTTAACCCGTGAGGAGGTAGTTCTTAGTAATTAACCAGAAGAAATTAGTACTCCAGCTAGGTAGACCTTATGTTGAAAACTATGTTCTCATGTAGGATAATTGGGCAGGTGAGTTTCCGTTCTGGCGCAGTCACTCACACAGCTACTAGCACTCCCACACAGACACTTACACACCCACTCTCGCATCCATGCTGCCACTCTCACATCTACTCACAGATCCATACAGTCACTAACATCCATTGACTGATCAATACACCACTCTCGCGCACACACCCGCAAAACCACTTACGCACGACTACTCACACACCCCCTCAGACCAATACAGCCACACATACATACCCACCAATTGACCTATTCAGCCACTCGCACACCAACTCTGTGGTCACAGGTTAGTTAGCAAATAAAAAAACCTTAGAAGTTCACCAAGAAAACAAAGGTTACAGAGCAGTTGTAGTTGGGTAATATAATTTAAAACCTTAGAAATTCACTGAAAAACCAAAGGTTTCAGGGCTGTTATATTTGGGCTCAGATTTCACTCATATAAAATCAGTGAAATTCAGTAGTTAGTTACCTCAGCTAACTATAACTTATGCCCCGCAATGCACTGCTTATGACCTTGCATATTATATCACTCATGACTTGGTCAGTGACATTACTAATGACAGCCACAGAACCACTCACACCCACTTGCTCCCCCATGCAACCTCTCATACACCCACTTACATACCCATTCATGGACCCATACAACCACTCACATATCCACTCAACCATAGAGCCACACACACCCACTCACCTATACAGTAACTTACACAGCCACTTACCCATATACCTACTCTCAGCCACTCACTCATCCATACTACTCATTCACCCACTCACATGCCCACACAAGCACTTACATACCCATTCACACATCCATACAAGCACTCACATGACCACTCACTCACCTATACAGCCACTCACACACACACTCTAATTCTTCAATACAGCCACTGACTCGCACACTCACCTGTACAACCACTTATACACACTGTGCAATAAAAGCTATTCACACACCTACTCAATTACCCATAAATTCACTGACACTCACCCATACACCCACTTACACACCCAGTCACTCACCTGTGGTTTCACTCAGTCACTCACCCATACAGCTACTCCCACAACCACTCACTCACCCATACAGCAACGCTCGCGCTCACTCACACTCAACAATACAACCATTGACACAGGCACTGACTCGCCCCTGCAGCAACTCACACACCCATACAGGCACTCAGACTTCCACTCACACACATTCAGACAGTCTATCTCTCAGATGATATAGGTTAGAAATAGTATCACTCAATAGTACAAAAATAGTATTCAAGTTATACCGTAGCTTAGTATATATCTTTAAAACTCAAATGTTTACAAAACACTCACTAGATGTCATCAGTGATTTTAATATGTGAGGTTATAAGCATTGAATTGCCGGGTGAAAATTAGTTGACTCGGGCTTAGATTTCACTTGTACAAAACCAATGAAATTCAGCAGTTAGAGGGACGTTAGTTAACTAACTCAACATTTGTTTTTCATTGAAAATATAATATATATTTTCACTGAAAAATAAAGGTTGAAGTAACGTTCTAGGTGTTAAAATGCAAAAACTGACTCTTGGCAACCAAAAAAAGTGAAATTTGAGTACACTAGAACTTGCACCCCCTACCAGGCACTGCTTAGGACCTCACATATTACATCACTAATGTCATCAATGAGGTCTCCATGTTATCATCCAATGAAAGTGAGTTTGCTATATGCTTTTCATACTGGTAGCTATGAGCGAGCGTAGGGTGACCACCTGTCTGTAATTTACACAGATGGCTTGTGAATTAACTCTAATGTCCGTTGTCTTTCAACAGACGTCATTTGTCTAATTTTAATTTTTGTGCTAAAATACAAATGGTAATTCCAACAGATGAAATTGCTCAGCTGAAGTGGAAGGGACGGGGAAAGGTCTCCTGTGCTGTGATCCGAGGGAGGGGCAGACAGTTAAACAAGAAACCAACCTTCTTGCCAGGGTGCTAGCTACATGAAAAGAAGTGTAAATGTGTGCAATTGGTTGATTTGCAGATGTGAAGGCTGTTTTGGAGCCGGTATAGGAGTTCATTGATGGAGTTCACGTTAACCCCTGAAATTGCTGACAGCCGCACTTCCTCCCCAGTGCGTCTGGCCATTGGCTAACAATGTGGAGGGTTAGAAAGGACCCTCTGGTGCAAAGAGGATTTCCTTTTGGGTTTCCCCCCCCCCCCTAGGTTTGGGCTACTCAGGAAGAGCTTTTTGAGCAGGCAGAGGTTATTTTTTTTTTTTTTGTAATGACTATCCGCACTCCAGGCACGCTGCCATCATTACATTATAAAAGTGAAAGTAAAACGAGCTGAAGGGTTCGTTTCACTTTCACTGTCAGTGCTCTGGGGCATATTTCAGGCTCCCCCTATCACGGATTCTTATAGGAGAGGTATCATTGGAAAGGGGAGAATCTCCCCTTTCCAATGGTACTTCTGCCTAGTGGATCCGTACTTGGGTATCGCCACAGGAGAGCAATCTCCCAGTAGGGATCCACCCACTAGGCCCCAGGGACATGGGGGAGCTGACCTTTAGGCAAGGGCTTATGCGCCCCCTGCATATATTAATTGTCCTTTTCATCCAGGGGTGCAAATGACCCCTGGTTTGCTTTCCCCGGGGTCAAAAAGCCCACTAGACAAGAGGGACTGCTTTTGTGTGGTATTGTTTTAGGAGGGGAGGGCCGCCCCTTGGGCACGGGCCTGTGCTCTCCCCATCCCAGGGACCAATAGACTTTCGGAGAGGGCAGAAAGCAGGTAAACACCAGGGATTTTAAAATGGCGCCAAAACAAACCAAAAAGAGGAGGTGGCGGCTTACCCTGGCAGCAAGCCATACCCCCACCCCAAAAGGGGCAAAAGTATTTCTGCCTCTCCCCCGGGGGCAGATAGGAAGTTTATCCCGATTCGGTTGGTTGACCCAAATCTGTCCCCGGGAAGGGGGTGGTGGGATGGGGGGGGGGGGTGGACACCAGGCATTTTGCATTTGGGGCAAAAGAAAGGGGCGCAGGTGTTGCACTCTCCAAAGCAGGCAAAGCATTATTTTGGCATCCATGGAGGGCAGAAAGCCCAGTGGATGACTGGACTTTTAAAAAAAATAACAAGAATGGGGTTAGGTCTGTCCCATCCTGACATCAAGTCCCACTCTCCCTCCTAAAGCCTCAACAGTCTTCCTGCTTTCCTGGGGGCTAACTCTCATCCCAGAGGCAAGAGGGGACATTTGATTCTTTTAGGTGTTGTATTTCAATATAGTCCAGGAGAGTGGGATAAATCCCATTATCTTCCCAGTTGCCATGGTGAATGGCTGCACCTTTTGGGCTTGGGTAGGCCACCACCTAGAAATAACAGACATTGAGGGAAGTCCAGGGTGGTGTACCTTGCATGGATCACATAACGTTTTCTTACCCACAATGTTTTGAATGCCTCAAACTTTGCCTTAAATTATGCATTTTGTAAGGCAAATGAGTGATTTTAGGTAAAGTTTGAGGTTTGCAGGGCAATGTGGGTAAGAAACCTCATGGGATCCACGCAAGGCACACCACCCTGGAATCCCCTGGTTGTGTATTTTTGCAAAAAATATGCAGTTTTGCTAGGTTTACCTAGGTGCCGGCTGACCTAGGGTCCAAAACCCACAGCTACCCACTTTGCAAAAAAGGGTCAGTTTTGAGTGGGAAAAATGTTGTGTTTTGGGTAGCTTCCTGCCGTTGGCATTGGGCCTACCCAAACAAGTGAAGTACTTTTTTTTTCTTTTTTTTTTGGTCAAATTTTTATTGGTCATGAAAAACAAATGAGCATAAAATAAACGAGCACGATAGTTTATTACACTAGGTCCATATAATACATTTTCAAGCTCTCCCAGGTGTTCAGCACAGACCTTGTGTCCATCTCTAGTCTGGCAGAATCCCCTCACTTCATCACTCCCAAACACTTACCCCATACATGATCATACTTGGCAGGACATCCTCACCACTTATACTGGTTTTCCTGCATGACGCACCAATCCATCCCTCTGCGCCACTTGGAGACAGTCTGGGGGGGGGGGTTGGGTGGGAGTCTTTCTAGCTGGTCACTGTCTCACTTTGCTACGATGGTGGCTACCCCCAGGAGTGCTCTGTCGACCCTAGAACCATCCAGCCCTTCCATAACTCACAGTATAAGGACTACTAGATTAGTTGGCACTTCCCATCCCAGCACGATGCTCACCTCTGCCGTTATTGCAGACCAGTATTGAGTAAGAGCCGTACAGGACCAGACCATGTGGTAAAAATCGGCAGGTTCTGTTGGACAGCGCGGGCATCTAGGGACTGGAAAAAAGCCAGCTCAATACAGACTGGCGGGGTGAGGTAAGCATAATGGAGGTAGTATAGCTGAATTAAGCGGAGCCGCGCCGGACTAGTGATAGTACGGGGAGCCATCAGGGCATCTCTCCGGTCCTCCTCCTCTAGTGGCCCCAATCAGTGTTCCCATTGGGACCTCACACGATCCAAGTTGGAGGGGGGAGTTGTTAACCAGTGAGCGATAAATCTGAGAAACCCCTACCTTACCCAGGTTTCACATAAGGATTTTGGCTTCCAGGGGGCTGAACTCTGGAAGAGTGGTGTCCGTTGGGATTAGGGGGTTTATAGCATGTCGAAGCTGTAGGTATTTATAAAACTGGGTGGAGTGTAATGAGTAAGTGTGTTGCAATTCTTGGAAGGAGTGCATGTGCCTCCCTGCCCATATGTCTCCCAGGTGTGTGATCCCTTTCAGGCCCACTTCTGAAAGCCCTCCAGTGCCCCCATCTCCTGGAGCTACGTGCCTTGCCACGCCACAGGGGTGTCTATAGCGTCAGTTTATTTCCCCAATAAGTATACCGCAACGCACTACGCCACGCCAATAGGGCTGCCCGGGTTACCTCCGGGCGTAGGGGATCGGGTCTCCATATAGCATGGCCTGGATTCGGAAGAATCAAAGGCTCTCCGGTTCCAGTTGGTAGGCCGGATATGACCACCCTCCATTAAACCAATCGTGTATTACCAGGAGGGGAGTGGTCATAAAATACAGGAGGAGGTTCACCATTCCCATACCCCATCGTATGGGGCCCGCTGACAGTGGGTGAGGGCCATGCGTGGTCTTTAGTTCCCCCAAAGGAATGTCGTGGTCAGTCTATCTAATTCACAGAACCATTTGTGGGGGAGGTGAAGCGGGAGGTTCTGAATTATATAGAGGAATCAAGGGAGCACCATCATTTTGAACAGGTCGATTTTTACCTAGGGGGTTGAGGGGAAGGGATTGCCACCGGCAGAGATCTTTTGTTCTCTTGGTAAGAGGGTTAATATTGGGTGACCAGGTGAGTTCCGGAAGAAGTGCAACCCAGATACCCAGGAATTTAAAGGTGAGTCGCCATATGGGGATATTTGTTTGCCAATCCACACATTCCCTGGAGACATGGAGGGGGCACCAAGGTTGATTTGGCTGGATTTAGTCTCAGGCCGGATGTCTTCTCAAACCGACGGAGGGCGTGGAGGCACTTGGGAACAGTGCGCATCGGGTCGGTAAAGAGTTGCACATCATCCGCATATAAAGCAATACGGTCTTCCTGGGTGCCCTGCCATCGCCATTCCTGTATTTGTTCATAAGTACGAATGAGTTGGGCAAACTGTTCTATTGCCAGAGCAAAGAGGAGAGGGTACTGGGGCAGCCCTGTCTCATTCCTCGTCTGATGGGGAATACCTCAGTGAGCGTTCTGTTTTTGAGGACCGTGGCTGATGGGTTTGAGTAAAGCACTCGTACGAGTTTCCGAAAATGCAGACCAAATCCAGCGTATTCCAGCACTTCCACCAAGTATCGCCAGTCAACCATATCGAAAGCCTTCTCAAAGTCAATCATCAGTAAGGCAAGGAACGGAGAGAGAATGTGGTGGTGGTGTAGCGCCAAATGCAGGCGCCTCAGGCAGTGTCTCGTACTACGGTGCGGCATGAATCCACATTGGTCGGAATGTATGAAGGTACCAAGGAATGGTTTAAGGCGTGTGGCCAGGATTGTCTCATATATTTTGACCTCCATAGTAATGAGGGAAATCAGGTGGTAATCCGAGCAGCTGGCCGATGGCGGTCATGTTTTAGGGATGACCACCACGGTGGCTATATCCATTTCCGGAGGGTAGGCACCTTTTTCCCTCACCTAATCATACAGAGCGTGGAGGCGGAGTACTAGGGTGTCTTTAAATGTAGTGTAGAATTCCGCCGGTAGTCTGTCCGGGCCAGGCATTTTCCCAGACGCAACCAATCAATCTCTTCTTGCGTAATGGGGTGGTCTGGGTGTTGTGCATAGTGTCGCCAGGTGTGGGAGGGAGACATTTGGTAATAGTTGGAGACCGGACCTGGATGTTCGAGAGTTGTCGGCTGCATAAAGCAAGGTGTAATAGTTTGCAAAGGCTAGGGCAACAGCTGCAGGGGTGCGGTGTGTGCATCCCTGGACGTCCGCGATTTCCAGAATTATCCGGTTGGCCAGGGGGCGTGAGGCCAGCCAGTGGAGCAGCTTGCCATTTTTATCTCCCCATCTGTAAATTTGAGCTATGGAGGATCTCCACATCTTAGCCGATTCGAGCGATATGTGAAGTATTTCTTCCCGCAGCATAAGCTGTCTTCACTCAGTCTCCCCATCCGCCAATGTGCCGGTCGTGCCATCTTGACCTTCCCCGGCACAAGTACCGAGGCCCACACTCCTGGCGCTGCTATTCCCATTTATATCCCCGACTTTGACGTTGAGCCGGGGGTGGGGGACATCGCCCAGTGCCGTCTGGAGCCATGCGTTCCAGTCTGGAGCCTGAGCCCTCTTCTTATCGGCTAGGACTCTGGGAGGACTAGGAGGGGTCGCTGGACCCTGAAGAATACCAGCCTTTTGGACTGGTGTGAGGATCTTGATGAAGCCTGTGGACTGGACCCTGCTCCAGATACTGGCATGCTTTCTCCCACTAACGTGGCCAAGGAGAAGGGAGCTTCATTCGCAATGGTGGTGAGGGCGGCTGAGGTTCTGGACCTCAGCGTGCCCTCGGTGGTAGTCAAAATGATGGTCTTGAGTGTCCCCCCCCCCGTCCCCCCTCAGAACCGCTTCTCCCTTTTAATGAGTAACTTACTGATGTCCTGCTTAGGACTTGGTCCAAGCCCAGTACTTGGGCTTTTGTGAATAGACCAATTGCCCGTCGCCACTGCCCTGCACCTGGGGGCCCAAACTTCCTCACCAAACACCCCACCAAGAGAGCTTGGTGGTCCAAGCCGCCACCTCCCAACAAAATCCTGGCCCATTCCCAACCTCACTGCTGGATCAGGATTCTACGAGGCTGGAAAACTTAGGCAAGAAGATGTTTTCTTCCACCAGCCTGGCACTGCGGTCCGTAAACACTGCATGTCTTTTGGGCTGCTGTTCCCATGCTCTGTTGGATGTGGTTTTGCAGGTGCTGTCAACCCTCCCGAAAGACCTGGGTCGTACTCTCCCAGGCTGTTGCTGACGGGAGGGATGCAGCAAAGTTCACGATTCGATGTGGACTAGACACAACCGACTCAATGGGCAGAGCGGTTTCGACAGTGGCTTTATAATACCATGCCTGGTTGAGGTTAGGGCTTTTCCGGGGATGTCCAAGCATCACTTATGGACATGCCCTTTGGCTCACGTCTCTTCAGAGACCAGTCAGATTCAGCACTGGAGTGCTTTTAAGGACCGTAGGGCTGCAGCCGGGTCCTTGGGCCTTTCCATGGCCCCTCACCACCCCCAAACTGCCTTTGCTCCTTTCGTGGCCACAGAAAGGGCTTTCAGCCGCGCATGTATCTGCCCAGTCACGACAGCGTGCAAGCTTCACAGCTTCTGCGTGGCTAGGGCACAGTACCTACTGACCCTGTGGTTCGGGCAGCCAACTGTCCGGTCAGTCCACCACCCCACGGCAGCCGCAGCCTCAAACCCTCCTAATCTGCCCTGTTACCATCATGGGCACACATTGGTCAACAGGGTTGGCCATCACCTGCCCCACTGGCTGCCCATGATATAGGACAGATGGGTTTTGCAGATCTTCCGAAGGGGCTCATCCCTCCCCTTCGAGTCAGCCCCCTCCTTCCATGCCACCTATTTGTGATAGGCTGACAGAGGGCACCTATTCCTTCTCTCTCAGGAAGTGATGTCTCTCTTGACCAAGGGAGCCATAGAGAGGGTGCCGACACCAGAAGTAGGCTGTGGTTGCTATTCCCTCTACATTTTGGTACCCAGCAAGGACGGAGATCTTCGTCCTATCCTCCCCTTTCGCGCTATCCATTTCTTCCTCTAAGTTCAAAATGCTCACTCAGGTCCTGTCTGCCCTGGACCCAGGAGACTGGATGGTAGCGTTGGACTTGCAGGACACGTATTTTTACATCCCCGTCCTGCCTGCCCACATATGTTACCTGCTCTTCACGGTGGCCCCTGACCACTTTCAGTTTGCCGTGCTCCCCTTTGACCTTACCAGCGCCCCTTGGGTGTTCACCAAGGTGATGGCGGTGGTTGCAGCTAATCTGCAGAGATCCGGGGTGCCAGTCCCCCCCCACACCCCCCTTATCTCGACAACTGGGTGAGGACTGGCTCGCCCCATGCTGTCGTCTCCCACCTCCAGACTACGGCGGACCCCCTGCATCTGCCATCAATGTGCTGAAGTCACACCTGATTCCCTGTCCGACGCTTCCTTTCATCAGAGCTGTTCTGAACACTTTGCAGTTTCAGGCCTATTCTCTGGAATGAGAAGTCCAGAATATTCAGGCTATGATACTGTTTCAGCCTCTAGCCTGGATTTCGGTGCGACTGACTTTGAGGCTGCTGGGCCTCATGGCCTCCTGCATCCTGCTTGTGACACATGCCCGTTGGCATTTGCGGGCTTCGCAGTGGGACCTGAAGTTCCAGTCGGTGCAACATCAGGGGAATCTCTCTGACATGGTCCAGATCTCGGAGGGGAACTACAAAGGTTCTGCAATGGCGGGTAACAAATCACGATTGGGTGAGCAGCAGACCCCTCACCCATCCCCCAACCAGACCTGACAGAAGGGACGTGTCCCGCGCTGGGCTGTGGCGACCATCTGGGAGAGGTAGATAAGAGGCCTCTGGTCTCAAGCAGAATCTGGACTCCACATCAACCTGTTAGAGGGTAGAAAGGCTTTCAATGCCAGCTGATTGCCCGGAGCTCCATCAAGGGAATGCTAGTTCATGTGTTTACGGACAACACCACCGCCATGTGATACTGTAACAAACTGGGCGGGAGCAGTCGTGGACCTTTGTCAAGGGGCCCTGCTTCTCTGGACATGGCTGGAACGTCGGGGCATTTCCCTGGTGGTTCAACATCTAGTGGGCTCTTTGAACGCCAGAGTGGACAAACTCCGCTGCAGACGCCTAGCAAATAATGAATGGTGTCTCCATCTAGAGGTAGTGCAAGGTCTCTTTCAGCAGGGGGAGAGCCTTGGTTAGATCTATTCGCCACCGCAGAGAAACCCCAATGTCAGCAGTTCTACACGCTGAAGTTTTCAAGGTGGCTCTCACTCGAAGGCTCTTCATCTTGAGTGGAGTTCTGGCCTTATGTACGCATTTCCGCCCATACCACTCCTGCCTAGAGTTCTGAAGAACGAAGGGGCCCAAGTCATCCTTGTGGCTTCGTACTGGGTGCAGAGAGTCTGGTATCCCGAACTGTTGAGCATGGCCATTGGTCCTCCGATCAGGCTGCCCCTTCAGGAGGATCTTCTGTTGCAGCAGCACGGGAGAGTTCTCCACCAGAACCTGTCAACACTCTGCCTTCTTGTGTGGATATTGAGTGGCAACAGTTGACCGCTTACGACCTTCCTCCCAAAGCCTGAATCTTTATCTTGGCAGCCAGGCGTCCCTCCACCAAGACTGTATACGCCTGCTGTTGGGGAAAATTGTGGCATGGTGTACAGAAAGACAGATTGATCCCCTTTCTGCCCCCCCCCTTCCTCAGGCTCTTCTTTTCATCCTTTCCCTTGCCCAGTAGGGCTCTGCTCTGGGCACTCTGAAGGGCTATTTCTCTGCTATTTAAGCTTTTTCTGTGGTTGCCTGATCAGCCATCCCTCTTCAAATCCCCTATTGTAAATCTGTTTCTGAAAGGTTTACTACATTTGTTTCCACCTTCTCCCTTTATTATACCCCAGTGGGATCTGAGTCTCAGCCTCACTTTCCTTGTGTGCTCCCTGTGAGCCCCTGCACAATTGCCCACTCAGGCTCCGTACCATCAAGACTGCCTTTCTCGTGGCCAGAACATCTGCCCGGAGGGTTAGTGAGCTTTAGACCTTGTCATCAAGCCTCCTTATATGAACATCTACCCAGACAAACTGTTGGTTCGTACGAGAGCTTTCTTTCTCACAAAAGTGGTCACTCCCTTTCACATAGGCCAGTGCATCACTCTGCCTACTTTTTACCTTCTGCCTCATCACTCCAAGTAAGAGGAGCGACTTCACTGTCTGGACCCAAAAAGAGCTTTGTCTTTTCACCTTGACTGCATTTGAGTACAGGGTGGACGGCCAACTAATCGTGGGGTATGTCAGAGCAAAGAAAGGACGGGCCGTACAGAAGAGTACCATCTCATGATGGATCGTGCTCCGGATCAAAATCTGCTACGCATTAACTAAGAAGCAACTCCCTGAGGATTTGCGTGCTCATTCCACCAGAGCTAAAGCTGCAACCACTGTTAGGACGCGGAGTTCCGGTCCTGGACATCTTTCAGGCAGCAATGTGGGTTTCCCTGCACATGTTTACCAAGCACTACTGCCTGGACAATGTGGTCTATAGGGATGGGCTTTTTGCCAGTTCAGTCCTGCAGTACTTCCTGTGTGTAATTGGTACACAGAGCTACCTCTGGGGAGGTATTGCTTGGGTATCTGTTCTAAGATAAGCAATCTATGGCTAGAAGTCTCTATTAAATAAACGAGTTACTTACCTTCAGTAATGCCTTATCTGGTAGAGAGACTATCAGGCCGCAGTTTCCTTACTGACCTACCCATCCTCCCTGCTCTGTGAACGGATTTCTAGTGACCGGGCTTTCCCCTTTCAGGGCCCTTGTATTCCACACCAGTGTACTTCGTGGCTCTGCGCTTCTGGCGTGAAAAGTCATGAAAATTTACTGATGTCCGTGCTGGGGTGACGCCTATTTAGGCACCGCGCACAACCCTTCTGGCTAGGACAATGCCGCAGACGCCACAAGGAGCCGAACAACGACACCTACCGGTGCTCAGGGGTACTGCTCAAGAAAAATCTCCAGATCCATTTCGACGCCTAGGGATAATTCTAAGACAAGGAATCTACAACTAGTTGGTCTTTACCAGATACGACATTACCGAAGGTAAGTAACTTGTTCTTCAAGCTGAGCTGTGGAGTGTGCTTTTAATGGTCAGTTAATAGACTGTTTGCATTAGTGCAATCTGCATATTACTAAAATCTTCAATTTCAAAACACTTTTGGTCTTGAACCTACATTTATTTCCACATTTTGTGGTAGCTCCTCTTATACTGTGTATAATGCAACTGTAAAATAATGACATACACATTCACCGTGCATTTTGTGATGGGCAGGGGCCTCCTAGGGCTAAAAACACACAAGTCAGTACCAAACAGGATTCAATTCTATGTGCCTCTGGTTGCACACAGATACATCTGCAGTGATCACATTAACCAACAGAGGTTTCATAACATAAAAAATAGTGTATTTCCCAATGATTAGTTTAACTTGCTTATATTTTTAATTTAAGGTGTAGGTTATTTTATATGGAGTTACCTAATGGTGAAAGAATAACCAAATAGTCACAGAATATTTTGTTCTTTTTAGCCACACCTTTGATTCCACCTCTACACTCCATGACCCCCGGTCCCCATTGCACTCAGGATCACAGTATCCATACTTTTTTTTTAATGCTCTTCGAATGTTGTGTTGTAAAGTCTGAGAAAGCCAGCCACCTTCACTATGTATCTTTTTTAATATTGTCAAATTAATCTGTTATCTGTATTTACTTAATACAGTTTACTATTCACCCGACAGAATTGTACAAACCCACTGTCCCCTGTGCTAAAGGGGATTGAGAAAAATACATTAATTTAGTCAGTGGCTTAATCTCACTGTGTGACCAGGAAACTTGGGTTCAAATCCCAGTTTACCCACATGACTAAATTGTGTGACTTAAGTCAAATCAAGGTGCTTCATGTGTCTAATTTACTTGAAAAGTGACATTTAAGAGCACTTTCAACTAATCGTTCAAGATGGATCCTGTACAAAAGCCTAATTTGTATATGCTTTAATGGTCTGTAATTTTCCACCAGCAATAAAAATATTGGCCTTGATGCAAAGGACACCAGAAAATTGGTTCACTTTGTTAACGCAAGGCTTTGTCAGGAGGGAGGGTTAATAAATGTTTTAAAATTCATGTTTAAAAAATTCCCCTTAAAATAAATGTCAATGCAATGTTGTGATCTAATGTACTAAATTGAAACACTTCCATGTGTTAAAGAAACACTTTCCACATTTTAAAGTATTTGTTATTATATTTTGTTTGTTGTGTAATCTGCATCCCAAATATTTTTGAAGGTTATGCATGTTCTTTGGCTTTTAAGGATGAGCCAGACCACTGGTTCGGACTTGACTCAACTGAAGAGCAATTTTAAGACCTGGTCAGAGTAGGCAATTGCCCAGGGCCCAACCTACCAAGGGGCCTGGCCCCTGCTCACTCTCTACGAGCACTACTACAATGGGCCATCACACTGGCAGTTTGCCAGGGTGGGTGGGTGCTGCTGCTTAAACCACTGGACAGTGTCTCTTCTGTTTCTGGCCCTCTCTCCAGGTACGCAATACTTTCCGATACTCGTGGAGAGGCCATCTTGTCTTATTTTAGGAATTGTTCCGCCTTGTTCTTCTTTGTCTGGTTCTTAGCAATGACCCTTTGAATCAGTCCCTGCAGATCTCCATATGATGTCCACTTAATCCTGCTCTTTAATTTTGTCTGGTGGTCCCGCCGCCTAGTTCTGAGGTAAATGTAGAGTCTCTGACGCACACACTCGAATGAAACAGTCGGACCTTATTGGTGCTGGGAGACTATAGACCAGTTGTAGGTACAGCACATCCTGACACTGGGTTTGAGACGGTCCAGTGGCGTAGCTAGGGGGGGGCGGACCGCCCCAGGCGGCACGAGTTTTCGGGCGGCAGCTGGCCCCCCTTCCCCCCCGCTCTTACCTGCGGCGGCCGCAAGAATTGGCCGCCTAAACCCCCCGCTCTTTCTCTATCACGAGGGCGGCAAACGCAGGGGCCGCCACGGGCAGCCTAAGGCCTAGCTACGCCCCTGAGACGGTCACCCACACCATCAGCTCAGCCACATTAATATTTTTAGGTTTGGCATCCAGCAAAGTGTGATGAGCCAGATGTCTTTGTTTAATTTTTCTGGAACTAGCAGAAGGTGTAAAAGTCACTTCCTTAATATTTCTCAAACTGTTGCCATAGGTATTAAAATGTTTAGAAACATAATAAAAATGTTGCTGTTGCTTTCTCTCCAAGAAAGATTGGGTAGATTTGGGTAAGGATGATGCCCTTGACATCATACAAAATTAACTATTGAACAAGGACTCTAATGCACCATCTCAATGAAACATATCTAGATGGGAAATCTCACACAGAGCACAGTGAGTAAATAGTGTAATATAAAATGTAGTAAATAAATGCATTGATAAAGTAGTGGGGTGTGGCTGCTCCTGTATCCGTAAAATTGACTTTTTTGTTGTCTTAAATGTTAGCCTTTTGTCCTGAATTTTTACAGTCCTGCCCTGAAGTTGCCTCCATGTCAGGTGGTCACCATAAGCAAGCTACACCCAGACCCAATTGACTACCACCTCTGTAGTGCTAATGGGCGTAACTTTGTCCAACATGCAGGACATAAAGCAAATATGAGCTCACCCGTTTAGTAGGGATTATGCTTCCCTTTTTTTTACTGTTTTTCAGGTGCATAAGAAACTTAATGTCTCTATAGACATTAATGCAGTTAGTAATTTATTGGACTGTAATACCAGTCGAGTGTTTGGTCATTTTTTTACCCTTATTAGAAGTACCTGGTATATACCTTATCTAACAGAGAATTTTAAGTCTGCTGCGTCACATCTATGCTTACACAAATTCTTGAAACAAGCAGAATGGCTTACACTATTGCAAGGCCTACAATCATTCTGCAACTTGAAACCTTTGTGAGTCACACATTGATTATACATTCTTAAACAATGTATACAGCCTCAGAATTTTCATTGAACTTCTGGAAATAAATAACTGGAACTTGTACATCTCCAGTTTATGTAAAAAAAATGTTGCTGGCTCCAAATGACAATTCTTTAATGTCGGAATGTGCACAGAAATCCACAAGTGAATAATGTAAGCATAAGATTTAGATTTTCTCACATTTTGGCAACAGGACTTGGATTTAAGCCACAACCTATTTGTAAAGTATGCAGGTAACTCGCGCTAGTTGTTCTGTCTCTACCTTGAAACAAAATGAGGGTCTTTTTTTCTCATTCGAAAATATGGTTGGTGCTCTAGAAAGCTAACATGAGGACACATTTTCTGAGTGCTCAAATGGCGACAAAGGGCTTTTTGTTTTTTATTATTTGTTGCACAAGTTACTTAAGTTTTCTGCGCACTTCTACCATTGGGCTATATTTGGTCTACATTTTGGCACCCTCCCCCTCTGGTGGCCATCTTTGGATTCTTTTTGTTAGCAAGCTCCCTAATTTCTTCATTTACTGCAGTATCTTCTATAGGAAATGGTTTCAATTTTTCAGCTTTGATTCAATCAAGATGGCTTGAGGTGTACCACACTTTAAACCATTTTCCTCATTCTTGTTTATGAATACAGTTAGACAATATGCTCTCATTTTAGCTCCGGAACACCTTCCATAACCTATATAAGAAAATCATGAGAACAGATTTCGCTCAAACATGGTTTATCAAATCCCAGTCCAGGATCTGCATTTTACACATGGTAAAATCACCTTTGAATACGCCACAATTACCTAAAATTAGTATGGTACAACCAACAAAATATATATATATTTTTTTAACTAAAATCTATCACCCGTTATATATGCTCCTTTTGTGATCCTGCAAAAAGGCTTTCCATACAAAGCATTCCAATGAGGACCATGCCCCAGAGTCCTGTTGTGGCCAGCTAAGCAAGGGGGACCCCCTACATGCCCTGTGGAGTGAAGATCTACTCGCCCTGCCCCCTTATGTGTTTGTGTGTGTGGATAGAGATCACTTTCAGGACACACTGAGCATGTCCCACAGTCCTGTAATGGCTGACACAACATATTGTTCAACTTGTAACCAATCGATAGAATTTTAGTCTGCCCTCCCCTTATTTTAAACTGGCCAATCTGAGCACATATGTAAACCAGCAATCCATATATCACTATAATTTGACCGCTAATTTCTTGGCAACGGCTGAACGTATTTACACCACATCACAAAAACACGCTTTTGGAGTGAAGTTCTTGCTTTCTGACGAATTCGATCTAATTGCATTCAGCTGGTTTTTTTTTTCTTCTATATTTGAGAGCAAATTATCTTGTTGAATTAAATATGGAAATGGCACTTTTGGGACACCCTTTTTTTCCTTGGCCCCCGCTTGACTGATCAGTGAAACTGTCTGTCAGTGAAAGAGTTGAGGTGGATGAACATTTTTTCTGTTAGGTTTCGTGCAGATTTGTCACATGGCCCTAAAGTTATTTGCAAAACAGAAAACATTCTTCCTACAGAAACTTACCTAACTCTATTTAGGTAGTAATAAGCTTGTTGGCCCCACAGGATTTACACAGTACAGTGACTATTAAAAAAAAAAAAAAAAAAAAAAAAGATTGGTTCTGATTGACCCAGGGAGGTTTTTTCACATTGGGCCGTTACAGAACTGTGGTACTGATTCAGGTACCACTGTACCAAGGAATCTGAGTGGCTGACTGCAACAAGAGAACTCATCCCAGAGTCCTGAAAAATAACATTGGAAATAGCCCATAATGGAGCAGTGTGAGCACCGCCTCCCTTTAGTTAAAAATGAAAAAGAAAACCTATTTGGGTTGTGGATGCTGTGGTACCAACTTCCGTGCCGCCCCCTTTGGTAGAGCAGTCCAAGTATCCGGACCAAAAAAATGCAAGGGCCTGGTGTTAGCACAGATGCTGTGGCCAACCTGCACTGTGCAGGATAGATTCCACACGCAGTTGTGGGTTTGCCACATCTAGGGGGTCGGACGCAAGTCCAATGCACCCCAGCACACTTCTGAAGGCTGCGTGTGTGTGGGGTGCACAGGGTCTTACTGGAAGCCTAGGCCCTGCAGCCAACTACCTACTGCAGTCACTGGTGGCCCGCAGGGGTTGGATCTGGGCCATTCCTCTGACCTGCTGCACTTGTTCAGCGTGGCTGAACATGATAAAAAAAATTAAAAAACTCCAATTCACTGAAAAAAACAAAGGTTAAAGAAATGTTATAATTGGGTATGGCAATAGAATCTGAAATTCACCAGTTATAGTTTGCTATTCTAATGTTAAATAACATCATTGGCATCACTGATGACATCATCCAGACATTCTGACAGCGTCCTATGTGTACCTGCAGTAACTTAACACGGTACATCTGTGGCCAGTGTTCTATCACAGATCGTGTGATAATGGATATAACCTTTGACCACATGCTGGGCACATAGCATATTTGTCATGTCCTCCACATTTGGTGGCTGTTATCTCGTTAACTGGTATGCACCCAGCTAACAAACAAAATGTCGCCATAGTCTTTAATGGGGTCACCCCCATTTTAATTCTTCAAAACCCTGCAAATAAAAGTGTATTCTATACATCTTCATGGGATCGCCCTCATAAAGGCTTAACGTGGCCCCGAAATGTAAGTCCAGAGGTTAAGGGGTATGCATTTGCCACTGAAAATACAGCTTCTGCCAGGCCCTTGGACAACCCTTCATAATTTGGTAAAATACATTACAAGTATTCTTGAGAGATTGGCACAATAACCTATAATCTAAGCTGGACAGCTTTATTCAATCTGCATGCAACCACTTTTTACGAATGTTTGAGAAGAAACATCCACAACTTATAACCACCCTGATGATTTAGAATTTGTCTATTGTACTGTACTACAACTGTTTAACACAGGCCATGCCCAGATATTCACTGGTCGATAAACTATTGTCAATTCAAGCTTTTGGGCTTACTCCACGATTTTTAACATTAGGCTTTGGTGTTAAGGAATATTCTACTTTGATACACTACTTTACAATCCACATCAGGTGCGCTCAGCCTTTTCCTTGTTTAACATGGAGTACTAATTGCACCCCAAACGTTAGTGATTTGCAAATTGTACACCATATAACTTTGAACATGCAGAACCACACTTGCATTTAGGACTTGCGCTATTTCCATGCTATGCACCCACACATATTCACACACTACCTCTATGCTGTATTTGACTATGGTGTCACCAATGATGTAATATACATGTCATTAGTGGTGTAATATGTGAAGTCATATGTAGTGTGTGGTGGGGATTACAGTTGGCTCAGTAAACCATAACTGACTAATTTCAGGGGATTTTTGGTTATTAAACATTTTTCTTAATCCTATTTCAGCACCCATATATATCTTTTTAGCCTTTGTTTTTTTTTTCTTGATTTTCTAGGGTTTGTTTTATGGAAGATAAGATCTTATGACCATACCTAACTAGACCATCACTTTATAACTACCCAGTGGCAAAAGTACAAAAGGTTAGTTAGGTCAGCTGTTCCATAGGAAAACCATTTTTTTGTTTTGCTAATAACTTTGGCCCCATTTGACAAAACTTTCCAAAAAAGGTGCTACTTTTTGACTAGTTGGTGCAGAGAAAGTTTCGGGGTGATCTGTCAAGCCAGGGCCGAGTGGACCCAAAACGCAAAATCCCCATGCATTTTGCACAGACTTCTTTAGGAAGTGCTACAGCAAAAACTGCTGAACAGAATTGCACCACATTTGGCAGAAAGCTTGATCTTGGTCCACAGATTGTGCTTTTTGTGTAAATCCGTTCAGTAGTTTTTGAGAAATTGAGGTTAAAAAATAATTGTATATCTGGAGGGTTGTACCAAAGGGGATGATGGACGGAGCGTTTGAGCTAATCAAACACTCACCCCCAGTCAACTGATCTGGGTTTAATCCATCATCATTCTTTAGCTCACTCCACCACCCCAGTTCAGACATGGCCATATGCAAATCAGTCTGACCCTGTGCCTCATGGGAACAGTCCAGCCCGAACTGCCAAGCCATGTCTTCCTGGACCGGAAACAAGCATCCTGGGACCGGTTTCTGGCCATTCAGCCGTCATCAGCCAGGCTAGCTTGAATCCAGTGGCAAAGTGAGCAAGGGACCCACGTCTGGGCATACCCTGCCAACTTAGGGCGAACAAAGCGATACCAAAGGGGATGGAGGGTTGTGTCTGAGGGCCTCGAGACTTCGCGGGAGCGCCAGTTTAAAATTAGAGTGCGCTTTATGGCCCATGGAGCTTTTTTTTTTTCCTCTTGGGCCATCTCACTTCCATAGTCCGACTCCTGTGGGAGCAAGTGCTGATTGGCTGCCGGCTGGCAGCAATTACAGAACTTGGGGATTTAGAGCCCTGTCCTACATTTAAAAAAAAATAAATAAAAAATTGTTTAACTGTGTAGGAATATCCTGTCTCCCTAGGCCCTGGGGACAAAACACAAAATCGGCAGTTTTTGCCACAATCGCAAGGGGTTGGAAAAGAAATGGGGTGCCCAGGGCAGCATATTTTAATTGAGGGGGGCTGTGGTCCCCCTTCCTGAGTTGTATTCAGCCCTGGGGAAACCTTTCTCCCAGGGTCCGATTTGTCAAAAATGGGGAGGGAGAGCATGGCCCCCTCCCCAGGCCGTACTCTGCCTCGGGCCCCTTCATCTGGGGCCCATTGTATTTTTAGGAGAGGGCACGATTTATCTAATTAAAGAGGGAGGCTGCAGGCCTCCCCCCTCCCCGAGCCATTATAGGCCCTGGGAGCCCACCCCCATGGCCAAAATGTATTTAAAAAAAGGGGAGGGGCCGTGCTGACACCCCGCCTTTATAAGACACTGGGGGACCATTTTCCCTAGGGCCACTAAAATATTTTGGAGGGAAGGGGACCACGGGCCCCCTCAGAATTTATTGGACCCGGGGCCCCCATCCCCAGGGATGGCTCACTTGCTGTGTCCCAGGGATCCCACCTCTGGAGCACAGCAGTTTCCCTGCCTGCACCAGCGCGGGCAGGGGAATTTGTGTTTACTCCCGCCTGGAGTAAGCATTTTTGAAACTCCCACCAAACTGGAACAAACAGTCTGCTCCCAGCTGCCGGGAACTTTAAAAATGCTCTTGCCAGCTACAAGCTTGATCTGTTTCCTTGCCCTCATTGACGCAGACAGGAAACAGATCAAGATATTGCCCCCGCTCAGAGGGAGCAGCATAAATAGCTGCTCCTTGCGGGCAGGAGAAATGCTGGCTCCGGCAGCATGTGGGGAGCTGGCGAGGGTCCTGGGGCTCCCCTCTCCCCCTCCCCCCCCACTGTTTTTATTGTGGGTGCCCCAAGTGGGCACCAGGGCACCCACCAGTTTAATATAGCGCCCCCAGGAGATTGGGTCCATGGGGCCAAAATAGGTTCAGGGAGGGAGGCTGCGCAGTCTCCCCTCCCATTAATTTACAGATTGGGCGCTGTGTAATGGGGTCCACAGGACTGAAATGCTCGGGGGGGGGGGGGGAGAACCCGGCATCCTTCCCCTTTGGGGGGGGGGGGGGGGAAGTCCACTGTTCTCTGCAAAATCACCTACAAGCACCTCCCGTTTAGCTCCGCCCCTTCCACGTTAGCAGCAGGCAACGGTGTTTGCTTTGGGTGAGTTGACCACAGGGCCTTGCGGCAAGCTAGGCCATGTTGCCAACCTCATGCTGTATTACGGGCAAAGGCTGTGCGCAGTGTGGGGTTAGCTGCTTGTGGGGGGTTGGGTGAAGGGTCTGGCCAAAGGCCATGTTTGGTGGGGGGTTGGCTTTACGTATGCTAATAAAATATTACTTTGTGTAAAAAAACAACAACAAAAAACACACAAAGTAGAAATTCACTGATAAAACCAAAGGTTAAAGTAACGTTATAGGTAGGTGTATTTGTCAGTGACAATTTTGTTTTTGAACTAAAAATAACACCAATTTACCAGATATAGTAAGCAGAGCAAACTAGAACTGGCGCCGCCGCCATGCACTACTTATGACCTCATATACTACATCACTCATGACATTTTATGACCGCAATTGACCTCACTAATGCCATCTCAAATTACATCATTGATGACCTCATCCAAGTTTCTTTTGTGCACATCGCTCTATAAACTAGTATCGCATTAGAGGCCTGAAAGTAATTTTTTTTTTTTAAATAGCTCCGAATAGTATGAAGCATCATTAATGCCATCGCAGATACAACTCACTAGGGCATACCAACCATGTGTTATGTGCAACATTGACCCTATTCCATACACTGGTAGCCTAATTCACATTAACAGTTAACCACAGATATATGGGAAGCTCTCATTGTACATGAAGATATTCAATATGTATACAACTATTGTGAGCCAATTTACTCAAGATACTCAGTCTCTTCAAAAATGAATGCCCTACTACGGACAGCTTTTATCTGCATCAAACACCTCAGTCACAGAACCTACATTGAGAAATTAAGTTGATCGGAGTAGAAAAGTGGGTACTGTAGACTGTCTTTACTCTTTGGAGTTTACTCTGTACCACACTGTTTGCAGGCAGTGAAATTCTTATGCGAAATACACCAGAGTATTGAAGTATCTAAGAACAGTGTACACTCTTGGGAAGACTTGCCAAAAAAGACACTATAAGCTTAAAAAAGCAAACGTCTGAAGCTGGTAAATGTTATACTACCTGCAGACGTCATACTGTGGTAAACTGTAGATGTGCTTCTTCTGCTTCAGAAGATAGCCTATGTACATAGGTTGATACCTGGTGCACACAGTTTCTATAATGTAGAAATTGTCATGCTGTGACGATTGTCACAGCATGACTTCCACTGTCACCTACACATAGTTACTCTTCTATACAAAGATTTATAATGTGTTCAATATCTCTACACACCTATGAAGCATTAGGAGCACATGCATTTTGTAAACACACCCATTAGCTGGAAATGGGCTGTACAAAATTAGGTAGAAAATAAATGTAATCGCTACCAGCAACTATGTAAACTAGAAAGCAAAGGAACACACTCGCTGGATGATGTTATCTGTGAGTTCATAAGCAGTGCATGGGGGCGGCGCAAGTTTAGTGCTGCTAACTAACTGGTGAATTTCTGTGCTTTTTTTTTTTTTAACAGTTAAACGTTAATGTCACTGACAGATTCACATAATTATAACATTTCTTTAAACTTTGTTTTTTTCAGTGAAAAAATATATTACCAAAGGTTAAAGTAAACTTTATAGTTAGGTGTGATGAAAAGATCTTCTTTTTTTTTTTCTTTTTTTCCACCCTTAGAAATTCAATGGAAAAAAAGGTTAAAGTTACATGAATTTGTCTGACATTAATGTTTGAACTTAAATTTTTTTTTTTTTTTTTTTAAATTCACCAGATAGTTAGCAGAGCTAACTATAACCTGCGCTCCGCCATTCATTGCTTATGACCTCAAGACATCACTCAATACATGTTCTGACATTTGACTTCTCAAATGACATCACTGATATCACCCAAGCTTCGTTTTCCCTCATATTGCTCTATAAATTACTATTGCATTAGCGGCCTGACCGTAAGTACAAAACAGCTCAGGAGAATATCTGGTGTCATTAGTGCCATCAGATACAAATCCCTTAGGTGTAGAAAGCAAGTCTTATGTCATCATCATCAATCTCCTTTATTCGGATATACAAAATATCCATAAAAGTACAATGAAAAATACCAGCATACATTAATATATTCAAATTTAAAACAACGATAAATACCTAATTTGATACAATAAAATACAATGATAGCATATACACTGTTAGAAAAAGAGACGACACCGCAAGGATAAAATATTACATAAAAATATAGCAGCATGATAGGTAAAGTGCATATTTTATAACAAATATCAATCATTAGAGTACGTTAATTTTGCTTAAATAATGTCCATAGAGGCACGTGAAGCGAACAGCCATTTTCAAAAATGTGCTTACGCGAAAAATTAATTTTTCCCCATCAAGTTTAAGAATAACACTGTAGGCTTCTCTAAAATCATCAATACCCAGAGCTTTAAAATAAGGGATCAATAATTGCATACTGTATTTTCGGTAGTAGTTACAAAAGAATATAAAATGTAACATTGTTTGATTTCCATGGTTGCCACAATAACATGGCGTTTGCTCTAGGTTTATATTAAAGCCTAAAGGGAAGCACAATAAGTATTTTAGAGTGCCTGATCTAAGGCGAAAGAGCAAACTACGATCCCAGCGGTTAATAGCTTCTAAAAGGTAACCAGCTGGCAAATATGGGCGGGTGACATCGCCCTCTACCATGGATATATATCGAAATACTGTGGATTTCGAGAATTCTCGCTCGTACCTAATACCTTCATAGTGTTTATACAGAGCCTTCTGAATAATCTTTTTATTGATGCCTTCCAAATGATTTGGATTTATAAAAATATGTGCGAGATTTATACTAGTCAAGCTAGTCCTAACAGCAGTCAACCATGGTATATCAGTACCCTTATCACAATTAAGGCAGTCAATTATAATTTCTCTGCTCAGTGCTGCCGCTGGATTTTGCCATACTTTTAACCAAAATACGGCGGGGCGAGACCTAATATAATCTTCCACATATAGCAAATTCAACTCTCTATGACAGATATAAGATGATGAAGAAATCGGTACTCCCAGTACTCTCCGGCAAAATCTATTTTCCTCGATCTGGGTGCTATTAATATTTGTATGACCCCATATCTCTGCCCCATATGTTACTATGGGTAGACACTGAGTTTTATAAATATTCAATAAAGATAGCACTACCTCAGATCTTCTAGGCTGGGGAAAACTCAAAAGTGAGTTAACCGATTTTGAGAATTTACTTCGACCATATGCAGAATGGGCCGCCCAAGAACCGTTATCAGCAAATACTAGGCCCAAATAGGGGAAAGTGCAAGTGCTTATCAGTTTTTCAGGACCTAAATTAATAACTTTAATAGGATATTTTTTGGGGCCACAACACATTAAAAAGATTTTTTTAAATTAGTGCAAAGATCTAATCCGTTCATAAAATCATTAAAACCCCTAACTAAAATGCGGAGAGAGTTCGGGTGCGACCCATTAGAACCGCATCATCCGCATACAATAGAGCAGGGAGTTGATTACCATTGATCATTGGGACGTCTATATTCAGAGTTAATAGTGTATTGTGCAACTCATTGATATATATAATAAATAGGAGAGGGGCCAGTACGCACCCTGCCTGACCCTCTACCAATGGGTATGTCCCCTGATACCTCCCCAGCCATGCTAATCCTAACCCTTGCCCTTAAATCCCTATGTAAATACGATAAAAAGTGCACTAAATCCTCATCCAACCCGTATCTTAAAAGGCATGCCCACAAACGCGATCTATTAACAAAATCAAAGGCGGATGTCAAATCCATAAAAGCCAGGTAGATTGGGATTGCCGGGCTATTGTGTATTTACCTATAATATAATTAAATTAAGATTAAGGCATTGTTCCACAGTTCCCAAATTACTTCTGAAACCTAACTGGCATTTATTTAAAATACTTCCTTCCTCCGCCCAGGACCTGATTTTGTTGAATAATACCCTGCCAAGTATCTTAAGAGTATTATCAATCAGGGAGATCGGTCTATAGCAGCTCGGGTTGGATCTGTCCCCCTTTTTAAATATTGGAACGATTATACTGGAGGCCCATGTTTCAGGAATATGGGAGTTTGTTAAGTTATTAAAAACATTCAAAAGAAGAGGTGCCCAAAACTCTGTATTATACTTTATAAGGTCGATCGGTAGACCATCCGGGCCAGGGCCTTATTCCCTAAACTCTGATCAATAGCATCCTCGACTTCAGTCAGCGTTATATGTATTCTTGACACAGGATAAATGTCACTATAGTCCCCATCGTCAGGTGGAGCTGTATATAATTTAGAAAAATGCGCTTCCCAAGTTTCAGCAGATATATTACAACTTATCGGGGTAATTGAAAGGGCCCGGGTTCTCATCTTTTTAACCTCAGCCCAAAAACCCTTTGAATTATTGAGCCTTGCAGCACATGCCAAGTTGTCCCACTGTTCTTTTAGGATTTCATCTTTTCTCTCCTTAACCGCCTTTTATATTGGCCCCTCAACAATCTTATGTGGTTAACATCCCTTGGTGCCTCTTTCATAGCTGCCCGAAGATCTCTATTTGCTTGTGAGCATGTGGTATTAAACCATTTCTTTTTATTGTTTGACACGGGTCTTGAAATTATTTGTTTTACACCTGCGCATAAATCAGTAAATGCAGTGACTACCTCGGGGTTAGGGTCAATTAACGACAGGCAGCCATTAACAGATAAGTGATATGTTAACAGCATTTTAAAAATACTTTACTATTATCTATGCCTTTCCATATAATTCTTAAATTGTCTGTCGAGGATGCTATATTACAGGCCCCTGGTTCCTTAGAAAAGCCGGGTTTTAGTGCTACCCTAAATGTTACAGAGTTAGGGTTATGGTCCCCATACATAGTAGGTATAACCTCGGCTTTGACCAAGAGATCTTCAATACGTCTGATATAAAGACGTAGTCTATTACTGAAGCACAACCACGTCCTCTATAGGTTGGCAATGGGTGACTGTTGCAATAATTTGTATCGGCAATATCCATCACATTAAATAGATTATATTTTGGTAAATAACCCAATAACTCAGTCCCCCTTCTACATGGGGGTGCTTGCAATGTATAAGCAGCACCTACCCAATTTACCCTGAAATTTTAGCGTTAAAATCACCACCCAAACAAATTCCAACTAACTTATGTGACCTCATTGAGTCTTGAAACTCTGAGACAAAATTAAAAGATTCACAAAATTAAAATTGGGTTCGGATAAAAAATCATTATAAAAATTAATAAAACAAATTGGGACCCCACGTGTATATATCAAGGCCTGAAAATTAATTCTATGTGTAGGAATAATTTTAACAGTACCTCCTGAAGAGATATTAGCCCAGATAGAAAGGCCTCCCGACGGTCTCCCATATAACGAGGTATTTGCCATTACATTAAAACATTCAAACCCTTCAAGATACAGTTCTTTTGTTGCCCAAGTCTCTTGAAATAGCAATACATCAAATTCGTTTACCATCTTAACCCAATCCTCAATGGCTATTTTAGATGCCAGCCCGGCGATATTCAACTTAACACACGCAAATCGTGTGTCTCCGGGCTGTCAATTGTGGAGGAGACCGATGGAACTATAGAGAGGGGTGGCTCAGTAGGTGTTATTATGGGCTGCAGTCAATCTAAACTATCCAAGCCAGAAAGGGCCATAAATTTGTTTTGCGTCAAGTATAAATTGGTATCAAATATATTATGTCTAGGGTTTGGCTTATAAAAATAACCAAGAGGTAGTGAACAAATATCAGTAGATGTGCCATTGGTACACTCTTTTGCTGATAATACAAATCTTACAGAGGCTGGTCGCCGAAAATTAATGACGACAGTCACCCTCTATAATTTTGTCTGATAATCCAACCCAGCCAAGTCTTATGTGCAGAATTGACCCTATACCATACACTTTACAAGTAGCATAGTTCACTTTAACAATCATCCACAGATAAATGGGAAACCCTCATTGAGAATGGTGTTCAATCTGTATACAACTGTTTGCAGAAAGCCAGGTTCCTAAAAATAGTGAATGTCCTTTTAAAACAAATGCCCTACTATGGACAGCTTTCATCTGTATCAAACCCCTGCCACTCATCACACTTATATTGAGAAAAGTTGATTTAATTGGAGAACGGGGTACTGTAAAACGTGTTTTCTCCATCAGGGTGTGGAATTTAATAAAATATCTACTTGTCCATGGGGCAGGTTGCTTCATAAATCTACTTGTCCTGTAACAAAATCCACTTGTCCCTTTGGTGCCATGTAGTGCAGCTGCAAATTATGGCAGCAATCAGTTTATAAGAGCTCTGATATAGCCTCTCTGATTATGCCAGGGCTCATACCATAGTAGTGTTTGAATACTTGCAATCCCCTTATGTTGCCACGTTTCCGCAGATCTACATACTGGGGCTGAAGGTAGTGGTAAGCCATAGTTCCAGGGTTAGAATGCCCTTTTGAGTGTCTGCAAACCTACTAACTTGCATGTTTTAAGGGTTTTCAACAACTCTTTAATCTTTTCCCATACTGAGAAATGTTGGAAATTTACTTCGGACAATGGCAGATGTAAACCTTCTTCCAGAGTTCGGAAAAAAGTGGTTGGAGGTAAAGTGAACTTGCAAACACACAGATTTTCGCATGAGCAAATCTACACATGCTTATTTGCTCATGCTAAAATGCAGTTCACAAATCTTTTCTAGGAGTACTATTTCTTGTCCTACTTCTGTAAATTCTTGGGAATTCACGAAAGCCATATAGCTGCACTTAATGCAAGGACATTTCCCATGGGTGCGCTTTTGAGACTTTCTTTAATAATTGGGCCCCTAATTTGGTCTGGAGGTTACCATGACCTTTTGCGTTTTAATAACATTATCTCTGTTTCTCTCTCGGTTTCTCTCTTTCCCCCCCCCTCCCCCCCCTTCACAAGGAGCATATCGGCACACAAAGTTTTGTTGAGTGCCAGTAACTACTTTGGCAGTGTGTGCTTTTTGAGACCAAAAACAATTTTTGCTTTTGCCAATGTTGGTTATAATGGTTAGGGCCCGGCAGCTCCCACATCAACTAGGTTTTACAAAAACCATGCCAAACCAATTCACACATTGACAAAACTAAAAAGCTGACCACCAATTTCAGACCTACTAGCTTTGCCAATGCTTCTTTATTTTTATTTTTTCCCCATAATCTTATTGAAACTGGTTACACTGATTCTTCCATTATGAATATTTTTGGGAAATACCAGCATGCATCAACACATGTTACTAAATGATGCTGCAAAGCAATGGTATCTGTAATTTTACAGTAGTTTAGTGAAATGTTGTTTTTCCAGCTTTGATTTTTTTATTTTTTTTTATGAACATTTTATTTTGAAAGCAAAAGAATCCTCATTTTGCTTTTGCATTATACATAGCCTCATATTGCAAAACTTTGAAAACGTGTGTACACATTTTTATACTGGAACCACTGTCAGTAGTGCAGTCAGAGCTTACAACATTTACTTACAGTGCTCACCATAATAAAGGCTTTCAATTAATGAACCATAAATACAAGTTTGAACATCATTAACATATGGACACAAATATTACCTTAACTGCAGACAGTGCCCTTCCCTTATCCATAATGTGGTACTGCAAACTGGCAGCCAAAGGGTTTGTGGTGCAGGTAGTTGGGCCTACTTGTCCCAAGGACAAAATACACAAACTTGTTGCCCTTGACCCCAAACAATGTCCTGGGCGTTGGGCTATAGGAATTCCACATCCCTGTCTATGGAGAGTTTATTCTATACCACACTGTTTGCAAACCGTGAAACTCTCATGACAAATACACCAGAATCCACTAAGAACAGTGTACACTGTATGCAACAGTTGTGAAAAAGACACTATTTACTAAATATAACCATGATCTGAAGGTGCTGAAGATCATACTACCTGCACCCCTCATACTGTGGTGAAAACTATACAGATAGCTCATCTTCTGAAGCAAGACAAACGCATGTACACGGAGTAGTGCCTGGTGAACATAATCCTCTGTTAAGTAGAAATTGTCGTGCTGACGTGATGCTCTCTAACTCAAGGCTACTTACAAAAGTTAGTATCTACTACGTAGAATCTTTCTCCTGTTAAAACTTTTTTCTGCAGAGCCCAAAAACTTGTGTGGAACATATTGAACACAAGTTAACTCTCACCAGCACACAGTTACTCTTGAATGCCAAGATTTATAATGCTTTCAATACCTCTAAACACCTATGGTGCATTAGGCGCACGTGTTTTGTAAACACACCCATTAGCTGGACACAAACTTGGTAGACTATTAATATGGTACTTAACCGCTACTACGTAAACTATAAAACTAGCACACTCATTGGAAGATATCCGTGATATCCTCAATGATGTCATTTGAGTTGCCATCAGTAATGTCATCGACCATGTCATGCTTGTCTTATGTCAGCAGTGCATGGCGCTGGTGTGCAAGTTATAGTTAGCTCTGCTAACTATAACTGGTGAATGTTTCTTTTATTTTTGTTCAAAAAGTTATTGTGGTCACTGACAAATTCACCTAACTTTAACCGTTTGGGTTTTTTTTGGGGTGAATGACTATAACTGTATATTCATCTCTATATATCTATATTCACTGAAAAAAAACAAAGGCAACAGGGACGTTATAGTTAGGCTCACATTTTAAACATACAAAGCCATAGAAATTCACCTGTTATTGTTAGTTATTTCAAGTAACTATAACTTGTGCCCTAAGGTAACTAACTCGTACCCCTGCCATGCAGTTTCTCATTAATAGTGTTACTGCAAATGTTAGTTATCAATGATGTCATTAAAGATGTCATTAGTTGTAATATGTGGGGTAATTAACAGTGCTATCGAGGGCATGAGTTATCATCATCATCATCATTCAACTTTATTTCGATCTTAGACCATAAAAGTGCAAGTACAGTGAACAACGTACAAACCATTTTAAAACTGAACCAATGCAATAAGGACCAAATGGAGGAGTGTATAAGATGAGATAGAGTACATTCAACATTAATGCATTGGCAACCAATTAAAAGTTAAAAACAAGGAATACAAATATCCATAGGGACACAATCTAAAAATCCAACAATGTTTAGGTGGGCTCTGTGTGAGGCTAGAACCATGGCTGGAAAAGCCATTGCCTAAACCACTCGGGCGACAAGGCCCGCAATGCTGGTCAATTTCTATGCTTTTACACACTCTGAGCTAGTAAAGGTAACACAAAGGACCTAGGACAGAGGCACGAAAATAATTTAAAACAGTATGGATAAAATATCTAAAAAAAAAGAAAAAGATTGTTAAGTGTGAAACCTTTATATAGACAGATGCCTTTTTATTGCCCATATGTGACCCAAGTACTTGGCAATGTCGCAAACGATCGCCGGGCTGGGGTCTGATCTTAAAATACGAAGTGCCTCAACATATTGTCGCGTACCCAGCTGCCTACAGATTGGTTTCAACCATTTGTGTCTTGGACAAGAGTACTTAGGGCAAACAAAGAACACGTGGGCGATGGACTCTATAGTAGATGTGCACCTGGGGCAATACTGAGAAGAAATGGATGCCTGCCTCCAGGAGCTAGTGTATGAGTTTAAAGGAAGTGATCCAAAACGGAACTGCATATAGTTTCCTGTCCAGTGGAATGGTAATGATTTAAAAGTATTTTTTGCAGGATCCGGTAATTTTAAAACTCATAAAATCCAAGGTTAAGCGTCCCCAGGAGGAGCTGGTAGCCGAGCCCTGGACTACCCAATCCAGAAGCGTTTCTTTAGTGCGTCTTTGCTAAGGGGCGGCAATTTATCCTTAGTGTCCCAGTGGCCCTCTAAGCCAAATGCTCTTAGAGAGGGTTTCAAATTGCAAATCCAGCCAATCTTCCTGGAACGGTCGAGTACGACCACTTTGTCTAGGGCTGCGGCATACGAGGACAACTCCGGGGTGGACCTAATGCGCAGCCAGAATAGTAAGGGGCGCAGCGTGGCCTTCTCTGCAATGGTGGCTCTACTCATGTCAAGTCTTAATGGATGTAGTGGCGTGCTCTACGGAAGAGAGACGAGGGATCTCAGGAACTTGTTCTGAGTTCAGTAAAGCACCCATCCTTTCAAAGCCCCATAATTCCGCTCCATAGAGCGCGGAGCCCACAGCTTTAGCCTCATAGATCTGAATTGGGGCTGCCACTGGTTTAGTAAAGGAGGTGCTATGTTACTTGAGCAAGGCCCCAACAATTTGTCTGTGCTTAAGCGTCTGCTTATCTACATGGGGTTTCCATGACACATCATCGGAGATGGTAATTCCCAAGTAGTCAAAAGTATTCACCCTCTCCAAGGGGACCCCTCCTATTGTAAATTTGCCTTTAAATGACTTGTGTGGATTGAGGAGGAGAAGCTTCGTCTTTAAGGTATTAACCTCTATACCGCGTAGGTCGCAGAAGGTTTTAAAGCGATTCAAAAGCAGTTGGAGCCCACTTGGTGTTTTTGATACTAACAAAGTATCATCAGCAAATAACGGAGTTGCCACTTTATCTCCCCCTAGGATTGGAGCATCCGCTGGAACCAGTGAGATACTGGACTACACCATTCACAAAGCGGGAGAAAAGAGTGCGAGCCAGGACACAGCACTGTCGTACTCCCCCTTGTTGATTGCTATCGGGTCAGTGAGCTGGCCTTGGGAACCCCAGCGTACCCTAGCAAAGTTTGCCTCGTGAAGTCGAATAATAAGTGATAGAATCTCCTGTGGAGGGCATGAGTTATAGAATTTCTATGGTTTTGTACGTTTAAAATGTGAGCCTAACTATGTCAACGTAATCTTTTGGTTTTTTTCAGTGAATTATTATTTTTTTTTTTCTTCTTTTTAACACGGCAGGGGTTGGCCGGACCTTTTTTTCTTTTTATACCACCCCTTTTTCTCGACCCCCCCCGCTTGACATATCACCCCGAAACTTTCCATGAGCAACAAGACTCACTATGACGCTCTTATCTGATTTTTGTTGGATTTGGTTTACTACATGTGGTAAATGGAACAGTATATTCAGAACAACATTTGCATAGCAGTTGACCCCTATTTTCCAACTGGTAACCTACAATATCTCCATTTCCCAGTTTTCTCTTTGTAACACTCAGGATTGTACTTTCTTTTCTGGAGCGTCCGTAGACAGTTTTGTAATCTTCGGTGTCGGACATGTGATCCGTTTCTCATAAACCGGGTATTGCCCTAAATGAGGAGCGTATAGATTTCTTAACTGATTGTACTCTTACACAGCTTTCATCAGCACTAACTTTCTTCTCAACAAAGTCAATCAAAACAAACCGAACAATGTTCTAATTAGTGACAATGCTACATATGACATTCCTTCTTTGAATACAGAACTTCCAACATTAACAAAAGCTGCATCTACACTAAGCCTTGTGATTTATGGATGGTTACAGCATACGCTAGAGAGTGGGAACTGCTGGCGCTGCACATATAAGTCTTTCACTAGCAAAAAACGTACAACGCATCGGCCAATCTGCTTGACGCCATCAGTCTGATCAAATTTTATGGCCAACTATTCAACCTCTTCTTCTTTATTTGGAAAATTGATAATCTTACCCATAGCACCAGTTACTAAACCTTCCTCAATTTAAATTACGACGCAAATTTACTCAACAATTTTTGCTTATGCATAAACGCTTCTCTAATCCTGCATTTTTTGATAGACTTCTCCAAAGAATCCAATTTTGCTTGTAGTTTATCTGTCTATAGTATTGACTCCTTGATGTCCCATTTTATCAATAGCTGTAATTTACAAAATATCATCTTTTTCCAGTTGTAGTAATTCTTCATTAAACTTGGAGCACTCTTGGAGTGTTGGCATTAAACTATAGGTTTCTGATCTTTAATCAAATTGTGCATTAGTTCTGCTGCTGTAAGATTAGATGGGAATAGACTCTTGATAAGGTGACTTTCCAAAGCATGTTTCCCCTCATTTGTCAGCACTTCCACTCTTAATATCTTTCAGTACATCTCCATATTCCACTTCCGATGCTAGGTGCATATTTTTCACTAATTTCTTTTATTCAAAGTTTAACAAAATATTGACGTTGCCTATACTTCCCATAGAATTTCTTGTTTCATTATGCAGAAGTGTTTTGAAAACCAGTTGTCCTTTTACAGGAGTAAGTTGCAGTAAGTCACCGAACACAATTAATTGCTTTCATCTAAAGAGTACATCGTAGTTCTTAATCTGCTGCATTCTTAATTGTATGAAGGCAAGCATTATGCTTGATACCATGCTCACTTAATCAATGATTAGAAGCTACAGTTTTTTTGATACCTCATGGCAAGCGTCACCAGATAATTTCTGGTGTTCCAGTTTGCCATGTTTAACAGGTAGCATTAGTAGTTGATGTAGAGTAATTCCTATATTATGTACAGTTGATACTGTTGGTGCTGTTACTAGACATGACAAATTTGAATCTGTAGTCTTCTGTAGATAACCAGTGAGAACTTTAATAAGGAAGATTTTCCCAGTGCCTGCTTGTCCACTGATGTATAGAGTAATATTGGTTTATACGAAGAACATTCACATTGTTTCTTCTCATGGAGAAATTCATGCTCTTTTTTTTTATCTTTAACTTTGTTGTAAATGTGTCTGTTCATTGTTCAGTTGTTCCACTAACTGTTCGATATCCAATTTCCTATCTTGCTTGCTGCATTGCATTTTCCACCTCATTCATAGCTATAGCTCTTTCATTTTGAATTATTGGTTTTCCAAGAGGATCTTGACTTGCTGGTGCAGTACTTTGGCTTCTTTGTGAACTCTCCCTGGCTATCTTAGCAGCGATTGTTTCTTCCTGTTAAATCTCATCTTTCAACATTTGGAAGTAGGTTGGAAAGACAGGACATTCAATACGGTCTTTCACAGCGTTGAATGAGTCTTCATAACAGTCATAGTTTCCAAATCTGTTTCAGTTCGCCATGGCTTGAACAACTGCAAAGATGCCAAGTAGACAAACCTCTCTTCTCTCTGGAGTTTGGATACTAAGTTTTCTGTGGTTAGATTTCCTTTGTGTCTCGCTAAACAACCATCACATCCAAGGTCTGCATAGCTTCCTACTGCTGTTTTTCAGTTACATTAGTTCTATATGTATAATGCTGAAGTACTTCATAGAGACACAGTTTCAAGATGGCGACTCCTTGGGTAGTATGTATTCAGCATGTTAGTCTTAAGAATGTCTGTGTTCTCTGAATCAAAATCTGCAAGGTACTGTATTTCAGGGAAAGACTTTAATACTCTCTTACGACTTCTTGCAAGGCCTAGGCTCCTCACACAATTACTCTGGACTTGGAGAGCAAACTAGCTGAGCTCAAACTGTCCGAGCATTCATAAGAACCTATTTCTCTTTGGGAAAGCATTTTTAAACTGAAACTGTGCAATTTCTTTGTAAGACTCTGTTCTGCAGCAATCTCCTCCCACATCTTTCATCTGTCTTCTCTGACTGTTATATATGAAGTCGCGTAGCGAGCAACCGCGATGGAGTTGTCTGCAATAAATTGTAGATCAATATTTGCATTCCGCATCTTCAGAATAACAGGGTAGTAGTCATTTATATATTTTTCAATGCCTTAGCTCTTCTTAGGTTGTATGTATTTTTCTGAGATCTTCATGTCCGGGTGTGTCTGACTGCAGACAAAAAGCTGTGCACTCTTCATTCTGTGATCACAGTTCGTGGGAATCTTAAACGACCTCTCGTGTAAAAGAAATTCCTTTGGATCTGTATTTTCTATGACCGTATTTCCCACACCTATGATTTTGAAATCGTAGAACTTGTTTCAAGCCCTTATCCGTAGTATCTTTTGGGATAACGCATGTCACATACTGTTCTATGAAAGACGAGACTGACTCTTCCGTGTCGGTTTTAAACTTCAGGGCATCTTTTACCCATAACAGCATGTGAATATGTGGAGCACCTCTAGGTTGGTACTCTTTGCGCCAAAAGAAATCAGTCACTTCGCCAAGAGGAGGATTAGTTTTGTTGCAGAAGAAGTCCATCATTGCTTGATACCTGTGGTTAAAATATCTACAAACATTTGCAGGGTCCAACGAGCAGAGTTCTCCTGAGGTCTTCAGATTGTCTTTTATGTTTGAGTTTGTTTCTCGCAAGAATTAAAGCAGGTCATCCCATTCGTACTCGGCACAACTGAGTGTTAGAAACCAAGTAGGTGCTCGTAAGTTTCTCAACCTGCATTTCAGCTCGCCATGAAGACTATACCAATACTCGTTGGTACCATGTTGACACGCCATCAAATTAACCAAGTTGTTTTCCAGATTTTCGTCTTTTCCATGAACTTTCTCAACAAATTTCCTTGCTGACAGATTTTGCAGTGCAAAAACAGTTGATGGACAGAATGCAGAACAATGTCATACATTCACCCCAGTACAGAGATCTGGGCCTAAATCCATCGTTTTTTGCTCACCATGCCATTCCAGTTTGAACCAGATTTTGCAGTTTCACTCCTGTTTTGAGAATGTGATTTACTGCATAAGATGGCCCAGACATGTCGCTCTCAAATAGTATATAAATATATATATATATATATATATATATATATATATATATATATCTAGGGTCCTCTGAATAAAGTCTAGTTGATCTGTACTCGACTGCTGGTATTTGTACAGGCCGGTCATCATACCTACCTCTTACTCGAATAGGAAAATGATGTGGAAAACAATGAGCTTCTAAACTTTTCTCCCACACACTTAAGGGAGCTCCTTTTGCTACTTTCATTTGAAAGATCAAGAGCATCACCAATGATCTCTTTAAAATGCAGAGGATGAATACTGTAGTGTTTGTAAATTTCTTCTGATCTGGATCGAGCCACCTTTTCAATCTGACCTATTAATGGTAATGTCATCCTCCCTATATGTAATATCTTGAACATCTGCATTTTTCTAGTAAATGTTATTTTGTACCAGATAAGTTTTTTCACTTTACTAACCTCTACTGACTTTTGCCACATCTTTTTGCTCTTGATAGGGACACCATTGAATAGAATTACAAGTGCTTCTTCCAAATTTCTATGCACCCCTACAGTTTCAATATTCAGTATGAAATCTAATGGCGAGTACAGAACTCTACCTTTAAGACCTTTCTTGCTAATTATTCTCTTTTTCAATACAAATCAACATTCCGAGTTTGACTTTTGTAGTGAGTGCGTTGACAACAAATGCAATCACAGTTTGGTTTCTCTGAAGAAACAGTTAAACTTTCTAATCTCTTCTTGAAAATTATCAACCGTAATACCCTTGTCCTGTTCCGCTACACCTGCAGATAAGTCTTCATTTACCCTACACTCCTCTTCAGGACCAAAGAAACAAAACTGGACAGCATCACAAACCTTTTCTACCTCTCCCACTGGACCATGCAAAAGAGCTCTATTAGTTTCTCCTAAACATAGAGCAGGAGTTTTTACATAGTAAGGCCTCCTAACTAAAGTTTGCATTTTCGAGTGGTGTACAGCTAACATTCTGAAATGATGAAAGGTGCTTTGGCACACTCTTTGATAAACATGCTAGTGAGTGTCATTGTAAATTTGTATGCTTGCTTACTTTGCATGATCTAATCCTTGCAACTGACCTATTTTCTGTTTTAAACTTCTGCAATGAAACATAAGTTGGACATTTCTCAATATATCAATTGATTGCTGTCTTATACTGCAAACACTGTGGTTCCATTTGTATACAATGACCTGTCTACGCCTTCCCTATACCTCTTCGTCAATCATTTCCTCTACATTTCCAACTACCATCACTTCTTTTGAAATAGGAGAACCATTCTTCATCTCATCGTCCCGATTCATCAACTGCATGCACTAATGTGTTCTCTTGGAAGTAGCTTTCTCCGTCAAAGAAAGACTCAGTACTCAAAGTATGTATCCATTCACCACTAAACTTTGCAAAAGTTAGTTGTATTGACAAGTCTTCTTTTCGCTTCTCCTCATAGACCACACTATTTTGTCTAGTATCTTCATTCTGTTTAGAATTAAAATAAATAGCTTTCTCTTGAGAGCAAAGGCCTTATCAACTATGCCCTCAACACGTTCCTTTTGTCTGACTGCTTCTCTTTTATACTTCATAGTTCTTACTAGATTCTGTATTACTCTACTAAGGAACATTCTAACTCTGATTTCCTTAAACTGCCATTGCCTCTGCCTCCTGGTTAATATCTGTCCTTTTTTTTTTTTTTTTTTAGTCCTCTTTTCATGTACTTTTTCTCCTTTCATAGTGGATCGCAAACTTAGTTTTTTATTTACTTGATTTTGCACTGTTTCAGTTGTGCTCAGACAATTTTAGGAAATGTCTTAATTCTCTTACTAGCAGCTGTTTTCTTTCACCACTTTTTCACATGTTGCCACTTTTGTTTCTCAGTTCTGACTAGGTAGTATCCTTGCTGCTGTTTTTCTTCTGTCACTTTTTGATGGCATTGTAACTGTCTGTAGTTAACTAGAAATTGATGTCTGAAAAGAAAGATGAGCACATTTACCTTTTAATTATTTAGTATCAGATTATATTTTTAAGTATTTAACTACCAACATAAGTTCTCTTATTCTAATATAGCTAACATTATCCTATTAATTTTCATGTAGGAGCACATATTGGTCAGTGAAACTTCAGAGCTGCCTTTAAAACACATAGCACCCTGTCCTATGGCCTAGCTGCAGCCTACCTTAGTGGTGAGTTATGTGGTAGAAGAGCAGTGTACGCCTTGCCAAGGAGTTTTAAATGAGAAGATAGCCCTAACAGTAAAACTGCACACAGAGGCTCAAGTGTAGCAGGCCCGAGACTTGATGCAAGGGCTACTTCTCTGGATGGTAGACTTGAAAGTGTCAGTGCTTCAGAAGATATATGAATGAGTGTCTCTATGTGGGGGTGTGATTGCATATGTATGCAAGTCTGTTGGTAAATGACTTCCTCTCTTTGTGACATCCATGGTTTTCTAAATGTGTATGTAATGGGCTGCATGTATTGTCTTCTGGGTTTGTTGGTGAGTATTGGATTATTTTAGTGTGTGTGCGTGCGCAACTGCCTCCATTAGCATTAGCACTAGATACATAACAATTGTGCCTGTGTGAGTGAAAGTTTACGTGCTTCTGTCAGTTGTATGGGTGTTTTAGTGTATCTGCTTTGCTACTTAGGTATGTGAGATTGAAGTCTGGGTGGCAGGATGGATGTATAATTTGGCATATGTGGGTGTATGAGACGTATAGCTCACAAACTTCAGACTACATGTCTTAACTTTTAAACAGATAGCTCCCTGTGCTATGCTGTAGCTACAGGCTACTTAGTGGTCACTAATATGTGGTGGAAGGGCAGTGTACTTCTTGCCTAGCAGTTCTAAATGAGAAGAGAGCCCTAGCAGTAAAACTGCATGCACAGGCTGAAGTGTAAAAGGCCCGAGACATGATGCAAGGGCTACTTCTCTGGATGGTGGACTTGAAAGTGTCAGTTCTTCAGCAGATATCTGAATGAATGTCTGTCCCTTTGTGGGTGTGTGATTGCATGTGTATGTAAGTTTCTTGATAAATGACTGTCTCTTTGTGACATCTATGGTTCTCTAAATGTGTATGTAATGGGCTGCATGGATTGTCTCCTGGGGTGTGTTAGTGAGTATTGGCTTTTTGAAGTGTGTGTGCAATCGCCTCCATTAGTCCTACGTACATAACAGTTGTTGCCTGTCTGTGTGAGTGAATGTTTAGGTGCTTCTATCACAGTCTGCATGGGTGTTTTAGTATCCACTTTTCTGCTTGTGTATGCGAGTTTGAAGTCTGGATGGCAGGGTGGATGTATAATTGGGCACATGGGTTTCTATAACATATAGCTCACTGAATCATCAGAGTACATGTGTTGCCTTTAAAGCATATAGCACCCTGCCCAATGGCCTAGCTAGCAGTTCCATGACCTGTTTAAGAAAATGTACCAGTATGTGACTGTCAGTTTTAAAAGCTTTATAGCTCTCTAAATGTGAATGTACATAGCTGAATGAATCCCTCGGTGCCTGTATTGGGAATTGGAAAGTTATGTAGGAGTCTGTGCAATTGCCTTTCATACTGCTGGATATAGAACTAGTTTGTGAGTATGTTAGTGAATGTATAATTGCGTCTGTTTGTGAGTGGGTGAGAGGCTATATGCTTTGGGAATGTGTATGTCAGTTGCACTATGGGTGCTAAACGCTATGTAGGGCTTGGCATAAGAGTGTCCGCATGCATGACTGTTACTAAAACTCAAATGGAAAACTCTTTTTTAACCAGAAAGGACCATGCTTTATGGCATACCTACAGCATATCTTAGAGGTAATTTGTAAGTACTAAAACATGCATTTAATACTTGATAAACTGATTTTACGTGCCAAGTGAAGCTGGCATTGAGTCCACAAGTGCATTCTGAACTAGTAAGCCTGCCACATATTTAAACACTGCATGTTAAACTATACCTAGCAGTCTCCTAATACACATGTGACTCAGTATAAGTTAAAAGAACAGATCTCCCCATCTAAGCACATACAAGCTTGCCCATGTAATTTACCAACACCTACGCTAAAGAGTATCAAATACATAGCTATCAACTTTTGCAGGTTCATGATTCATATAAACCTACAGTGCATGTTTTTCACTTTCAATTCTGAGGATTCTAGTCCTCTTTTAGGACTACTGGTCCCAGAATTCAAAGAAAAACATTCTTTGTGACCAGCACATGATGTATACACATGTAAAACTTTCACATCTCCTAATACATTATTATGTATAACTTTAACAGTTAGCGTGCAGTGTTTTTTTTTCTACCATTTAGAGTGGAGTAAAGCAGCACAAGTGCAATATGCAGATCCATGGAAATACATTACTGACTTAAGAGACCTAGTCTGCACCTGACAAACTGTCTTAGTCCTTTATTAATAAATATATAAACTCACTCCCACTACTAGTCATAGATCATCTTGTGTACTTTAAATACTTTTATATATATTTCAGACTATTAACAATCTCGCATACACATACCTTTTAATCAATTTCTTTTACATGAAATTTAATTCACATACCAGAAGATTGAGTTGGTTAATAAAATGGCTTTTTGCTCTTTTTAGATAGATTCAATAGTCTCAGGATTTGTGAAAACTAAGCATAAGAATGACACACTACTCCTACAAAGCAACCATAAATGGCAACCTTTTCAACTTTGCACTGTTTGATACGGCGGAGGGCGGCAAATAAAAACATTCCTTTCATATTTTAGTGTTGTAAGTCCACTTCTGAATGGTATGTATTAACCCTTTCACTCACTTTTAGAAAGAAGCCCAAAATGGATGCCTATTTGTGCATAATTGTGACTTCATTGCGGTTGTTGCGGCAAATTCGAGAAAAAATTGGGAGTCCAAAAACCTGTTTAGCTTCATAGTTTTGACTTTGAGAGTACACTAAACCTCTTTAGCAAGCCCTCACTAGGAAATGAAGCCCTTGTTAAAGTATGAGTCTAAACACCTCAAATGTCTAAACACAGTGACCTCTCTCTTTAACACCCTCCCAATCAGTCAATTCAAACTTTATTCGGTTTCGTGTAATAAAACCATAAAAGCACAGGATAAAAAAATATAATACATACAATCCACACGAGGACATACCCGATTTAAACATAATATATGCAAATTAAAAAATTTGTAGTTGACAAGGTTCTACAAAAACACGGATGGTACCTGATAGACAAATCATTCTAGATGATACAATAGGATCATGCGTAAGGTGAAATTGTTAGTTCTACAGGCAAGTGGAGCAAAATAAAGTGCATTATGCCAGGGGTTTTATCGGGGAGCATGCTAGTTAATCACAGCTCGCCCTAAGCCTGATCGCGGATTTTAAAACGTTAAGCACATAAAAGACAGTATTACCAGTCAACATTTGTAAAAAGATAAAAGCAGGCCGTACCCGCCTAAAATTGGCTTTTTCAGAATGGGAATTAAAGATTTTCTGGGGGTATCATAAAATGGCCAAAACATCATCATAAAATGAGGACTTACTAATTATTTTAGGGAAAACTGGGGGACCGTGGCCAAGAGGGCTACACAGTGGGAGGCGATGAAAGTGGTAGTGCGGGGCCTGTGTATTAAGACTTCCTATGGAGTGAGGCAGCAGCTGGAGCGGGATGTGAAACTGCAGGAAAGGGAATTACAGAGACTAGAGCCCCTGCTCCATGCACACACCCCAACGTATAGTGGAGTGGAGTGCGACCCGTAGGGTACTGATGGAATCTCTTGAACGTCTGGGTAAATATAATCGAGTGGCATATAGGCAGCGACTTCACATGGAGGGGGACAGGTCGGGGGCATTGCTCGCGAAACTCTTGAAAAATGAGGCCTACTCCCCCCTGTGGTGCAACTGCTGGATCGGGGAGGGAATACGGTTTATAATCAGACAGCAATTTTGGAGGTGCTAACTGCACCCATGGAAAAGGTATATGCCTCTGGGGTCTCTCCTCCATTGGAGAGAATAAATGAGTTCCTCTCGAGGGTGGATTTGCCATGCCTGGACGATGAAGCGGGAGACGAACTAGAAGAGCCAATCACTAGGGAGGAAATACTGAGGGCGATTCACAGGTTGAAGCCTGCCAAAAGTCCGGGTTCGGACGGCTTGCTGTCTGAATTTTATAAAACATATGCTCCCCTTCTGGTTGATCACTTGTTGGAGGTCTACAACAAAGCCCTGCAGCAATGGATTTTGCCAGAAAGTATGAGGCTGTGGTCATCATGATCCCCAAGCCCGATGGGGACCCCCCATGTGGCGAAGTCATATAGACCGATCTCGCTTCTCAATATAGATATGAAAATTCTGAGTGGAGTTTTAGCACAACGCCTTTTACCCCATGTCTTTTTTGATCCACCCGACCAATCGGGATTTATCCCCAAACGTAGCACTGCAAAATAATCTCAGGAGATTGGCCTTGGTGTGGCACTCCCCTAGAATCGAACAGGCGGACTCTGCGGTGGTGCTGCTTGATATTGAACAAGCGTTTGATTCTGTGGACGGGGAGTACGTCTGGGCAACGTTGAGAGCAATGGGAATGGGTCCAAAGTTCCTAAGTTGGCTCCAACTAATTTATACAGCCCCACGAGCTAGGATGCGCCAAGGGGGACTGATCTCCCGAGCATTTGAACTACGACGGGGTACCAGGCAGGGGTGCCCCTTGTCACCTCTATTGTTTGCGGCTGCTATGGAACCCCTGGCGGAGACTTTGCGACTGGAGGTATGGGGATACTACTGGGAGACACAAACCACGTGGTGTCTATGTATGCAGACGACACTCTCATATATCTGCGTCAACCAGCCCAGGAAATCCCGACAATGCTGGATGTACTGTTCCAGTTCGGGGCGGTGTCTGGTTTGAAGACTAATCCTAATAAGTCAAGGTTGCTGTCGGTGGGATGTTTGGCAAAACAGGCAAGGGGGGCCCTTCCGGAGGTGGGACTTCCGTGGGTAAACTCTGATCCGAAGTATCTGGGGATCAGACTGGTCAATGACCCCGCCCAATATTTGGCTCTTAATATAGGGCAGGTGATCAAGGGTATATAAGGTTCAATTTGTTTTTGGCAACAGCTACCGCAGTCCCTTATGGGCAGAATTGCAATTATTAAAATTATACTTCCTCATTGCCTGTATGCCTTACAGCACTCCTATATGAGGTGCCAGGGCACTTTTTTAAGTCCCTGAACACAATGTTAACAGGATTACCATGGGGGTCCAAAAAGAAGAGTAAGTCTCGAGACATTGCAGAGAACATGGCAGAAAGGTGGCTTGGAGGTCCCACACTTAGAATTATATTACATGGCATCCCAGCTCCAGCATGCAATTCATTGGCTAGATGAGAATGACAACTGGGAGAAAAGATTACTGGCAGGCACATATGGTGGGCAATCATTGGCAGCATTATTAATGTTGGGGGCGGGCACTCCACGGACCGTGCCGTACATAATCCGTCATGTGGCGTGGGTATGGGAGCGAGTCGTTAAAGTGGTGAGACACGCCCCTTACGCTCCAGATATGCCCCTCTGGGTGGTACAACCATTCGCCAAAATAGATGCCTCAATGTCGTTCCGATGATGGAAGGAGGGCGGGTGGTTGACGATGGGGGATCTGTTCCACAACAAACAATTCATTACTAGGGAGGATGCGGAATCAATGTTCGAGTTGGGGACAGGTCATTTTCTTCAATATGGAAAGATTAATCAAGTAGCAAGAGAGATATGGACTTCCACCCCTGATGAACCTGCGGAAACCAGGGTGTTACAGGTTATGTTATATATGGCCAGGGGAGGCGCTTTATCACGCACCTGTACAGAGCGCGGCGAGAGGATCTGACCAGTGCACCCCTTCTGGTCCAGGGTAGGTGGGAGGAGATACTGGGGGAGCCCTTGTCCGAAAAAGACTGGATTAAAGTACACAAAGGGGTCAAAGCTGTCAACTCGAATGTCCGGTTTAAATTAGTCTAATATAACTTTGTGCACCAGGCATACCTCACCCCCAAAACACTTAGCAGAATCTTTCCGACCAGATCTGATAGCTGCCCTAGATGCGGGGCTGCTGCCTCGGATTTTATTTATATGGTTTGGACGTGCCTGATGCTGTCTCAGTATTGGACCTCAGTTCTGGGGAAAATACAGGAGGCGACGGGATGGTCCCTGCCCAAAGGTATACAGGAGGTGCTGTTGGGTCTCTTGCCTGCTCCAAAGCAAAAGAAACTAAGCAGGAGGTTTTTAATGCTTGGGTTGGCATTGGCCAAACAGCGAATTGCTATAACATGGATGGGCACTGCTCCCCCGAAGGTTGAGTTGTGGTTGAAAGATTTGGGTGAATGGGCAGCGGCGGAAGCAGTAAGAATGACGAGAGTGAGACGGGATGAGAAATTGGAGGACGATTTGCGGGCGTGGGCGACAATGCTGGCAGATATAAAGGACTTACAAACTCCGGCAATAGCAGCCCCTATTCGCAATTCCCCACAAGACTAACAATGACGCATTATACCTCACTGGACATTGCAGTAGCAATATAGTGAGTGCCAAGACCTGAATGGACTTTGGGCACTGTAAAAGGTTGTTGGTAATCTGTGGTTGGGAGGGGGTGGGATCTGGGTAGTTGGGTCCCTATATAGATATCCTAGATGCAAAACACAAGGTGGCATAGCGGAACGGATATATGCCTACTGTGATGTGGTTTAACAATGTACGCGGACTGTCCTAGTAATTGTAATAATTGCATACAGATGTATGATGTATGTAAATTGAAGGATGTAAGTTCCTTAAATGCCAATAAAAAAATACTTAAAAAAAAAAAAAAAAAAAAAAAAGTCATAAAATGAACCATGTCCTGTGGAAATTTTCCATCGCAGCCATAGGTCGACCAGATTTGTCTCCTATTCTGACCCCTGGGGTGGGCAAGGAGGAGGTGAAAAAGGTCAAACCGGAACCTAGTCAAAAAACGGTCATGAGTTTGTGAACCCCAGTAGGTTCGGTTCCACCATCTGGATGGTCGTTAACATGATGAAGCGAAGTACACTGGGCTTCAGTAACTCCTTCTCTTCCCTTACCATAGACTGGTGCTCAAAGAAGGCCATGTTAATAAGAGACAGATCTGTCTTATTCGTCTCATCGGGATTGAAAAAGAGATCTCCTCTTCCCACGCTCATAAGGCTCTTTTCAACATAACTGAGCCACGGTACCCTAGATGCATGGTCGAGAGCCAGACAATCTTTTAGGATCGCTTTATTTAATGAGGTCCCCTTCTCAACCCAGATTTTTAGCCAAGAGACACAGGGCGAAATGCTATCAGATCGGAGACATAGGACATGCCTAGCTCCTCATAAGCAGTAAAGAGGGAGTGCCCTGAGGGACGGATAAAAGCAGTCTCAGGAAATTGTTTTCCGCAATTTGAAGATCTATAAATGAGTACCCCCCCACTTTCACTACCATAGAGGGCCTTTGAGATGCATTTGGCCCTGTAAAGCTTTAAGAGCGCCCCCATCGGTCTTTTCCCCAATCTAGAGGCAACATTTTAAATGGCTGCAGACTCCTGATTGATGTCATTTTTCTTACGGGTAAGTTGGGGCCTCCAATTCATTTTATCATCTAATAATACCCCCAGATAAGAACACATTTGACTTTGGAATTGGGGTATGACCAACCCTGAAAGTGTATTGCCTACTGGGCCGGGTCCCTACTTGCATGACGTATGACTTAGAGTTGTTAACCCTCAAGTCCAGGTCCCCCATGAATTGAGCAAAGGAGTTTATAAGCATTTGCAGACCCCGTTCGGTCCTGGCCATCAGAACAGCGTCGTCCGCGTATAACAGGACCTGGAGACTGCGCCGTCCTGCCCAAGGAAAGTTGGCCTTGGTTTCCAAAAGGGTTTTCTCCACATTGTTAATATAAAGATTAAATTAAAAAGGGGCCAAAATACAACCCTAACGGACTCCACCCTTGACAGGAAATGAGCGTGATACATTCAAGCCACCCGAATATCGCACGACCGCCTTAGTGTCCCGGTGGAGATCTTGTAAGAAGACTGTCCCAGTCCACCCCCAGGGAAAGAAGGATCTGCCACAGCTTTCCTCTGTTCCCACAGTCAAAGGTGAAGAAAGATCCATAAGGCCAGGAAGATGGTACCAGAACGCGCTACTGTGTACTTATTCAATAACATAAAAAGGTTTAAGCATTGATCGATCGTGGAGCGGCCAGGACGGAAACCATATTGGGCATCTGACAGGATATTGTTGTCTAGAGCCCATGAGGATAACCTGCCCAGCAGGATCCGTCCGACCACTTTAACCACGGAATCCAACAGGGATATAGGCCTATAGCAATGAGTGCTATCCCTGTTCCCCTTTTTAAAACTTGACCTTGCTGCCGCATTAATGACCGAGGTAAGCAGCGGTACCCAGAACTCCACATCATACAGGTCAGGAGGGATTCCATCAGGTCCCGGGGCCTAATTGCGCGTCATGCGGGCAATTCCCCGCCTCACTTCTACCTCCGTAACTGACAGGGCTATATTTTCCATTCCCCCCACTGGCAGTGAAGACTGGCCCGAAGAGCCTTCAAACATACCCTCAAAATGGCTGACCCACTCATTTTCTGTAATATGTGCATACAGGGCATTTGCGGTCTCTACTCCCAGGAAAGGGCTGTTGATAATGCTCCAAAACTTGGCACTACACTTAATAATTGAGGCTTCCATGAGCTTACGCCAAGCTTCCTCCTTCAGTGCCTCCTTGCGCTAGCTAAGGGCTATCTTATATTCCTTTCTTCGTGCTTTAACTAAAGCGCTATCCCTAGGGGAGGCATGCAACGCTTCTTGAGCCTCCTAGCAGCAAGCGAGCATTCTGGGTTAAACCATCTAGGTCCCCTTACTTGTTGGCTTTTTGGGATGGGGACCGTTAGTAGCTCAGTGACCGAACAAGAGACTGATTTGAAGGCGCGGATGATGGTCTCGTCTGGCTGCGGTTCTACGCCCCGACAAATTTGAATCTCGTTCGGGCACCTGTCCAAGAGTGTCTCAAGCAAAAAGCCTGGGATAACCGGCGCCCATTTAGGCCTTCTACCTCCATCTGTAGGCCGTAGTACTCCTCCTCCGTCACTCTTCTTCAAACCCAATATAGGCCAGCTAGCTTTAATACAAAGCGGATTATGATCGCTGTGGTTACTGGCTACAATGGAAAAGTCAGAAATCAGGTAAAGAGTAGTGGAAACTACAATAAAATCAATAAAGGAGGATTCCTGGTCTGACCCTTTTGAAGGTGGGAATTAAGTTCCTCCAATCTGGGTCCAATTTACCCATAGCTGATTGAAGTCTAGATCACAAACTAGGGAGTTTAGTTTGTCCCCTTGTCCGCTATGTTCGAAGTGTGCATCAGCTGCTCGAGGACAAGGGGAACACCCAATACCCTCAGAACCCTGCGACCTTAAATCCGTAAAAGGATGGACATTAAAATCACCCAGCAAAACGATGTTACAAGTAGAGCGGGAGGAAACATTAAAATTAGTCAAAAGTGCCCAATCGTGTAATGTTACAAACCACGGGAAGGGATGATATGGCATTGTAAAAGTTTAAAAGCAGTAAACTGCTAGGCCCTAGAGAAAATAGCAAGGCCTGCAGGCATGGATTGTCAGTATTCATGTCCAAAATGCCACCTCTTATCTTGAGTGAGACAAACTGTGAGGCCCCCCTTGGGACGTCCAGCCCTCGAGGGGGTTGCGTGTACGTTAAACAACTTGTACCAGAAAGGAGTAGTTGTCAATGGCCCAGGTCTCCTGCAGGCAAATAATGTCATACTTTTTAATAAAATAATGCCAATCCGGATCTATAAACTTGCTAGCCAAACCGGCTATATTACAGGAGATGAGATTACAAAAATTAATGTCCTTAGTATGGCTACTAGGATTGTGTTTGGACGGCTGATGCATAGTATCTGGTTGTAAGGGAGGAGCCTTGGGGATCATAGACACTGGCCCTTCAAGTCAATCGCAATTATCGAGAAGCCCCAGCGGTGCAAATGTGTTAAATAATGGAACAGGTGAAGAAGCCTGGGGCCACTCTTGAAGAGCCGGGCTGAATGGTGGTCTGGTGTACCCAGGGTTATGATATGGGGTGGTGGGTGGAGGTCTATAAAAATACCCCAAAGGTAGGGCCGTAATGGAGGTAACCAGGCCCATGCTATTGAGACGGCTGGCTGCATGAAGAATTCTCTCTGCCAGGTTTGGCCGGTTGAAGTTGATGATTACACAGTCACAGCCGCTACTCTTTTTAGATCCTCCTATCCAGGCCACCCTCCTGACCATGATAATGTTCCTCTCCACTCTAAAGCCCAAGGTTGTGTTACTATTAAGCCAATAAAGGACTTTATCTTTGTACTGGTGGAAATCCTCAGACACACCTGGCTTTAGCACTGGTACATTACCCAGAACCACAACATATGGTGTTGCTTCTGGCGGAAGATGAATGATATTTGGGCCCTGAAGCAGTAAACCCGGTCCACCGGTCATAGGGGTGGAAACATCCCCGCCTCCAAGCCCCGACCAGAGGGTCAAGTCGCTCCGACGACAGGCCTCTGGCCTGATACAATCTAGAGGACATGCCCCCACCTGTGTTCCATCCATTGGGAATAGATGTGGGCCAGTGTCTGCGCAAAGTGGGGGGACAGACTGTGGGATGATGCTCCTAGAATGCATATTTTGGGCCTTGTGGGTCTCCCCTGTTGTAGATGATGAAACAGGTTGGCTTGATCCCAGGTGGGCGTTACTCGTCGGTGGGACAACGTCGCTAGACCTGGCTGTGAGGTTGGTGATCTTAAGTTTGGACCAGTTGGAAAATTCCCTCTCGATAGATAGCAGGCGCTGCTTAATTGGTTCTAATTTAGAGTCCAAACCGTCGAGTATGGAGCCCACACAAGCTTCCAGCATAGCAGCCAACTCCTCTTTTGAGGGGGGTACTGCTCCCTGGGTGATGGGAGTCGAAGTGTCCACTCTAAGTCAATTTGCCCTGGCCCCTGGGGTGGAGCACTTGCGCTTGGCCCCAGTTCCAGTACCCCCTCGAGACTGTCCCTCCTGGGTGTCTACTCTAGTTTCTACTTGATTGAGGACGGGCGCCCCACGACCTGACACGGGCGATGGGATTAGTTGTACCCTACCTGACCACCCTTCGGTAGTCTGGATTTCGTCCCTCCTGATTTCACTCTGGCCTTGATCAAGGTGGTCGAGGGTGGATAGGAGGGGGTCTACCAGCTCCACAAGCTCAGTGGTGCACCGTGAAGGAGCCCGTCCACTTGCAGGGCTAGAGGCATGAGGGTGCAATTGATTCACAGGAGAACGTTAAAGACGACGCGCCATCCGCTCAATTTCCTTTTCAAGAAGCCCTGCCACTTGCTGTAGAAAACAAGCCAAAGTCGTTACTACTGGAGCTGCGTGGATTATGGCAGGTGTCTTGCGTTTCCCCATGATGCCCAGCTGTGTAAAAGGTTCTTGTAATAATAATAGAGCAGTGTGGCATCACTATAAGAACCCCTAGGGTTAGAAGTCCACGGGCAAGAATAACAAAAGTAGTGGATCCAATTGCGTAAAATATGCACAAGTGTGCTTTATGTCCAAGGGGGGGAGCACCGAGGACCTCTTTAATCCTCAGCCCCTCTACCTACCCAAGGCTGTCCAGGGACCGTGCTAAGAGAAGTGATGCTGGTGCCCCCGGAGGGCTTACCTTGTAACAAGAGACTGAGACTCTGGTCCTAATGGAAACCGACCTTTCTTGCAGCTTACTACTAATTCTTTACAGCTGCTCCTAAATGTGGACAGGTAGACCGGTAAAGGTGGAGGGGAGGGCCACCAGAAAACAGATAACAGATCCAAGAGGGGGAGCCCAGCCTCCTCTTGGCCCTGGCGGGTGCAGACGGGCCCGACGTGGATCTGGGACACCGAGTCCCCAGCGTCAGAAAACAGCAGTAATCCTCACACTCCCAGTTCCCTCTGGGGTCTCTGCAAGAGATGGGTTCCAGCACCAACCACTGCTCCACTCCCTATTTTCTGTATGAGTGCGTTAGTGCCTTCACGGTGTAAGGGGGCGCTACAATATCAAATGTCCACCTCCGCTGAGGAATAAAACTTGATTAGGCTCCGAACATAGCTGCGCCACTACGGTTAACACAGGTAGTAGCGCATCTTTGCGCCAAAAGACTGGGTAAGGTCCTGTCCTGGGTGCGTCTCCCCCCCCCCCCCAAAATACCCTTAGCATAGTCTCCATAGCAACCCTCTAGAACCAGTAGGTCATAAGTTCGCACCACATTCTAAAAGGACCATGCTAGTTATAAAATTAGCTGCAGCAGGTGTGGTTTACTGTGCAGAATAAAAACCACATCCAAGTCTGTATTAAAATTTATTTTTCGAAAGCCAATCCTAGATCTAGTTACTAATCCTCAGCACACTACCTAATTTTATTCACCTAGATGTTCACAGCATCCAATCAAATCGTTTTTTAAACCAGGAGGACACCTCAATTATAACTGCCTTTCATTTTGAAAACTGCCTCATTCACCTCCAGCCTTCTCCTGCCTGCCACTGCTGCGTCACTTCAAAATGCTTAGTGTGGATTATGGGCCACAGCTTTTTCTAGCAGCCTCTAGCCCAAAAGACAGAGTAGTATTGACAAACTTGGGTTTAGCTAATGTGGACATTAATTGGATTGGCCAGAGGGTTAAAGTGTCATCAATTGCTGCCTTTGGTTAAAAGCGTTGTGGATTCCGAACCCCCAGACCTAATGATTGTGCACTGTGGTGGCAATGACCTAGGCACACTGACTGGGGTAGGACTGGAAATCCTAATGAAGGATACCTTTGTAGAATTAGTGACCCTTTTTCCTCTCACTGTCTTGGTGTACTCCAGCATATGCCAAAGGCAGAAATGGAAGTGGTCTAATCAATTCTGTCCACAGAATGACAAAGCCAGGAAACCTGTTAATAAAACTGTTTCTGCATTCCTCAAAGACCATAACATGGGCTCTATCTACAACAGCAGCCTGTGTTTTTACATGCATAGAATCTATAGAAGTGATGGAGTTCACTTCACAGACAAAGGCAACAGGGTGTTTCTCGGCAACCTAAAACTCTGCATCAGCTCTTATGTGTACTCTATTCTACTTTTAATGGATTTGTTACTGAATTTATCTTTGTATCTGTTATGCCTGTGATTACTGCCAAATAAAGGTTGTGTACTCACAATGAACACAAAGGCTCTTCTCAGAGCCACCCTATTGCCAAAAATGTTGTTCATTTTCTTTATAAAAATGTTTTAATTTTTTTTTAAATATTCATGACGTCGAGATCTTCGCTACAATGTCACATATATGCAAAACAAAAGCATACATTCAATAGACACCAGTCCATTTAAAATTCATAACTGTATAAGTGATTTTGTGCATTACACTGGGTACATCACTATCTAAATTACGACATAACGTATGCGTCTGTGTATGTATGTGTTTGAGTGTCAGTACATACAAAACTCTCTAAGAAGCTCTCAGACGCTGCATGAGTCCATCTGACACTGTGTCTGAATGGATGTGTGAGTGGGGGCATGAGCCTCTCGCTACCTCCATGAGTCTATGCATTCACTCACACACTCAAAGGTCTTCGTTGGTGAGTGGGTGTTTGAGTGTCTGACTAGGTGTTTGAGAGGGTACATCAGACTCAGTGGGTCTTTGAGTGGATATGTCAGTGTGTGACTGCTTTGAGTGGATGCGAGTGTCTGGGTGGGTGTATGAGTGCATGCATGAGTCTCTAAGTGGGTGCATGACTATCTGAGTAGATGTTTGAGAGGGTGCATGAGTCTCACCAGGTCCATGTGTCGGTACAGGAGTGCCTGAGTGGGTGTGTTAGGGTTTGATTCTCTGACAGCATCTATGAGTAGATGCATGAGTGTCTCAGTGAATGTGTGAGTGGATACATGAGTCTGAATGGGGGTTTGAGGGGGTGCATGAGTCTGACCGGGTATGTGAGTGGGTGTGGGATTATCTGAGTGAATGTGAGTGCGTGCATGAGTCTTTGAGTGGGTCTGTGCGTGCATGACTCTGGGTCTTTGAGTGGATGCATGATTCTGAGTGGGTGTGTAATTGGGTGCATGATGCTTTGAGTGGGTATTTGACCAGATGTGTGAGTGTCTGAGTGGATCTGTGAGTGGATGTCTGAGTGTATGAGTTGGTGAGTGCATAAGTCTTAGTGGATAAGTGAGTGGGTGCATGGGTCTGAGTGCATGCATGAGTCTGAGTGAGTGTGGGAGTGGATGCATGAGTGTGTCAATGGGTGTGTTAGTGGGTGCACGAGTCTCGAGTGAATGCATTAGTGTCTGAATGAGCCTCTGAATGTATTTTTTTCCCCTATATTTGTGGCGATAATCACAGACCCGTCACATTGATCGTTGCAAATTTGTTGCGACCATACACACTGGTGGTCGCGACACCGTCGCAAATATCACGTGTCCAAAAAAAACTATTTTTGGCATATTAAACACATCAGGGGTACCTCAAAGACCCCCTATATTTCAAACCTAGGGTCAGGGTACCTCTTCTCTGACCCCTCATACCACTATTTATTTCCCCATTTTCAGCCCTGAGGACCGTTCCCCGATACATAAAATGGCAGCTGCAACTTTCTCTTCAGGTTGCGGCCAGCCAATCACAGCATTCCTGTTGGCATGCGCTTTTGCGACGTAGCCGCGATTGTCGCGAAGGATCCGTGGCCACAGATATCCTTATTTTCTTTTTTGCCCCTTAAATTTCTCAAACTACTGAACTGATTTACACCAAATAACAAAGTGTAACCAAATCTACTTTTCTACCAAATTTGGTGTAATTCCGTCCGGTGAGTCGGGCTGTAGGTGTGTTGACCAGTCCTATGGAAAATAACATGGAAAAAACACACTTTTTTTTAGCCCCACTTTTTCTCTGCCGGCTTGGTGGATTACCCCGAAACTTTTAATGCACAACAAGACTTACTATGACACTTTTTTTGGAAGATTTTGTGAAGATTCGACTTCCGACGCCAAAGATGTTGGCAAGCCAAAAATCACTCTTTCAATGGAAACCTGGGACTGCCAGTAGGTTATCTATCACTAAAGGTTGTAGGGAGGTTATAGTTGGGTTCAGAATTTACACACACAACCACAGAAATTCAGCAGGTATAGTTAGCTCAAGAATCTAACTCAAGAATCTAACTCGTGCCCTAAGGTAACTATAACTCGCACCCCTGCCATGCAGTTTTCTCATTAATTATTTTATCTCAAATCAATCAATCAGGGGTTTGTTAAAGCAGCGACTACTCTCCCGTAAGGGTCTCGAGGCGCTGGGGGGGGTGCAGGTTCCATCCATCAAGGAGGGGTCTGTCGAAAAGCCAGGTTTTGAGGTTTCTTGCGAAGATGGGGAGCGATGTTGTCTGTCTGAGGTGGAGCGGAAGGGCGTTCCATGCTTTGGCCGCGAGGAAGGAGAAGGAGCGGCCTCCCGATCTGGTCTTTCTGGTGCGGGGACCACGGCGTAGGAGAGCTGGGCTGATCGTAGGGTCCTTTGGGGTGCGTGGAATTTGAGTCGGCTGTTCAGGTATGCTGGTCCGGTGCCGTGGAGGGCCTTGTGTGCGTGGGTGAGCATCTTGAAGGTGATTCTCGCCTCGACAGGGAGCCAGTGGAGTGTGCGCAGGTGCTGGGAGATGTGGCAGTGTTTTGGCAGGTTGAGGACCAGTCTTGCGGCGGTGTTCTGGATGTTCTGTAGCTTGCGGGTGAGGTTTCTGTTTATTCCGGCGTAGAGTGCGTTGCCGTAGTCGAGTCTGCTGGTGACCAGGGCGTGAGTGGCGGTCTTTCGGTGTTCGAGGGGATCCATTTGAAGGTCTTACGAAGGAGGCGGAAGGTGTGGAAGCAGGAAGACGAGACAGAGCTCAAAATGGACCGCCAGATCAACTCTGAGTCCAGGATGATTCCCAGGTTGCGTGCGTGGTCCGTGGGGGTTGGCGGCTTTCCGAGGGCGGGGGGCCACCAGGTGTCGCTCCAGGCGTCGGGGTTTGGGCCCATGATGAGTACTTCTGTTTAGTTGTAGGCATCTGTTTTTCATCCATTTGGCGACGGCTTCCATGCCTTCTCGAAAGTTGCGTCTGGTGGTGTTGGGCTCGTTGGATAGGGAGAGGATGAGCTGGGTGTCGTCTGCGTATGACACGATGTTGAGGTCCGTAGGTTCTGGACGATGGGGGCGAGTGGAGCCATGTAGACGTTGAAGAGCGTCGGGCTGAGGGAGGAGCCCTGGGGGACTCCGCAGGTGGTAGGTGTGTGGTCCGAGAGGAAAGGGGGGAGTCTGACCCCGCTGCGTCCTGCCGGGAGAGGAAGGAGCGGATCCAGTCGAGGGCCTTGTCCTGGATTCCTGCGTCGTAGAGTCTGCGTATTAGGGTGCGGTGGGAGACTGTGTCGAACGCCGCTGATAGGTCGAGGAGGATGAGGGCTACTGTTTCTCCTTTTGTCCAGTAGGGTGCGGATGTCGTCTGTTGCGGCGAGGAGGGCGGTTTCCGTACTGTGGTTTTTCCTGAAGCCGGATTGGGAGGAGTCGAGGATGTTGTGTTCTTCAATGAATGTGGCGAGTTGGCTGTTGATGGCTTTCTCGATGACTTTCGCTGGGAGCGGGAGCAGGGAGATGGGTCTGTAGTTTTTGAGGTCGGTAGGGTCCGCTGAGGGTTTCTTTAGGAGGGGGTTGACCTCGGCGTGTTTCCAGTCGTCGGGGAGCGAGGCGGTCGCCAGGGAGCGGTTGATGGTGTGGCGGAGCATGGGTGCGATGGTGTCGGCGGCTCTGTTGAAGATGTGGTGGGGGCAGGGGTCCGTGGGGGCCCCTGAGTGGATTGACTTCATTGTCTTCAGTGTGTCTTCCGTGGTGAGGGCTGTCCAGTCGTCAATCGCTGGTTTCCGGGTGTCGGGGGTGGTTGGTGAGGGTTCAGTGTGTTGGTTGTCTTCGTCGAAGTTGTCGTAGATGCTCTTGATTTTGTGGTGGAAAAAGGTGCTGGAGTTTGTCGCAGAAGGTCTTGTGAGGAGGGATGTCGGTAGACTCGCTAGTGGGTTGGGCGAACGCCTTGATGATGCTGAAGAGTTCCTTGCTGTTGTGCGCGTGGGTGGAGATTCTGTCTTCAAACGCTTTTTCCTCGTTTCTCTGATGAGTTGATGGTGGGCGTTGGTGGCGGCTCTGAGAGTTGTCGTGGGCTTCTGTGGATTTGGTGTTCCTCCAGGCCTTTTCGAGGCGGCGGCATGTGCTTCTGGACTCTCGAAGTTCGGTGGTAAACCATCTGGCTTTCTTGGCGCGGGTATTGTTGTTTTTCTTGAGGGGGCTATGGTGTTGGTGCTGTCCGTGATCCATCTATGCAGGGTTCGGGCTGCGGTGTTGGGAGTCGTCATTTTCCGCGATGGTTGGGGTGGAGTTGTTGAGTGAGGAGGTGAGCTGGTCGTCGGTGATTTTGGTCCAGTTTCTTCGTGGAAGCAGGTACTGGTGTTTGTGGATGGTGGGTGTTCTGAAGGTGAAGTGGACGCAACGATGGTCGGTCCATGGGAGTTCGGTGGTGTGGCTGAAGGTGATGGAGTTTCCTGTAGTGAAGAGGGGTCGAGGTGTGTCCTGCTGAGTGCGTGGGCTCGGTCACGATCTGGCGCAGTCCAATGTTGTGGAGGTTGTCCAGGAGGGATGTGGTGTTGGGGTCCAGTTGGTTGTCGAGGTGGAAGTTGAGGTCTCCCAGCAGAGGTGTAGTTGGTGGATGCGATGGCCTGCGGGGAGATAATGTCCGTGATGGAGTTGGCGAAGGGTCCGCGGGGTCCAGGGGGTCGGTAGATGAGGGTTCCTCGGAGGGTGGCGGTGGGGCTGGCCAGTATCTTGAAGTGAAGGTGTTCCATCAGTTCTGTGGGCTTGTCAGGGAGTGTGCTCAGGCGGAGGCTGGATTTGTGGGCGATGGCGAATCCTCCTCCTGGGCGGGTGGGGCGGTCCTTCCTGGAGATCTTGTATCCTTGGGGGATGGCGATGGCGATGTCCGGTCCCAAGGTGGTGTTGGTCCAGGTTTCGGTGAAGAACGCTACGTCCGGGGTGGTGCTGTCGAGGAGGTCCCAGATTTCTGTGGCGTGTTTGTGGAGGGATCGGACGTTGAGGAGGATGCATTGCAGGGTCTTCGGTTCTTGTGGGCGGGTTGTGCTGGATCCGTGTTCTTGGTGGTGCTGCAGGTGTGCTGGCAGCGGTGACAGCTGAAGGGTCCGTGGGAGTCGGCTGGTGATGCTAGCTTGCAGTTGTTGTTGCGGCCTGGGTTGAGTGCGTGGAGTGCTGCTGGGTCGTAGCGTTGACGGGGCGGAGGTCCAGGGTTCCTGGCGCTGGTCGCAGTCGGGTCGCGGACGGGCGCAGACGGGCTTGCCTTTGACGCGCCTTCGGCGCGCCAGCGGCGTGGCCGCCATTAAGTAGGGGTCGAGGAGGGCTGGACAGCTGGGAGGCGGGAGCGGGGAGGGGAGCTGGATTGGCCGGTCGCGCTGGGAGGAGGCCGCGGGAGCAGCAAGGCGGGAAAGGTAAAGGGAGGAAATAAGGGATAAAGAAAAAGGGAAAATAGGCAGAAATAAGGCACAAAAGAGCAGAGATGCAGAAAGGTGAAAGATAGAAAAGGTTAGAAAAACGAGTGAAAACAAGTGAAAGGGCAGAGAGAGGAAGGGAAAATGAGCAGAAATAAGGCACAAAAGAGCAGAGATGCAGAAAAGTGCAGAAAGGTGAAAGATAGAAAAGGGTAGAAAAGCGAGTGAAAGAAAGGGAGACAGAGGTCCACTGGACCACCAGGGATGAGGCGCAGGGAAACCTGCGGGTGGAGGAGGGCCTCGATCACCAACACTCGAGAGTGCAGGGGCAGGGGCAGGCCTCACTTAATGGTGGAGCTGCGAGGGTGGAGAGCAATTTCACTGACAATGAGTCAGTGGTCTTGCTCAAATGTTGCAGTGATATTATCAATGAGGTCATAGATGTCATGACTGATGTAATGTGTGGAGTTATTTGCAGTGTATGGCGAGGCCACAAGTTTTAGTTATCTTGGGGCACAGTTTCTTGAGGGGGTATGTGGGAGGGTGTATAACAGCTGAATTTCCATGGTTTTATGTGTGTAAAATCTGTACCAATCTAGAACGTCCCTGTAACCTTTGTTTCAGTGAATATCTAGTTTTTTATTTAATGTAAAGTAATATTTAATTATCAGTACGTTGATCCAACTGCTGACGGCCATGCGCGGTGGGATATTGGCCGCAAGGCCTGCAGCCAACCCCCCCTGCAACCAACCCTATGCTGTTCACGACCTTTGGCCATGTGCAACAGGGGGTTGGCTGCAGGGCCTGGCCTGTGGCCAGGCCTTGTGGACAACCCCCCCTGGCAGTTAACCCCCTGGTCCCCTCCCTAGGCAGCTTTTGGCCCGAGGAGCCCATCCCCCGGGGCCCAGATCATTATTTTAGGGGGAGAAAGCGCAAGGCCCCCCTCGGCCAGTTTTCTGCCCCAGGGACCCCATCCCTGGGACAGCCATACTGCAAAAAGGGGGAGGGGGCATGCAGCATCCCTCCCAGGCCAATTTCGGCCCATGGGAACCCCATCCCCTGGGGCCCAGCCGTATTGTAATGGGGGAGGGGGGCAAGCAGCCCCTCTCCCCAGGCCAATATTGGCCCTGAGGACCCATCTCCTGGGGCCCAGCCAAAAAAGGGCACCCACTTCACTATAGCTGGGATGACATGGGGGAAGCCCCAAGCAGTGGTGGCCGGCGACATTTCCAAGTGGTGCAGTGAGCAAACCGGCTGTACTCTTGCTTTCTCTCTCTTTTCCCTCCTACCCACACTGTTTCCTTTCTTCATCTGAAATCCCTCCTTGTATTGTGTCCTCCCTTATCTGAAATCTGAGGACATACGGAATCTGTGTGATACTCATCAACAAACATAGCCATGCATATAAAATAATACAAAATTACACTCAACGATGAAAGAAGAAAGTTAATCCACACTAACTACAATACTGACAAAATTAAAATAATGACAACTAAACATGCAATACTGGTTATAGTGGTGTATATTAAACTAAATGCAGAAAAACAGAGTCTACACTTTAAGAATAAAAATAATACCAAGAAAAATAAGACTAATTTTAAGCTGTGCTGCTATTAACCTTCTCATTTCATTCACCATAGAAACATGAAAATCTGAGTCCGCCCTAAGGGGCTCCAGCGTGTCAAGTGCATATTACAGGTAGATCTGCCATCAGCGCATTACCCTTTGAGCCATCTACTGGTAAAACAGAGGACCGGCACATGATACAAACTGTAACTTCCTTTACTATTCAACTCATGTGTGAAGACTGGTGTTACACGAAAGAGATACGATTAAAGTAAACAAACTGGCCCTGAACGGCCAGGCTGGTGCTGAGGCAGGCTCCTTTTCAGCATTCACAATGCTTTCGAATGCTCCAGGGTGTTTTAAAACCCACAAGTCTCTGGTGTAACATGTACCAACTACCAATGCTGACAGTGACCTAAAGTCTTACCTGTGGATCACCCAGTTATTCTCTGGCTCAAAGAGGTCATGCCGGTCTTCGCTCGGGTGCGCTTCCTCCGCGCGGTGCAGTGATGCACTGCCTACAGTGTCCTCCAACCCTTGGTTTCGTACTGGTGGCGCCAGCATGGTCCGGGTGACTTCACCAGAGCCAACTCTCCTAACTAATTCAAACGCTGCTCTCATGCTGTTAACCAGCATGAAAGCAGCACCAGGATTGTTTGGAGTGGGCAGGCTCAGCACTCATACTGGCCTGTGCTGTCTATCCACCCGCCTGTTTAAAGCAGCTCGGGTTGGAGAAGTTTAAACTGCGCATGTCAGGCTGGCCATCTCAAGACAGCCGGCCAAAGTGACATGCACAGTTTAAACTGGTGTAGCCAGGCACCCGTCTTCCCTGCTCACATTCTGCACTGCCCTCACATGACACTGCTCCGGCAGCTGGCAGAGCAAAAATCAAATGGCAATTAAGTCACTTTATTACCATTTTATTTTTCACTTTTGCTGTGCCCACAGCAGGGGGCAAGTGGGTGACTGGGGACGATCCTCTGCCCAAATGAAGCAGCGCCCACTGGCCCCAAGGTCCTGTGGCCCCAGATTGCTCCCTGCCTTTAGTGGGAGCTGCCATTGCTCTAATCCAATCTATACCATTAATATTTATTAATGTTGTCCCCACCCCCCAAGAACTGGCCAACCTATGGGGGTTAAAAATAAAAAAAACGCGAGAGAACGCTTTTTTTTCCTAATTTGTTTGCCCGTGGATCCTTTGAATTTGCGGCAAAAAAACAGAACAGTTTTTGGGCCCAGACTGGGTGCCTGTGGGACCCCACTACCATGCCTAGGGGATCATGGTATTCCTACCCTGCCACCTCGTTTTTTCCGAGTCCCAAGATGGCTGTCATCACTTCCCAGTTGAAGTAGTGGCACCCAATCATGGCATTGCTGGTGGCACGTGGATCCGCATCTCTAGATATCATAAACATTTTTTTGTTTTTTTGTTTTGTTAAATAACTTCAAAACTTCTGAACAGATTTACACCAAATTACAAAAGACTTTCTGGACCAATATCTAGCTTTCTGCCAGATTTGGTGTAATTCCGTTCAGAAGTTCGGGCTATAGTCGTGTCTAAAACCCTATAGGAAATTGCATGGGGAAAATGCGTTTTGACTAATCACCCCAAAACTTTCCAGACAGCAGCTGAAGTGACTGGCAAACTAGTTTTGAGAATTTCGTGAAGATTTGTCACGGTACCAAAGTTAGTAGCAAAACAAAAAATGCTATTCGTATGGAAACTTGGTCCTAACTATGATTACCTGCTTGTGACCGCCATTAGGAAATGTATGTGTATAGATCTCTCCATCTCTTCTCTATACCTCTCCTCTTCTCTTCTCCTCTATCACTGAAAAACACAAGATAAAGAAACGTTATTGTTAGGTGATGGAATGAGACCAGAACTAATGTTTAAAAGTAAAAAAACACTGATTCAGTCGGGTTTAGTTTAGTCAACAAACTATAACTTGAGCCTCTCTCATACACTGCTTATGACCTTGCATATTTCATCACTCCTAACATATTAAATAACATCACTGAAATTTCTTTTATTCCAGCAAATTCTTTTTTAGGTAAACACTTTAAAGCCATCTATAAATATTTTTTTGAATTTCTCGAAGTGAGAGATAAGGGTGTTTTCAACTCGAGTATACTTTTTATGCCACCCCAGTTGGGTGGCTTTGGGGTTCCAAGTTAAGAAAACAAATCGGAAATTGCTCAACAAAACCAGCATTCAGTGGTTTCAAACTAATCCCACCCTGGAGCAGTGGCGTCACTAGGGTTGGTGTCACCCAGTGCGGTAACTCATGGTGTCACCCCCACCATCACATGGGGTGACACGTGAGCCTCTGCTTTAAATGCTGCATAAATCAGGAGGAACCCGATTAGTAACGGGTTCCTCCTGATTTATGTAGCGATTTAAAGCAGAGGCTCACGGTGTCACCCCATGTGATGGTGTCACCCGGTGCGGTCCACACCCCCCTAGTGACGCCGCTGCCCTGGAGCCTTTGAGGTGCATATTGGAATAAACATTCGCACTATACCATTTAAGTTTATTTCATTAAAGTTAAACAATTTCAGGAACTGCTCTCTGTGGAAGGCATACAAACACAGCAGTGGAAGGGGCTTGATGAACATCCTCCTAGTAAGGAGATCGTAGTTTGCACCAGAGGCTCTTGACATCTTAGTTTTCAGTGTCGGAAAACTGTTTCTCTTTCAAGGGGAAAATGACTAGACACATCAGTATCAGTCTTGTTATGCTGAATCTTTTGTGGGCTGAGCAACCGCAAGCATTAGGGTCGTCTTGTTTGATTTGAGACACATTGTTTGCATTTAGGGCAGTCTATCTCCATGTCTCAAAGCAGTGACAGACTTTTCTGCAGTCTGTCCTTGACTCTAAGTAGCAGTGGATGCCTGGCCTCCCAGCCAATTGGTTCTTTGGATGCCCTTAAATTTAGAGGCGGGGCCGGACTCGGCCACGCCAAAGGTATGGCGGTCGAGCCGGCCCCGATGCTGCCCACACTGGGGCGGGCCCATCGCGCCCTGAGAGCGCGGTGGGCCCGCCTACAGAATGATTGGGGAGGGGCGTGCCTCGGAAGCGAACGCGCTTCCGGGGCACGCGTCTTTGTGACGTCATCGGGAGACCCCTGATAAGGCTCGGGAGCGGCGAGTTGGATCTCTTCGCCGCTTCCCAGCCGGACTACGCACCAGCCTCGCTAGGAGGCTGCCCTTAATTTGTTTGTTTTTCTCTTGCAGGTTCTCGTCTTCCGGGATCGTCGGACCAAGATCGGATGAGCAGGAGGACAGTGCCGGGTCGATTCGGACAGTCTCGAGCTGCCTCTTACTTGTAGGGTGGTGCGGCGGGCCTCGTGAGTCGGGAGGATCTCCCAGAGGTAACAGTGAGCAAAGGTGAGCGGGTAGCCGGTTGTGGGCGGGTCGGCGTGGTACCGCCGCTGTTGCACCGCTGCCTTGAGTGGGCAGAGTTCGAGGCTGCGGTCCGCCGGTCTGCTCTGTTAGTGAGCTCCAAAGGCGCAATTGGTTAGCGTGCGGTATTTATATGGCAGTACTTGCACTGAGCCATGCTGGGGTTGTTAGTCATACTTGCGGTAAACTTTATGGATAAATCTACCGATGGTGGTAATTGCTTAAGCAGGGTTGGGCAGGTATTTGTGTGCTGCCATTGTGAGGGTGCCAGTTAGTCAGTGAGCTATATTACGGCTGATTGCACAGAGGGACAGCTATTGAAGAGTTTTCTCATCTAAAGCTGGAGGTGTCACTTGATCTGTACTTTGTGTCTAAGCAGCAAGCAAGCAGTATCGTCACAAGAGTGGACAGTGGACAAGAGCGGACATAAGCAAAGGACAACAGCAACAGGATCAAGGAAGAGGGCACGGACAGGCCTGCATTTTCAGAGCTTCTGGGAGCCACGCGGGTTCGAGATTACTCACCTGACCCACTGGACTAGCTGGTGTGGCGTGGCTCTGGTTGCCTGGGTGCTTACGGCCGGTTGTGTACCTCCAGCGCTATCAGGTAAAGGGCTCGGGACACGTCCCAGCCCAGTCTGTGTGGGGAGTGCGCCAGCGTAGGACTCACTCAGAAGGCCCATTTGTAACGGGCATTTTGTGATCGGGTGGAGATTTAAGATGGCAAGTAAGTCCAAGCGGGGACAAACAGTCCCGTATGGAAGGCCTTTTGCAGGGCATGATGGAAAAAATGGTGGCAATGGAGGATAGGATGAAGCAGATAGATGAGATTGGGCAGGCTGTAGCGGAATTAAAGAGAGAGTAGATGGGGAGGAGGCGCCAGGAGAGACCCGGCGCAAGCATGTGGCACCCAAAGAGGCTTTTCCACCCCTCCCAAAGAGGAATAGAGCCAAGAAGGGTGGGGAGAGGGTGCCCGAGACACCAGTGCCATGCCCAATACCCACCCCAATGCCTGTTCCGCCGCCCATCCCTCCCGTCCCTGCCAATATACCACCTGTGCCGGCCCCTGTACTGCCGGTGCCCGCTCTCACTCCGCCCGTGCCAGTTAACGCGCCAGCACCACAGCCAGCTCAGGTCCCAGTGGATCCACTAGGGGGGCCGGGGCCCGGTTACCCAGGTGAGTTCTGTACCACAGGATTTAATTTCCAATCTAGCAGCACTGCTCCCTTGGTTGGGGAAGGTGGCTAACTGGTCACCGGCAGCGGAGCCACGGTAGAAGGGAAGATTTAATGGAAAAGGCGAGGCAAATCATGTCCCAGTTTAATGGTACGCCGGGGATGCCCTGGGTAAGGGGCAGGTGTTACCAGTTCCCCCGCTCCAAAGGGCAACGCAACCCAAGCGGGGGCAACAAGGACCTACCGGGGCCCTGCCCAGTGGGCGATACATCCAAGGAGAAGGTCCAGGAGCCGGCGGGGTGCAAGACACCAGGTAAGCAAGTGACTCTGCCGTTGTTGGGGGTGGGTGAGGCCCGCACTGCCAGGAGAACTTGGCCAGACATGTGACAACAGAAACGAAAAGAAAAATATGGAAAGGGAGTTATGTGAACATGTTTTCTTTGTTACTTGATGAAGCTGAGCGGGAGGAAGCTAAGAAAAATAAGGAGTGGATGCTTCCTCGGGAATGGGCTAACGAACTGCAGAAATATAGGTTGGAAGAGTCCCTCATTAATTGGATTAGGGGTTTTTCAGTGTATATGGCCGTGATGGCGGAGCAATCTCCCAATATGCAGGCAGCGATGGCATGTTATCAGAATCGGATCACTATGGCGCACGATAAATACGGGGTAATGGATGGAAGGATTATGATAAAAGTTTTAGGAGAGCAAGAGCTTCTGATCCGGCACTGGCCTGGGATCAAGTGGACTTGATATCTTGGATTGACCATGTTGGCGGGGTAGTGCAGGAGGGAGCAAGAAGTCAGCCTGCTCAGCCCTTTCGGCAGAATTCCCCTCCACTTACAGGAGTGGCGGGGGAACGGGAAGAAGGGAGCGTGCTGGGATTTCAATAGGCGGACATGTAGCAGGCCCCCTGGAGCGTGTAAATTCAGGCACGCGTGTTCCTTCTGCGCCAACACATCACACCCTGAGTCTAGATGTTCCAAGAAAGGTAAAGATGCAGGGAGAAAGAAACAGGATTGAGGGTGCGCCAGCTATCCATTCACGTTCCCCCATTAAGATATCGGTTTTGACCCCTTGGCTGAATAAGTACCCATGTCCTTCATCTGCCCAGATGCTGTTGGAAGGCTTTACCTGTGGCTTTAGGATACCCGCCCCAGATTATATTGGTAAGTCGGTCTGTAAGAATCAGGCTTCAGTACGAGCTAACCCACGGGTGGCAGCCAATAAGATTGACAAGGAGCTACGGCTAGGTAGAATAGCAGGCCCATATGACACCATCCCGGTAAAGAATTTTGTTTGCTCTCCGCTAGGGTGGTGCCAAAGAAAGAAGCGGGAGAGTTCAGGCTGATTCACAATTTATCGGCACCTAAGGGGTTGTCAGTGAATGACGCTATTAGTGAAGAGTTGTGCAGGGTAAAATATGCATCTTTTGACCAAGCGGTGGAAATGCTCCGGGTCCTGGGCCCTGGTGCGCTGATGGCAAAAACAGATATTGAGTCTGCATTTCGCTTATTGCCAGTCCATCCTGCGGATTTTCATTTGTTGGGTTTCCAGTTTCTAGGAAAGTATTACATGGATATGTGTATGCCCATGGGTTGCTCTGTGTCATGTTCTTATTTTGAGAAATTCAGCTCTTTTCTGGAATGGGTTTTTGGGCAGGTTACTGGGCACACGCATGTCCTACATTACCTTGATGATTTCTTGGTTCTAGGCTCCCCTGGTTCCCCGGAGTGTGGATGGGCGCTGCGTGAATTTTGCACACTCATGCAGACTTTTAGAGTACCATTGGCACCAGGGAAGACAGTAGGGCCATCCACTAGCATTGAATTCCTGGGGATAGAATTGGACTCCATACAGGGATGTTTCAGGTTACCCAAAGAAAAATTAGAAAGTTTCAGTTAGGCCTGCAACAGTGCTTGGAGAAGGAAAAGGTCACATTACATCAGTTGCAGCAGACAGTGGGGCAGTTGAATTTTTGCTTTGCGTGTAATACCTATGGCGCGACCATTCTCACGCTCTATTGCACAGGCTATGTCCGGACTTCAGGAACAACGCCATCACACCAGGCTATCTGCTGAGGTACGTCAGGACATGCGCATTTGGTTGGCATTTCTGAGGGACTTCAATGGCAGGTTGGTGTGGCCCGGTCCACTCATTGCCTCCCAGAGTTGGGACTAATGACGGACTCTGCTGGCAGTGAGGGATTTGGCGCCATACTGGGCACTGAGTGGGTGGCTCAACGGTGGCCGACATGGTGGAGGCTGAGTGGCCTCACAAAAATATTGGTTTCCTGGAATTATTCCCCATTTGGGTGGCTTTGACTGTTTGGCCGGGTCAACTACGCGACCGCTCGGTCATTTTCTGGTCTGACAATATGTCTGTGGTCGAATGCATTAATCATCAAACTGCACATTGCAAATGGATATTGCGCCTAGTGAAAGAGATTGTACTGTTATGCATGCGATTGAATTTACAATTTAGGGCTAAGCATGTGCCCGGAATATTGAATCATGCTGCTGACGCCCTCTCTCGCTTCCAAGATGCAGGTGTTCAGGACACATCTCCCAGAGGCGGCAGTGCGCCCGGACGGCCTTCCCAGAATCTCTTTGGCAGATTGGTGCCCCAATTACCGGACCTCGTGGCGGCTAGTCTAGCTCCAAGGACTAGGAAGGCATACGAAGGGCGTTTTGGGCTTACTGTACCTTTTGGGAAGGGAGTGGGAGGAACATTGGCATGATGCGGGGAGGATCCTGACCTACCTAGCCTTTTTGCAGAGGGAGGGGCGTTCAGTGGCGGCCGCCAGGCGACATATGGCAGCAATTTCCTTTTGCGCAAGCAAGAGGGTTAAGGGATCCGCAAACAATTTCACAGTCAGGAAGGCTTTGAAGGGGTGGCAGCGCATACAGGGATCAGTGCCGGACACTAGGCGGCCTATAGGGATGGAGTTGTTAACAGCTTTGCTTGGGTCTCTCGGTTTAGTGTGCAGCTCCACGGCTGAAGTGTTGTTATTCCGCGCGGCATTTTCTTTGGCATTTTATGGGGCATTTAGGATCAGTGAACTGGTGTCCAGCAACAAGCGGGATGTGCAGGGTGGCCTACAATTTGATCGGGTTAAAGTACAAGGGATTCTGTGCTGATATCTATCAAGAAGTCAAAGACGGACCAGTTTGCCCGGGAGAAGGAGTTGTACTACACCGTGCACCCTCAAATCCTTGTTGCCCTATTGCTAACTTGGAGGAATTTTTGGGCAGTAGGGCCGATGGGGCGGGTGGCCCTTTATTAATTCATGCAGATGGCACCCCGCTCACAAAATTCCAATTCAAAAGAGTCTTGGACATGGCGGTGTTGAAAGCAGGTTTGGAACCAAGTAGCTTTGGGACGCATTCATTCAGAATAGGAGCTGCAACTGAGGCGACGGCTAGGGGTCTGCCAGGGGGACGTCCAGAGGATTGGTAGATGGTCATCCAATTGTTACAAGCGCTATGTGCGTATGCATTTGTTATAAGGAGTGCGGGAGCTTGGGTTCTGATGTCTTTCTCCTTTTTGTTGATTTGCAGTTTCTCGAACCTGTCACGCAGGAGGGAAACTGATGGCGACACAGCGGCAACAGCAGTCGGCGCTGGGACAGGGTCACGCCCGCCAGCGAAGACAGCAAGTGGTTTGGATCATCGGCCATTCTTACGTAAAACGGTTGCATGCCTTTTTTCTTGCAGGAAAATTTGAGTCAAAAACTGAACTGGCAGGCCTTACAGTGTCTTTCCATGGGAGAGGGGTCTCCTCATCACACAACTCAGGGACCTGGTGTTAGATTTATTAAAGAAAAATGGGGTTCTACCCAGCGCCATTATCCTACACGTGGGTGGGAATGATTTGGTGCACTTGGGCAGGAGGGGTCTAGTGGAGACTGTACTGACGGAAGTGGGTTGGTTGGCTCGGACTTGCCCAGGGTGCACCATAGTTTGGTCACACATGGTCCCAAGGATGCAATGGCGGGGGGCGAATCAGTGAAGGCGTTAAATAATTCAGTTCGGAGGATCAACACAAAATTGGAGAGATTATTCAGGTCCCCACATTTACAGACGATTTCCCATGGGTGCATACGAGGGAGTCGTGCTTCCTACAAGACGAGCGTCCATTTATCTCAATTGGGTAATAGGATTTTCATGGGGAGCTTGTTGGCTTGGATGGAGGGGTTCAGAGCTAGGCTTTGACCTTTCTGGGAGCGATGAGGGGGGGCCAGACAGTCGGTCAACCATCTGGCCTGTGGCGGTAAGGTCATGATTGGGGAGCAGTAACTTAAGGTCCTTAGGGGCGGCGCCATTCTGGAATGGGGTCGCCCAATGGGAGGGACAAGTGGTCTCTCCACGGTACTCCAGGGCGGTTACAGCCGGTAGGCTGGAGGGGTGCGGGGGATGGGGAGTGACGCTTTCCAGTAGGCTGGTTGGCCACCCCGCACGGGCACACGGGTGCAATGGGCCCCTTGGAGATAATATACAGGGCGTATGGGGGTGACCGGGAGGGTGAGTACCCTCACGGTGACTGGGCCCCGCGCATGCGCACTCCGGTACGAGGGCGTGGGGCTTGATTGGGGAGGATCTGAACCCAGACGTGACCTTGCCGTGGGCTCAAAGGGAATGCGCAGAAGTAATTGCTGTGGTATGCTAGATTAAGATAGGAATACCTTTGTATTAGATTTATGTTAAGGTTAGCCATCTGACATCTGTACATATCATTGTAACAATGGAATGCAATTTATTCTGCGTATTTTGTGTTAAATAAGGTATAAAATGTTTATTAAAAATGTTTTATTAAAATTGTTTTAATAAATACGGCCGGGGGTTTACGACCCCCTACTCCAAAAACTTCTATTGGTAGTCCATGTGGTTATCTGGGTATCATTAGAGGAGGAGCGAGGGTATAGGCTGTACCTGGCCATATAGAGAGGCGGGGCCGGACTCGGCCACGCCAAGGTATGGCGGTCGAGCCGGCCCCGATGCTGCCCACACTGGGCGGGCCCATCGCGCCCTGAGAGCGCGGTGGCCCGCCTTACAGAATGATTGGGAGGAGGCGTGCCCGAAGCGAAACGCGCTTCCGGGGCACGCGTCTTTGTGACGTCATCGGAGACTCCTGATAAGGCTCGGGAGCGGCGAGTTGGATCTCTTCGCGCTCCCAGCCGGGACTACGCACCAGCCTCGCTAGGAGGCTGCCCTTAATTTGCCCACCCACCATCCCCTAAAGCAAGTTGTTCTGGCATCGTAGGGGAATCGCTTTAAAATAGAGATGTTTTAGTCAAAATTGTGTTGTATTTTGCTTAATTATTGTCCCGTTTTCTTTGATGGACAGCTTTATGATTTTCTTTGATAAGTATATAATTGTCGTATTTGGCGTTTCCTTGGTCGGCGGTAAGGTCATGATTGGGGAGCAGTAACTTAAGGTCCTTAGGGGCGGCGCCATTCTGGAATGGGGTCGCCCAATGGGAGGGACAAGTGGTCTCTCACGGTACTCCAGGGCGGTTACAGCCGGTAGGCTGGAGGGGTGCGGGGGATGGGGAGTGACGCTTTCCAGTAGGCTGGTTGGCCACCCCTGCACGGGCACACGGGTGCAATGGGCCCCTTGGAGATAATATACAGGGCGTATGGGGGTGACCGGGAGGTAAGTACCCTCACGGTGACTGGGCCCCGCGCATGCGCACTCCAGTACGAGGCGTGGGGCTTAATGGGGAGGATCTGAACCCAGACGTGACCTTTGCCGTGGGCTCAAAGGGGAATGCGCAGAAGTAATTGCTGTGGTATGCTAGATTGAGATAGGAATACCTTTGTATTAGATTTATGTTAAGGTTAGCCATCTGACATCTGTACATATCATTGTAACAATGGAATGCAATTTATTCTGCGTATTTTGTGTTAAATAAGGTATAAAATGTTTATTAAAAAATGTTTTATTAAAATTGTTTAACTAAATACGGCCGGGGGTTTACGACCCCCTACTCCAAAAACTTCTATTGGTAGTCCATGTGGTTATCTGGGTATCATTAGAGGAGGAGCGAGGGGGTATAGGCTGTACCTGGCCATATGAATATACCCAACCAATGTTCCCTCTAATTATTCGTCCTCGTGTGCGGCAACAGAATGTTTGTGTGCACACATTTCTAGCTTGTGTGCGCAACCGAGTGATGAGATATGCAACTAGGAAAATGGACTAGCTACCACTTGAAGGTTGATAACAAGCATTGGCAATGTCAATAAGTTTGGCTTATATAGGAAAGTGCCTCTTTAGTCTTAAATGGGTTTAGGTACAGAATAAGTCATCATACATGCATTCTGTTACTCATCCTTACATTCATGCATCTATTCATCACTGAATCACTCTTGCGTTTACCCATTTACACAACCACAATAAAATGCATGCACAAACTCTGCAACATAGGCAAGAAATTAAAGAATAAAAACAAAAACAAAAACAAGCTATATCTTAAAAATGGCAGACATATGCTAGCAATAACGAAATTCAACAAAGCAGCAGATGGCTGTCTTGTAATGAGTGCTGCACATAGTGTATTGTTTTATAGTTACATCTGACTGCCACGTTTAAAACTAACATGTTTGCCAATTTGCAGTGTTAAAAACGATAACCTTCTGCACAATTTTCTTCCATGGTGGTCAGGAGGTTTAGATGCAGTGGCTGTACTTGTTGGGGTACACTGCAGATGGAGTGAGCGACATGCAAGCAGCGAGTTAGAACTGTCTTTGGAGGTGTCAGGCTTTAATCATGAAAATAAAAAGAGAAGAAGGAAAGAAATGAAAAGAGACCTGTAACTAGAACATGGAAAACTAAAGGACAGGCCCACCAGCCTTGGCACTGAAATGCACTCATTTTCAGGTGGCTGTGCACATGTGCTCAGACAAATGTCATTTACAGGGCAAGAGAGTCGATGACTGAAGTGGTGTGTATATGTAGCAGTAGTAAAAACTTTATTCGGTAGCCAAGTACCATCAAAGTATACATAGACAAGACCATGCAATAAATACAATGATAAAACATCATGCGACTCAAGCTCATTTAAAGAAACCAATGCTATTCAAACGTCCTTCCTTAGGAACACTACTTATGTGCAAAACGAGAGCCAAGGTCGGACTATGGCCGACCTTTGCAGTAAACAAGAGCAAAGATCGGACAGAACTATGTGATTTTATGTGCTTATTGCCCGATTTGCACAAACATTTTAATACCAGTATATATACCAGTGGTATGCCTGTCAGACCTTCTGAAGAGATTCCAGAAAGAATTATTAGTGCAAATTGTGTACCCCTAAGATTTCTCCAAATGGTAATAAACACAATGGGGCAGATTTACTAAGATTTTACGCCGTATTTGCATCACAAAAGTGATGCAAATAGGCGCAAAATCTTTTTGTCCGATTTTCATTCCAGCACTAAACTTGTTAAACGCTGGAAATAACGTGAAAGTAATGCGAAGCAATGCATAGCACTGCTTTGCATTACTTGGCGCCAAGGGGGAGTACCACAGGTGGTGCATCGGCATTCCCATGCAACCTCCCAAGGTTTCTGGCGCTAAACCCAATTTACTAAATAAAGTAGACCGGGTTTACCGTCGGAAAATAGCGCACCCTTCAACCAGGCGCTATGAAGGAGTTTGCTTCTTTATTTTCTGACTTTGCATGTGTGCTGCACTGTACAGCACACATACAAAGTGGGAAAATGTTTAAAATTAGTCTAAGCATAGTATTTTGTACTGAAAGGCTATCCTTCCAGTACAAATTCTATGCTTGACTCATGGAAACACCCTTGCACTATGGCGCAAAGGTGTCTCCGTGGTGCACGGCAGCTAATTTCAGCTCCGGCGCTAGGGAGAGGGGAGGAGAGTGCCATATTTCGGTAATTCTGGTGCTCTCCTGCTCTCTCCTTCCCAGGCAGCACAGCGTTTGCGGCTGCTGCACTGCACTCCGTGAGAAATTGGTAAATCTGGCCCACAGTCTTGCCTAAAAACTAATCTGAGATTTCATGTAAAAATACGTCTGGAGGCTTTAACAGGATGCAATAACAACCCATCCTTAATGGACTATTGGCTTTAACAGGTATATTTCATAATAAATAAATCGGGTCTACTGCCGGTGTCAGAATTCTTCATAAGAGTTAGATCAGACCTATGGTATATGAAAACTTTTCCCAATAAACTAATCAGATCTATAGCTTTTGTGATTGGATCATCACTGTAATAGAGGCAGGCCAACTGTACTGAGCATAAGCTTTACTACAAGGCAACCATCAGTAAAATTGCAAACGTATACAAAATTACAGTTGTCTAAAAAATTTAAAAATTCTCTAAGAAGGCCTAACGAGGATTAACCTAGTGTCCAAAGTTTATTCGAGTCAGACACCAATACCAAAACCCTAGCCTACTACAGTAATCTGTGAAATTCCATGCAAGTATTGTAACAATCCCCAATAAAGGCCTATTGGATTTACAGATGCTTTCACAATAATCAAGCCAGTCCTACTGCCTTTGTCATAACTTTTTATAATCAACAGATCAGACATAACATCGAACATAACTTTTACCAGTTAACAAATCCGGTCTATAGTCCATTTCCTTGGCTTCACGCCATAACTGGTATAGTGCGTAAAAGCTTCTAACCAGTGAGGGTAAAGTTATAGAATTACAAACGTGATGAAAAACATCTGTTGATTCTCTCTCACTGTTGTCAACATCATTAGAAATCATAGACCACTGCAAACGATTATGGTACTTGAAGTTTTCCTAAGCATTTGCAGACTATAAGCAGGCCACTGGAATTGTGCGATTTTGTGGTTTCAGCATTTTCTGCATATTTATGGATTTTTCCACATTTGCCACATAAACCATCATCTGTTGCACAAACTGCAAATTTTAACAAAAAAAGGTTTGTTTCTAGCGCAAACGGATAATAAGTTACTAATAATGCGGCAACACATGTTGTCACACAGCGGAAGGCCCTTTGCAAAGGTTGACTGGTCCTCTTTCTATTGCTCATTGCGGTTTTGGGTGTTGAACTGGTATTAATAAGGTGATCCCTTTTTCCAGACAGTGTTAACCTGTGCAAAAATCCCAAAATAAGGAAGCAGTACTATCATAAAATGTGCAGCATAATTTGCCTTTTATTGCTGAATAATTTAGTTAATGCTGACACATAATTTGGTCTTCCCTGGCCATATAATTCTAGTGGCCTTGACTTTAAGGAAATAGGAATGTGGTACTCCTCTCTGTAACCTTTCCGTTACTTTGGATAGAGGACCCTGAAAACAGAATTACCTAAGTCGTAGGACTGTGAGGATTAATTGTACTGATTATTTTTTTAAACTATGAAAATTTTCAACAGTGAAAATCAGAGTTTTGAATCACACTTTAACTTAGGAGCTACGTGATGGTACCCTGCAGACTTGGGCCCTGGCACCTCTACACATGCTTCACAATTCCTAAATGATAAAGTAGTTTTATTATCATTTTATTTTTCATGCCGGAGCCGAGTCTTTGGGGCGGGGCCATCGTCTCACAGCGGTAAGGACCGGGAGGAGGAGTGGTGGGCACTGCAAGTGCACATGACTGTTTGGCCAGCTGCCTTAGGACGGGCAAACATCATGCGCACTTAGATATCTCGAGGCTCTTGCATGGAGATACAGCAGGCACAGGCTCTGATCTCCAGGCATAGGTTCCCAGTCCCTCTGGGAGCGTAAAACCAGCCCGCTACTCCCAATCCCAGCGCTTCTCTCATGCTGGGTAATAGTATTACCAGCATGAAAGCAGCGTCTGAATTTTTGTTAGGGGAGTAAAATAACTGTGTCACAGGGTGCCACGTGACCCCAGAGGTGGGTGGGGGGGGGGGATTAGAAAAGCCTGGAATAACGAGGAGAGGATGAAGCTTGAGGTGAGATTGTGACTGAGGGAAAAACATGGAGCTTAAGGTGAACTTGGAGCCAAGTGAGAGCTCAGAGTCTGAGGGGGTGACATGCTTTTTCGGGGTCGGTTTGTGATTCTGGTGCCACCAGTGGTGTGTGAGACGTTACTAAAATGGAAGAAGCATGCCACCCGTAATGCTCTGCATACTTATGCAGTAATGTGCTCTTGCAGCCTTTTCCCTTCCACCCTCTTCCAGAGCTCCCAATCGTCCCAGGACAATGCATGAGTATCTCAGCCCATCCATGTTTTTATTTTGAATTCTGGGACTTGCAGTCTTCAAGTAATGATAGGATACATAGCACTGCAGGTCCCAGAATGCAAAGCAGAAACTGGCCTTGATGCGCCACTACCCATGGACCTGGGAAGCTTGAGACCTCCACTAGTCAAGTCACCACTGCGCATCCTGACCCAATTCCACACAACCTCCCAGGCAGGGACTGGAAGGGGCAGCCCTCGGGGGGGCTCTGTAGGGAAGTGCAGAGCCTGGGGTGAGATGGTTAGCATGAAGTGCAAGGAGTCAGAGGCAGGACAGTCCCAGAGGGACAGCGCTTAAATGCAAAACATTTCTCTGAGCCCATTCCTTGCAGACTTCCCAGCATGCGTCAGTAGTTGCAGACTGATGGCGCTGTACATGGATGCTGTCTTAAGTTCCGTTATTTGTTAAAATCTACAGCCAAGGATTGTGTCATTTATAACCGTATCTGGTCTGAAGACAAAAGCATCAAAAAGAAAACGATTGGCCAGATGGTTACTTTTACAGATCTGTCCAAACATACAGAAACAATGTTGTGATTGCAAATATCCACCCGCTAAAAATATATGAAGAAAAGGCCCTATCCATAGTAAATGTTAACTTTGAACCGCAGACAGCACTCCAGTGTGTACAAGGCTGTTGTGAAAGGCCAGGGTTCACAAACCTTGTTGTCAGGCTTGTCACCTTCAAAAATTACCCTCATCAGCAAACTAGTTTTGTGCTGCAGAGGACTGATCAAACTTTTTCAGCCCGATCATAAGAAAGGCAGGTACAACACAAACCACCTTTATTTTATAGCACCGCCTAGTGCTTGTGTACTAAACAATTTGCAAGTTATTTTGCCCAAAAAAGTTAATAATTGTCCCCCACTCTGCGCCACAACTTATCCCTGCTGGCAGCCGCCACTGCTTCCAGAATATGTTACTATCTGACAACTGCCAAGGTATGCCTCAGATTGGACTCTTGGGCTGCAGTGAAGGCTCTGTGACTGCTCTCCTGTTGCTTCTGGACTGCCCTTCACTGCAGGTGTTTAAACGTCCTCGATTAGCATTTTTAAAGACAAAAGCGCGTCTTTAAAAATGCATTTAACAGTGCGGCTTAATCACCACAGCCGCATTTCAAAGGCTCCAATTAAGCACTTCACAAGTGCAGAATAATCCTTTATGGTGCGCGGTGTTTGTAGGTCCCTGCTCGGAGAGAAACCGAAGTGTGCGCTCTCGCTCAGGCGCCCAGTTTAGAGGGAAATATGGAGCCAACCAAAATAAAGTAGATCCTTTGTTTATAGTTTAGTAAAATGGTACCTAAGCTTCCTCGGTGTTGTGATGACCCACGTTCATATTTTGCTTCCTGCCAACCTCCAAATATTTTGTTTAATAGTTTGTGAATCATTTTCCTGATATCCACTGCTTATGTGCAGGTTGCAACTTTTTGGTCTCTTCCTATGATTTTTCACTCCTAACTTGAGTGACACACAGGCTAATGATGATGCACGCAAATTTCAGATAGTGAAATGTACTTAATCACTTAACATACAGATGCACCTGGGTAATTCATTCACTGTTCCCTCTGCAGGCAAAACTCCAGGAGTTTCTCTGTCCTCTGAAGCAAGAGATTGAATATAAACTCCAAGAAGAGCAGCAGCATGAAACAATGATGGTAAGTGATAGTCATGATTGTCCCCGAGAACCCGGTTTGCAGCAAATTCTAGAGTGAAAGTATTTCTTTGCGAAGTCCTCCATCAGCACAATGGGCTGGGTAATCCAGTAAGAATCTTTAGCAGCTGTGGGGATCACTTAGCTCACCCTTTTAATTTCTGCAAGAATTTGATTGACACTAGCTATTTGTACAGATTACTTGCAAAAAGCCACAGGAGGTACTTGGTCAACCCATCGAGTTCAAACTCCTTGAGTCACCTTTACATTGAGAACTTCATCAATTACAGATTACATATCTAACTTTGATAGAAATCCTTTTTCCTCAACTTTCTCTACAAAGTTGATGAAAGTGGAAGACCAGATAAAGTAAAGAGCAGGATGAAAAGAGCCATTCAAATTTTGGGATGAAATTTGATTGTCCTTGGAGACCCTTGGAAGAGGAGTAGAGTGGCTCACAGGCGACGGACCCTAAAGAACAATGGGCGATATCAAGGTAACCCCGCTGAAATAAGTAAGACCAATTTCGGAGAGGTGGCAGAGAGACTTACTGAAGAAATAAACAGAACATGCTATATAAATGGAAACCAGAACCATATGAATGATTATACACTGGCTTGGATGTCTGAGAAGGGTCAAAATGGACTGATAAAATAGATTCAAAGTGTGAATCTGGAATCACATTGTTCTATTAAATGTTTATTCTGGTGTGTGGTAATTGCCTGTTGGGTGAAAAAAGAATATGGAAAACAGCAAAAAAAAATTTGAAGTGCAAGCTGATGCTGTTTTACTGTAAAACTTGATAAACAGTTACAGTACTGATAACAGTGTTGTGACCTTTTGTCAGTATTTGAAAAGTGGAAATCTGCTGCTGGTATGGCTTTAGTGTCTTATGGCATGCATCGTACGTGTTTCAATACGGTTGAGGGCGCCTGCCGAGACCAGAGGCTTTACTTCTAATTGCAGGAGTATTTCGATGACTCCTAAAAGAGAAAGCCAGTTTGCTAGGGAATGGTGTCCCATCCTAAAACTACGGTTTTCAAACCATGCTGCGATTGTAGAAAACAGATTTCGGTCACGGACTCACTTGAGGTGTAGCGTTGTAGTTTGGTTGTGGGACACGACTTGACAGGTGTGCCCACATGCACTCGAAAGTGATCTAGGACCCAGAAGCGAAGCGATATGTTGCTGAACACAAATAGTCATGGGCCTCGCGTACGTCCTACTCCAAATCGAAGACACACTTTGCAGTCAGTTTTCTGGTAAGACAAAATAGAAGTCCAAAGGCGAGCACATGAAAACGAAGCAGGACCTGGACTTATCCTGCCCCACACTATCCAAGGAGAAGGCATGATGGCTTCACGTTGTGAACCTCTCATTCCAGATCCCTGCTTTCGGAGCGGATTCCACCGTTCATCCTGGTGTAACTCAACTTTCCCAGGCCATCGGCAATGCCACAGCGAATTGATGCCTTTAAGGAGGTCATGCTGCAGATATTTGACGTTCTTCTGGCTCCATCTGCTGGTCCTTCGGGCCCCAAGGATCTGCAGGGACCCTTAGTCTGATTACCAGTGGTGGACCTCTTCTGCACAATCTTACCCACATTAGACCTGTTACGCGCTCCGTACTGACTCCAGTGGAGGCTTCCAAACCAGCTCTACGACCTACCTCTGTCCCTCCCTTATCGACACCAGTATGCTGGCGCTGGAGGAGGATCATTTGCTGGTTCCGATGTCGGACCCCGAACTGACTACAGCCCGATCCCGACTGATGTTGCACTACTAAGGAGCAAATGGTCACCATACATCCTGACTCTGATTCAATGCCTCCACTAGGGTGGATACACTGTCGGAGGCTCAATTATGTTTCTGATTCTGGCCAAAGCTTGCCACCACCAAGAGATGGGGATGGGAATGATTTACCCCCTCATTGTGATGGCAATTTTTGCATGGACTTTCAAGAGGCCAGTGGGCTTGATGCTTCCCGTAATACAGGATTGAACTCCCCTTTTTGACCTCTTTTGAACTAATAGTTACATCACACAAACCAAGGGCGCAAAAATTGTATTACTTAAAACAGGCTACTCTAGAGACCACCCAAATAATGAATAATCATTCTGTTTACCCTACATACAAGGGGAAATCACATTGCGTGACTGAACAATAAACCATTTACAAATCCGTACACAATATAGTTGTGGCTGCAGGCGGCAACAGCCTTAATTTTGGTAACCTATGAGGACCTCTCTGGCAAGCTACCTCCAAAGCACATTAGTTGGTACAATGCTAATAAACAACACCACACAAAGTTTAAGTAGAAGCAATAGACCGATTAGGCTAAGAATAATTCTAAAAGTAGGGGTTAATATTATTTTTAACAGACCAACACCACATCCCCAAACAATTCACCAATTTTTGAAATTCCTTTTCCAATTGTACTAAACCATAAACCGATCATTTCCTACGCACCAATCTCCCAGACTTATAGCTTCATGCAAAATATTAGTTATATAATTATCCTTAATTAGCATGCTTTTATCAGGCATAAATGTGAAACATTGCTGGACCTTTATTACACGGTATAACAAAACAATAGGAGAGCAAGGGAAATATGGGGTGCGTCCGTATCCCCAGTATAATGATATGTTAAACAAAGAAGGACGAACCCTCTGTGTGGATGTGGTACAATCACTAGTCTGGTTGGTACATGAACCCACTAGGTTAGTTTAAAAGACCCTCACACACCAACCTAGTTGGTGTCATGCTTCATCATTGGGGTCCCAACCGGGTGGCCGAATGCCGCCCGGTTGTGCTACTGACGCCTGGTTACAGCGGAGCTGGTTTGGTGTAAGTATGTGATGTGAACTAAAAATATCTCTGAAAATCCTTGCCTGTAAACGTTTAGTGGCGGCTCAGGATATGGTTAAAAATGAGTGTAGTGCAACTAGAATCGGAGGTTATTATCCCTAGTTGACTATGTGAATGGTCTACATGTTTCAGCCCGCAATAGGGATTGAGGGGCTTTCTTCAGGACCGGGTGGTGAAAAAGTGAGTGGCAAAGTGGGTAGTGCCACGTGAGAAGAATAAAAAAGTACCTACACACGCGCTAAGGTGTGTGGACTGCGTGTCTACGTACTTGCGGACACTTGAAAAAAACACTGTGTGAAATTGGGCAGCCGATCGAGACTCGGAAGGGGTCACATCCGATGACCGAATTTGGTATCGGGGTGGAACCTGTCTGAGAACCTAGTGTGGTATCCCGTCGTCCCGGCTGGTACGAGGAGATGTCCAGGAGGAAACACCCGGTGAGATGGATGGGGAGCCCTGGGAGGTGACCCCGGAGTCCGCTGAGGTGGATGGTGTTCCCGGAGGGGACCTGCCGACTCCTGCAGAGTGGCAGGTGGAAGGAGGGCCTACCCGGGAGGAATTCTGCCGGGCGCAGAAGGAGTGCCCTACGCTTGAAGGCATGCGGCAGCAGGCCGAAGCCCAAGCAACTGGAACAGAGACTGGGAACTACCATGTCTACTGGGAGGATGGTCTCCTCTACAGTGAGCCTAAGGCTCCGGTGCATGGGTCATCAAGTGCCTTAGTGGTCCCCCAATGCTACCGAGCCTTTCTGCTGAGATGCTGGCACACGAGATACCCCTAGCAGGACACCTGGGCCAGGACAAGGCGTTTGCGCGTTTGGTCCCACATTTTTACTGGCCCAGGATGCGCGTCACCTCCTGACACTTTCTGCAAGACCTGCACCACTTGCCAGGCGAGCGGCAAGACAGGGACTAAAGTGAAGGTCCCTCTGGAACCTCTCCGGTGGTCGGTACCCCTTTTGAGCGGGTAGGGATTGACATTGTCGGGCCGTTGGACCCGCCGACTTCTTCGGGACACAGGTTCATCTTGGTGTTGGTGGGACCACGCCACCCGGTACCCAGAGGCAATCCCTCTGAGGACCATCACTGCACCGGTGGTGGCGCGGGCCCTGATGGGGATTTTTACCGAGTGGGATTCCCCAAGGTCGTGAGTGTCAGACAGGGGCACGAACTTCATGTCGGCCTACATGCAGGCCATGTGGAAGGAGTGTGTAGTGACCTACAGGTTCTCCACTCCTTACCACCCCCAGACGAACGGGCTCGTGGAGCGTTTCAATAAGACCTTGAAGGGGATGATCCGGAGCCTACCCGAGGACTTGAAGGAAGTGGGACGTCCTCTTCACCCTGTCTGCTCTTCTCCTGCACGAGAGTGCCGCAGAAGGGGTCGGTTTCAGCCCCTTTGAGCTGCTCTATGGCCACCCGTTCGGGGGCCCCTCAGTCTTGTCAAGGAGGGGTGGGAGAAGTCTTTCCTCGAAGCTTCCCCGTGATGTGGTCAGCTATATGCTGGCATTCCGCCAGCCAAGTGGCCAAGCTGTGGAAGGGAAGCTCGGACAACCTAGAGGCTAGTCAGGCCGTCATGAAGAAGTGGTATGACCGGGAACGCTCGGACGGTAGAGTTGGACGCTGGACAGAAGGTGTGGGTCATGGAGCCAGGAGAGCTTAGCGCCTCCAGGACAGGTGGACTGGACCGGTTGAGATCCTGGAAAGGAGAGGCCAGACCACTTATGTGCGCCGATGTGAAGACCCCCGTCAGCCCCACAGGGTGTTCCACGTCAACCGCCTGAAGCCACACCAGGAGCGTTCAGAGCTCACTCTCCTGATGATAACAGATGGAAGTGAGGGGGAGGAGAGTGAGCCTCTTCCAGACCTTCTGGCGGCCCATGAGAAGGATGGCTCGGTAGAGGGAGTGGTCCTCGCCCCATCCCCTGACCCCAGGGCAGCAGAGGACTGCCGTCAGGTCTTGGGGCAGTACGCCTCACGTTCGAAGCCCCAGTCTGTACCCATGATGATGGACACAGGGGACAGTCCGCTCAGTAAAACCAAGTCTTACCGGCTGTCCGATAAGGTCAAGGCTAGTATCCAGGGTGAGGTTACCAAGATGCTAGAACTGGGGTGATTGAGCCTTCCAGTAGCCCTTGGGCTAGTCCGGTGGTGTTGGTGCGAAGCGGCCCCACTGGGCACCACACCAGAACTTCGGTTCTGTGTGGATTACGCTGAGACTCAACTCAGCAGTAACCAAGACCGACGCTCACCCGATCCCTCGGGCGGATGAGCTCATTGACCGGCTGGGAGCAGCCCGGTATCTGAGTACCATCGATTTGACGTCAGGCTATTGGCAGATCGCCATGGCGGAAGGAGCAAGGGAGAAGACTGCGTTCTCCACCCCAGTGCCACTTTCAGTTTCGGGTGATGCCCTTCGGGTTGAAAAATGCTCCAGCCACTTTCCAGCGGTTGGTGAACCAGGTGCTGTCTGGCCTTGGAGGCCTTCTCTGCTGCCTACCTGGATGACATAGCTGTCCTCAGTAGCAGCTGGGAGGACCATCTGGAGCATCTCCAGGAGGTGCTACAGGCTCTGCAACGGGCTGGTCTAACTAGGGCCAGCAAGTGCCAGATTGGACAGGATCTGTCGTGTACCTGGGACATCTGGTGGGCGGGGGCAGGTGCAGCTCCCTCCAAGCCAAGATCGAGACCATCTTGGCCTGGGAGCCCCCAAGACCCAAACAGAGGTCCGGGCTTTTCTCGGCCTCACGGGATACTACCGCCGGTTCGTCAAGGGATATGGAACCATTGTGGGCCCTTTGAGCGGAGTTGACTTGAAGAAGCAGCCACGCAGAGTCATCTGGACGGGCTGCCTGCCAGGAAGCCTTGAGACCCTCAACGTGCGATGTGCACCGCACCGGTGCTCAGGACTCCAGACTTTGGATCGGAATTTATCAGTGCAGACAGACGCTTCTGAGCATGGCATAGGAGCTGTGCTCTGGCAGCTGAATGAGCGATGGCCAAGACCAGCCAGTGGCCTTCATTTCCGAAGACTACTCCCCGGGAACAGCGGTGGAGTACCATCGAGAAGAAGCCTTTGCCGTGGTTTGGGCTGTAAAGAAGTTGAGGCCATACCTTTTGGTTGTCACTTCCTGATCCAGACCGGCCACAGACCCTCTTCGCTGGCTCATGCAGATGAGAGGCGAAAACCCCAAGTTGTTGAGGTGGTCCATTTCCTCCAGGGGATGGACTTTCGGGTGGAACGTCGACTCGGTGTAGACCACGCCAACGCTGACGTCTCTCCCGGTTTTTCCGCCTTAGCGATGAGAACTCCCTAGAGGTTGGGAAGCTCTCCCCACTTCGGCTGGGGGGACGCGTGTTAGACCTGTCCAGCCCTAGGTGGTCTTGCCCTGTTTTTCCCTTTGCGCCTCATTTTGCCACCGTATTTTTACTGGACCTAGGTCTCCGGGCGCCTTACCACTGCCAACCAGTGCTGAGGTGCAGGTGCTCTCTCACCCAAGATGGCTGCCACAGGCCTCTGCTACTGCGGAGTGGCTTTGCACACATACACCTACTAGTAGCCAGGGTCAGGCTGGGACATAGGGATACAGTATCCATCCCGTCCCGCCTCTGGGCCACATAGCTTGACATGGTGGAAGGTTCCAGAACCTTCCGGGCTGTGGGAGGAGTATGTTTTGCCGCCTTTAGGAGGGTCACCTGACCTGGGGGTATAAGAGGTTTGGAGGAAATCTTTAGTCAGTTGGGGCACCACTGATCCTGGGAGAACCTCTGCCGGAGTACAGGCTTTAGGGCCTAGAGGGGAGACCTACACTACTGTTACTGACCAGGCTAAGGCACTGCTGTAATAAGTTAGCTGAGGAACGCCCACCACCCACTGACCTTGCCCAGCGTGAGGGGACCCAGGGAACCAACTTCAGCGTGCTGGGAAGTACCATCCAGCACCCCAAGTACCACCAACTCATTCCCTCCCCCATACGGAGAAACCCCAAGAAGCAACCAACCAAGAACTACCGCAAGTAACCCGAAACTGCAAGGCCTGACAGACCAGCAAGGCCAGAAACCTGAACTGCCAAACTGGGGATCACCAGGTAAAGCGCCGTGCCCTGAAGCGCTAGATCTTCACCCCCTATCCACTCCTAGCTGACGCCGTGCTGCCCTGCTGCTGGGCTGCCCAAAGCCCTTCTGTATCCGCCCCCTGCCAACTTGCTCCAAGCGCGCCCCCGCGCTGTGCCTCCACGTGGGAGGAATCGGCGCCTCAAGCCACTGACCGTGTGGCTGGAATCTGCCTTTGCGGCCGTCACCGCGTGTGGGGAACTGGCGGAGGTAGCGTGGCCTCCCAGAGCCGGGGTGGTGAGTGCGCCGTCCGCGCCTCACCGAAGGTCCGGAGTTGCCGTGAATCACCGCCGGGCCGGGGCTCGCGCGAAAGAAGTTGCGGCCTGGAAATCACTGCAGCGGCCCAGGAGAAAGATCGAGGCCTTCAGCCCCGCCGACGCCGTTGCTAGGCGATCGGGACGCCGACCGCGTCGTTGGCCGCGCCCGGGAAGGCCGCGCAGCGGGTGGGCGCCCGGCTCTCGCGCTCCGCGCCACGGAAGTCGCCGAGGAGTCTCACAGAGGGCAGAGGGAGGCGGAAGCCGGCCGGAGAAGACCGCTGGCTCTCCGCTCCCTTCCCCGCATTGCTCCGCTGGACTACGGGGCCGGAGGAGAGCGATACCGGCCCCCAATGACCCATGCAATCCCGGCCGGAAGGCTGTCCGATCTAGTCCGGGCCCCGCCTGCCAAACACGGGCCGGCCCGGGAAGAAGCCAGTCGCTTAGCAGGAGCGACCAGCAGCGACCGCAGGTGAGCCCGGGAGGCCCCTGGGGCACGCAGAGGACGCCACTGGGGCCGGGGCCACCATTAGCCTGTGGATTAAAGGGGGAAGCCAGCAGTAACTATCCCCACGAGGCGAGGCCCCGGAGAGGAGTGGGCCTGGCCTGAATTAACTCCTGAGGAGACACAGAAGCCTCTAATTACCAGGGAAGCCCCTGAGAGAAGGACATGTAGAGGGGTTCCTAGCCTGTCTACCAGCCTAATTGTTATGCCTGCGTTAATTACTGTTTAGGCCTGATGTACTGCTATCCGCACTAATGAAATGTCTTTGCCTAGTGTAAAGGTGCTTAACTGAATTGGGCTGAAGTGTACACACGCCAAGAGTTGAAGTGTTTTATGTTGCAGGTGTACCGGATTTGTGACGCCCCTGTACTGCCTACAGGGCGCCTAGATTAACGCAGGCCCTGTTTGAAATGTAACGTAAAATACCTATTTACAAGTGATTGAATATTCATGAGGTGAACTGCATGTTTTAGGCCCATGTTTTCTTCCTGCACCCTGTAATCATTATTGGTGCTACGTTTAGGAGCTGATTCCTCGCGGCCTTTAGTGGCCTACAATGTTGATGAGCTATGGTGCTTTAATGAGATGGCGCACTAATTAAGTACTTCAAAGAGCTGAAATGTTGCCCTGAATTAATCTGCCTCATCTGATGCTGTATTGATTTATATAAAAGAACTTGTTTTTAATACACAGACCTGGTGTGGTGTCACATTATTGCGTCCGCATTACTGAGTCAGAGTGAGTGTGTGCTGCACAACTGCCTTACACATTGCCTTCGGGTGCCTTTCCGCCTCGCGCCATGCTACCGTGCCGGAATCGGTAACCCCGTTTCCAACACTGCTGAAGGCCCAGAAGGTGCGCCCATTCCATTTATTATACACTACATCACTCCCTCAATCAGTTCCATGGCTCTGAGACATGCGTCATTAGTTCAACATTGATACTCCAAATACAATGATCACTCAGAGCAGATGACCGCACGTTTAAATTAGAACAAGCCCCATGTACATCTGATAGGAAGCAACCATGTAATCTTTCAGAAACTGGCCATGAGGAGAAAGAAATGTAAATGATGTGGGTGTATCATTAGGGATTCGCCCATTCAAAAACATAAATTCCTACATTCTAAGGGAGTCCAGCAATAAAAAAAACCCTGTCTGTCCTATTCCTAGAGGGAAACACTAACTTGGGGATTGCCCTGGCTTCCTCCTTTTCCAAATTTGCAATGGACAAGCATGCAGAGTTGGACATTTTTGCATTTAGGTCACCTACAATTATCTTAGAACAATCCTTCGAAATACTAATATCACGGATAGACGTGACGATGGAGCTTACTAGATTATCGTATGTTTTTCCTTGCTGGATGTTAGCTAGCAAAAAAAAGAACCCCCCCCTGAACCTTCATTTGTTGCAAGTTTTAGTTTTAGATACAGGCATAAATTGGAGGGATGAATGAAAAATTAATGATTCCAGTTGACATTATTCTTTACCAAAATTACTATTTCCCCACTAGCATGCCCCCTTAGAAGCAGGTTTTGCCTCACAAACAAAAACATCATTTTAACGCTTGACCTCAAAACAGGCCCAGGTTTCCTGCAGACATATAATTGCTGGATAAAAGGACTCTAAAGAATTCATTTTTACATAATTTGCCCAAGTCTGCCAGATTCCAAGATATGATTGTTTTAAAGGAGCTACCTCCGTGACTCCAAAAGTTCGGGGTGATTGTTGTTCAAAGTTCCCGCCACCCAACTTCATTTAGCTAGCTCGCCCCCCTGCTCTGATGCCTGAATACAGTATTGAAAGGCTCTAGGATTTTTATAAATCTGCCACCCCCACCCCCCGGTCTATTGATACACAATCATTCTTGGGGTTTCCTTGCAGTATAACCTAATCAAGCCCCGGAGGCAACAATACCCTATTCTTATTCTGACCCGACACCTTGGACTTGTTAACAACTAAAACTATTCCCTGCACAACAGGGATTACATCAGTATCCCTCTTGAGGAAATAACAGTGCGGCATTATTAGATTTGCAATAATCATTGACCCAAAGGTAGTTCTTGTGCTGGGCACAGGATCTGATAAATGTTTATACACATTTTCAGTATCGCTGCTTTTCACTAATTTCAGTGACTCAATTTCTGAGAGCGAATGCAAAATTGAGTTTCTAGTAAAAGGATACATTTCATGATCGAACATTAAAGCAAAGTCCAACTTGTTAGTCTTAAAATCCAACCCCAGATGACCAGTATTTGGAGATATATGAAACATTTCCAGAAACTGGTTGATGCACTGCGTGGGACAAAAACATTTGCCCTATGATTTAATAGGACTGAAGGCCTTGGATCTTTCCGTATGGTACACCTTACCGGACAACGGCAGAAGTATTATGGACTATATTACCATCGTTCTCCGCAGGACCTTTTGGATAGAAAGATCTTCACAATGAATATTATGTTTCAGCTGTACTTTGCAAGCCACTTCTTGACTAGCAGGTGCATCAACATCAATATTTACAGGATCTGGGCATTTCACGTTATCCCAGATACCAGGCTGAGCATTTGAAGAAAAACCTGCAGCATTATAAAGGTGCCAATCCCATTGTTGGGCTGCGACGTTGAACGTTTCTGGATGTTGATAGAAACTTTAGCCACATGCACCTCAGGCTTAGCAGATGGATTTTGTCCGTATATAATGCGAGATGCTGCAATCTGAGTATTGGCCAGAGCAGTCTGGGAAGACCGTAAAGAAGCCGGTCCATATTATCCACAACTGGCGCATTCTCAAATCTGATTTTCTTTGAATTCCGTTTGGTAATGCACCTTTTTCTTTTCCTTACCTCTCCCTTTCTTTTGCTTATTGCCTGAGGGTCTTTTTAGATCACAATACATTCTTTTGGACTCCTTAACATTTTTGTGGGAGCGTTCTAGCGACTCCAGGCAAAGTGAGGTTTTGAACCCCCATTAGTATTGAAGACAATATGTCCAATACATGGTCTGAATTTGACACAGATTTTTCAAGAGTGATAAAATGGAGAATAAAACTTTCTCCATACAAAATGCCTCTGATGGCATTCCTTCCCCACCAGAACTTAGAGGCTCCGGCTGCCACTGTACATTGGACCGAGATAAAGGCTTTGCAATCCATAAAATCCCCCATGGTAGGAGTGCTACTATATAAAATAGTCAACAAGGGCTGAATTGTTTAGCTTTGAGGGAGATGTCCCAGCCCTTCGCTTGGAACTATGTCGGGGGACTTGAGGATAACCTCTACCTCCAACAGATTTCTCCTAGCGAGCTGTATATCCAGCAATGTAAAGTCCTCCACCTTACTTGGGTCAAAGGTTACCACCTCCTGATGAAAAGTAGAACTGATGGAAGCATTCACACAGGACCTCTCCCTTAGGCCTTTTCCATGGGGACTATCCTGAGCCAGCCCCAATGATTTCAAAGCGGGGCAGATTCCTTTAATTTCCCCCACTGCCTCACAACTCCCACCTGCAGGGTCATTGTGCTGTTCCGTCTCCACACAGGGCGTGAAGGAGGGAGAGAAGGAAGAGAGGACGGGGAACCGTGAGGCACAAGCCGCACCAGGACCTAGCACGGCCGCCTCCGTGCGTCCGGTACTCACCATCGATCCAGGCAACTAATACTGTTATGGCAGAGACTGAGCTCGTCCACCCGCAATGCTTCCAGGTCCTCTCCAATGCTTTCTGGTCCTCTGGCTGCTGTCCCACTGCCCACAATGTCCTTGCATGCCTGGGACGGAGTCACCAGCCTTCCTCGTTTCTGGCCCAGAACCCCGGCCCAGGCAAAGCTTAAAGTATCGGGTGCCAGGTGTCGGAGTAATAGGGTGTAACTCGGCGGCGACTTCTAGCAGTGTGCCCCCAGCAAACATGCGATGCACTCAAGGTGATATCGCCTCACCTCCGTCAGGGCCGCAGGCTGTCGCAAGGCGGTACGTGGTGCCCCTCTACCCCCGCTAAACCATGCAGTCAAGTCTCTGAGCAGCCGAACAGTGCATCCTCGCATCTTGGGTCCTCACGCGGCATCTCAAGGCAACTTGCGTCAACAAAAAACCTTGCAACTCAACTGCTGCATCCCTTTCCATCATTTCGGGTGTCACCGCGATCAATTTTAGCGCTGGGAAACACCAAGGGTAGCTGAGCGCTTTATTAATTGTTTTATAATAAGAATTATAATTAACCGCTATAATGACGAAGCAACCCTCAATTGGAGATTGTTTCTCACCAGTAGTTTCACAACCAGCAGGTTCCAGGAACCTTAATGCTGCTTGTGTTATCTGAAAGAGACACGTTAGTGACAGATTCCTTACCTTAGAATATCCCCAGGCGTCAGGCTGGATCCGGAAAGTTTTTGCGTAGCAGTACCCTTGCGCGTCGGTAGGCGGCGTCGTGCGGCTCGCGTCCGTCGCCGGCGCCGGGATGACGTTGCGGGCAGTGACCTAGGCGCCGCCTGCGCGCTGACGTCAGTTCTTCTTTTTCCGCGCCAGCAAGCGCAGATCCGGGAAGAGCAGTGCCCTAGTCATTTTTTGACTAACTTTTGGTGAAGTTTTCACTGTTTCTCGAATCGACTTCAAGGTGTCGTAGAGATGCCCGGTTTTAAGCGTTGCGGCGCTCTGTGCTCGGATGATGTCCATCACAGACCCGCATCGGGAGTGTCTCTTCTGCCTCGGCCGAGGCCACGACACGGAGTCGTGTTCCGACTGCCGGGCCCTCAACCCGAAAGCTTTGCGAGAGCGGTCTCGAAGCTCCTCGAGGCCCGGCATTCGGCTCCGCGCAAGCCCCGGTCGCGTGAGAGGTCCAGGGGTCGATCGCGGAGTCCTCACCGGTCGTCGGGCATCGAAGTCTTCTTCGTCCGGTGAAGTCAAGCACAAAAAGTCCAAAAAGCATCGTCGCTCTAGGGACTTCGCCCGCCGGTCTCGCGACTCGCTGAGGCCCCCTCCCGGCACCGTCCCGCCCCGCGGCCCCGACATGCCTGTGGAGTCGCCCCGCAATACCCGTCCTTCCCGGGTTCGGGGCGGATCCGGCCCAGATACAGGAATTCCTGTCGGCCACTGGCCCGCCTCTCGGGCCTCAAGGTCCCTCCGGTGCGCCTGGGCCTCGCGGGCCCTGATGGGGCTGCTCCGACGGCCCGGGCGCCGCCCGTGCCTCCAGCCTGGATCCCGGCCCGGCCTCGATCCCGGCTCCGCAACGCCCATCGACGCGCGGTCTGACGCCAACGACGCCGGCGCCAGATGTCTCCGGGTGCCGCTACTCGACGCCGCCTGGGGCTCCGGCGGCGTCGTCCCCCAGTTCCTTCCGGCTCCGGACATGGACCCAGACCGGATCGCTCGCCGACGCCGGTTCCGGCGCCAATGGGACCTTGGGTCCCAAATGTCCCTCCTCCTCCTTATTTTGAACCAGAGGGAGGACCAGGAGGAACTGGGAGGGGTCTGATGACCCTCTGGCACAACAAGTGTCAGTACGATGAGGACTGGACAGAGGGTCTAGGGATGCCAGTGGTCTGGATACTTCCCTGACACTGGCATGCTGTCTCCTCCCGTGGCTACGGAGGAGGGAGCCAATTTTGCATACGGTGTTGCGTGAGGCGGCTGGGACCTTGCGTCTCCAACTCCCTACTGTGGCGGTCAAGACTAATCTCTTGACAGAGGTGCTTTCAGCCGGCAGCCTCTCACGGAGACTGTGCTGCCGTTTAACGATGCCCTCACTGGCGTTCTTTGGGCGCCTGGTCCAAGCCCAACACAGGGGCTCCTGTGGATAGGAACGTGTCCCGACGCCGCCGCCCAGCCTCGGGCGACCCCTGTTTCTCTCCTGTCCACCCCACTCCTGAGAGCTTGGTTGTCCAAGCCTCCGCTTCCCAAACCGCCTTCCCTACCGCCCTCCGGATAGGGAATCCAAACGCCTGGATCAATTTGGGAAGAAGGGTTTTCTTCCTCCAGTGCTGGCTTGCGGTCCATCAACACCGCTTGTCTTTTTGGGCCGATATACCCACTCCTTGTGGGATTCGGTGGCGACTGTTTTGCCCCAGTGTTCTGAGGAGGTCCAGACACTGCTTTCCGCGCCATTGCGGAAGGAAGGGATGCGCCAAATACACGATACGATGTGGCCTTGATACCGCCGACTCGCTGGGCAGGTCTATTACAACGACGGTGGCGCTGCGACGCCACGCCTGGCTGAGAACCACTGGTTTTTCAGGGGATGTCCAGAATACTCTCATGGACATGCCCTTTGATGGAGTCGGTCTTTTGGGTCCAAAGCAGACCATGCGTTGGAGCGCTTTAGGACTCACGGGCTACTGCCAAGTCCCTGGGCCTTTCTGCTACACGCCTCCGCTGACTTCTGCTTTTCGCCCCTATCGTGGCCACGGAAGGGGCGCCCCATCACGTCAGCAGCCCAGCCACCGGCCGCGCAGCAGGCGTCTTCGCGTGGCCGAGGACGTGGATCCCGCCGTGGCGGATCGGGCAACCAGCGTGCGGGTCAGGCCACCACCTCCAACCCGTCCGCGGCCTCCAAGCCCTCCTAGTCCCCTCCTTTCAGGTGCACATGCACGCCAGTAGGGGCAGGGTCCGCCATCACCTTCCCACTGGCGTACCATCACCTCGGACAGGTGGGTCTTGGACATTGTCCGAAGGGGCTACTTCCCTCCCCTTCGAGACCACCCCCCAGCCATGCCACCTCAATTCCACCGCATGTCAGGGGATCACTTGGTACTTCTGCAGAAGGAAGTCACGGCCCTCTTGACCAAGAGGGCCATCGAGCGTGTTCCGACCCCAGAAGCAGGGCGTGGTTGCTACTCCACTACTTTCTGGTGCCCAAAGAGGACAAGGAGGACATGCGTCCTATCTTGGACCTCCGGAATGCTAATCGCTTCCTCCGGAAGGAGAAGTTCAAGATGCTCACTCCTAGCTCAGGTCTTGACTGCCCTAGACCCTGGAGACTGGTTGGTAGCGTTGGACTTGCAGGACGCATATTTCCACATCCCCGCCCTGCCGGCCCACCGGCGTTACCTTCGGTTCACGGTAGGCCTCGAAGCATTTTTCAGTTCACCGTGCTCCCTTGGCCTTACCCCAGTGCCCTCGGGTGTTCACGAAAAGTGATGGCGGTGGTCGCAGCTCATCTGCGCTCGGGCAGGAGCTTCAGTCTTCCCCTCACCTCGACGACTGGCTGCTGAAGGCGGAGCTCGTCCCAGGCAGTCGTCTCCCACCTCCAGACTCACGGCCGAACTCCTGCACTCGCTGGGGTTCTCCATCAATGTGCCGAAGTCGCATCTGATTCCTTTCTCCACAGCTCCTTTCATCGGAGCAGTTCTGGACACGACGCAGTTTCGGGCCTCATCCTCCCGAACGGCGAGTCCGGGGATATTCAGGCTATGATTCCGATCTTCGGCCGTTATCCTGGGTTTCGGTACAGCGGATGACCCTGAGGCTGCTGGGCCTCATGGCCTCCTGCATCCTGCTGGTCAATCATGCCAGATGGCATGTGCGGGCTCTGCAGTGGGACCTGAAGTTCCAGTGGGCGCAGCACCAGGGCAACCTGTCCGATCACGTCCAGATCTCGGAGGGGACTGCAAAACAGTTGCAGTGGTGGCTCTCGAACCGGCAATGGGTCATGGGCAGATCCCTCTCCCTTCCCCAGCCAGAGCACACAGTTGTGACGGACGCGTCCCTTCTGGGATGGGGCGGTCACATGGGAGAGGCGGAGATCAGGAGGCCTCTGGTCTCCGGGGCGGAGTCCCGGCTCCATATCAACATTCTGGAGCTCCGGGCGATCCGACTTGCACTCAAGGCATTCCTTCCCTCTGTCAAAGGAAGGTAGTGCAGGTGTTCAGACAACACCACCGCCATGTGGTACTGCAACAAACAAGGCGGGGTGGGGTCGTGGGACCCTTTGTCAAGAGGCTCTGCGCCTCTGGACATGGCTGGAACATCAGGGCATGTTCCTGATGGTTCAACACCTGGCAGGTTCCCTGAACGCCAGGGCGGACGAACTCAGCTGCAGGTGCATGATGGATCACGAATGGCGTCTTCACTCGGAAGTGGCGCAAGGACCTCTTTCTACAGTGGGGAAAGCCTTGGTTAGATCTATTCGCCACCGAAGAAGAACGCGCAATGTCATCAGTTCTGCGCGTTGGAATTTCCAGGCGGCACTCGGCTCGGCGGCAGCTTTCGTCACGAGTGGAGTTGCGGTCTATTGTACGCCTTTCCGCCTATACCACTTCTACCCAGAGTGTTGAAGAAGATTCGGCACGACCGGGCCCAAGTCATTCTTGTGGCTCCGGACTGGGCTCGAAGAGTTTGGTATCCCGAGCTACTCAATATGAGCGTAGATCCCCCGATCCGTCTGCCTCTTCGGGAGGATCTTCTGTCGCAGCAGCAGGGGACAGTCCTCCACCCGAACCTGTCAAGTCTACACCTGCTTGTGTGGAGATTGAGCGGCGGCAGTTGATTCCTTTCGACTTGCCTCCCGAAGTTTGTGATGTGATTCTGGCAGCCAGGCGTCCCTCCACTAAGGTGGTATACGCCTGCAGGTGGAACAAATTTGTGGCATGGTGCACAGCAAAGGCTGTGAATCCCCTTTCTGCCCCTCTTTCTGAGGTCCTTCTGTCCCTTCTTTCTCTGGCCCAACAGGGTTCTGCCCTGGGTACCATCAAGGGTTATCTTTGTGCTATCTCGGCCTTCCTCAGGCTCCCTGATCAGCCCTCCCTTTTCAAGTCCCCTGTTGTTAACAGGTTCTTAAAAGGCATTACTCACCTCTTCCCTCCTGTTCCGTCTTGTGATGCCTCAGTGGGACTTGAACTTGGTTCTTACCTTTTAATGTGCGCTCCTTTGAGCCTCTACATAACTGTCCTCTTCGCCTTCTGACTCTGAAGACAGCCTTTCTGGTGGCCATCACCTCCGCTCGGCGGGTGAGTGAGCTCCAGGCTCTATCTTGCAAACCTCCCTTTCTGTCTGTTCATCCAGACAAGGTTGTTCTTCGGACCGCGTCCGTCCTTCTTGCCAAAGGTGGTTACTGCTTTCCACATTGGGCAGACCATCACTTGCCCACCTTCTTTCCGCCTCCGCATCCTTCCAGAGAGGAAGAGAGGCTCCACCGTCTGGACCCGAAACGTGCGCTCTCCTTCTATATCGACCGCACAAAACACTTCCGGGTGGATGACCAGCTCTTTGTTGGCTACGTGGGCGCCAAAAGGTCGGGCGGTGCACAAGAGGACCATCTCCCGCTGGGTTACCTTGTGCATCAAGACCTGCTATTCTTTGGCTAAGAAGGAGCCTCCTGTTGGGCTGCGTGCCCATTCCACCAGGGCAACGGCTGCTACCACGGCCTTGGGCGCGGTGTTCCGCTGCCGGTTATCTGTCAGGCAGCTACGTGGGCCTCGCTGCACACGTTTACAAAGCATTACTGCCTTGACAGTCCGGTCCGGAGGGACGGCTTCTTTGGCCGTTCTGTCCTCCAGGACTTCCTTGTCCTGATCTTTGTTCGCAGACCCACCACCGGGGTTGGTATTGCTGGGGTATCTATTCTAAGGTAGGAATCTGTCACTAACGTGTCTCTTTCAGATGCACAAGTTACTAACTTGTGTAACGATATATCTGTAAGAGACAGTGGTTGGTGACAGATTCCTTACGCCCACCCATCCTCCCGTTCTGCGAACTGATTTCTAGGAGTTAGGACATCCCTTTCAGGGCCCTAGTATTTTTCAGACACCTATGTCAGCTTCTTGCATGGCTCTGCGTTCCTGGCGCGGAAAGTCGTGTACAGAACTGGACGTCAGCGCGCAGGGCGGCGCCTAAGTACTGCCCGCGACGTCATCCCGGCGATCACAGCGCCGACGACGGACGCAGAGCCGTACGGCGCCGCCCTACCGCGCACGCAAGGAGTACTGCTACGCAAAAGCTTTCCGGATCCAGCCTGACGCCTGGGGATATTCCTAAGGTAAGGGAATCTGTCACTAACTACTGTCTCTTACAGATATATCGTTACACAAGTTAGTAACTTGTGCATTAGTCAGTCTCTGTCCCTACCTTGTCCCCTTCTAACTCAATCATGTTAGCCTCCGGCTTTAAACCTCAAACATTTCTCTCCGACAACCCTCTATTTCCTCAAACAGTAATGATAGAGGCCTTAATCAGTGATCCTCCAACCAATGTTCGTTTACTCAGCCAATAAACTGACTCTGTATATGGAGTGGATCCCTTGGACGAGGAAGAATAATGCAGAAGTCCGTGTAGAATGAGCAGTGCCAATGAATACTCCTCCTGCTAGCTCCCTGGATAGCACAGATTTACTGGAAGGGCTTCCAGATTTAAACAGCCGATTATCAACGGAGCTGCAGTCTAGTCCATTGCCTTTAAACCAAAATAATGACTTCGATCTGAGGATATTAACACACCACCAGTATATCCGGTGCTGCAGGCTATGGGAACAAGCGCCACAACGCTTACTAAAATGGCAGACACCAGGGGGTTCACTCAACTGCTTTGGCAGAACAAACACTTCTGTTGCGAGAGATTAAAATGGAGCTCAACATAATTGGCTCCGTCCATCTATTACTTCAAAAGAAGGACCCAACCATGCAAAAGATGGAATCTCATCTGGGCAGCTTGGCTAGACTCGACTATTAAGTAGACTTTTTGCAACTATTGCCCATGAAGTTATCCAGATAGGCATTCCCTTCTGCACCTGCAGTGGCCAATCCAACTAAACAGACTCCTCACGCACTAACCACAGACCATAACAAGTTTGAGGAAATTTGTCTGAATTTAAAGACACAATCATTCAAATATCCAGACTGAATCAAAACCCAAATGCTGGCTCACTCAGTTCAGCTTGATACAGGAACTCCACTGGCTGACTTTGCAGTTAATGATCCTACAAAGTAACGTCAAGAAATGGTTCCAATGAGTATTTCCATCCATATAAAATAAGTGACCCTCAAAAGCTGAGGTTAAATAAAAATCTATTCAGGACTGTTTTCCTACAAATTCTCACAGATCATCAAAGAGCACTGTACATTTGTTCCACTATTTAACAAAGGAGACTAACACTGGAGTTAAGAAGACCGGTAGCGTACCCACAACTTATAGTAATTCAACTGACAGTATTTTAATTGAGGAAGCGGGTACCTTGCCCAATGCAATCACTGCCTCTTTAATGGGAGTTAAATCTACCAATACAAAGGAATGCATTGCTGTTCAGAGTAGAGACCCGTCTCCCTTAAGAAATAACAGACTGTATAGTTTCACCTGACACCGGGAACCTTGAGACTGTAGGAGAAATTAAACATCTAAGCAATGCCGATGTTGGTCGTAATTGGAGAGGTCATTAGAACTTACTGGAACCACCAATCTAATTTTGTTCTAGGGACCCACAAAGTCCAATACATTAATCCTGTTTAGCAATAGGGGGTGGTTTCTTTTCTTAAAGAATTAACTAAACGTAAGGTACCCAATATGGTTAAGACATCTACTCAACTTAATTGTATCCTATAACAAAGTTCACTGCCTGATTTGAATCCTGTTCCACCTGTTATATCAGCTAATAGCGCTCGCACCCCAATAGTGCCAGAGGTGAAACTACTCAAACCAAACCCCATGCCCAATTGTCAACGCTGCACCTGTTTTGGGACGCAATCAAAACATTCTAGACTTCACTCCTGATTGTCTCACACGGCTCCCATGACATCTATTTTTTTTTATTTTTTTAATTTTTATTTTTTGTCCTCATCTCACCAATAAGCTTCTGCAGATCTTAAAAGCCGTCTTTCTCCAGCTGGGCGCCCTACGACTTACTGCACTTGCTTAGGTCAACCCGACCGGCCCCATTTAATGAAGGCTTGGTGTAATCATAGGACCATGAGGAAAGCCAACACATTATATTAATCTCAAGTCCCGGCCCCAACTCATAAGGGACTGCCAGATATTTATCGAGCTATCCCCAGTTTCATCCTGATCTAGACGAGCCATGACAAACGTGGCTTTAAGCCAATCTTCTCTCTTCGGAGGGTGGGGGTCTTTCCACTTAATACAGATCTCTCTCGAGTGCAGTAACACCAGGTATAACCACAACCCACTATAAGTCTTGGATGAGTTCAGACTAAATGAGCCATCATCTCCAAAAACACTAACGATAGATTAACCTCGATATTGACTTTAAAGATGCCACAAAGAGTCTCCCACCTTTCCAGAAAGTTCTTAATTCGAGACACTGTGAAAAATATGGATGTCGTTGGCGTTCGGTGTCATACACCTGGGACATTTTGGGATAGGCAACGGCTTGAACTTGGCAATCCTGGCTGGCGTATAATAAAGTCGATTGATGACAAAAAGTGATTCTTCTTTAGACAGGCTGGTTTAATGTATTTATAAAGTAATTTCAGAGAGGGCTCAAACAGGTCTACAATATTGAGCTCAAAGGGGGATTGGTTCCAGACCGAAGATTGTGGTGGAAGTTCCATGTCTTCTGCATCTAGAAACTTCTTCTACCAAATAAAAAACTTTCTTTTTTGGCTGTACTGATTGGAGAAAAACTCTGTTTCCCACACTCCCTTATATCACCCTTTTCTGCTTCAAACCAGGATTTAAGTTGTAAGTACTTAAACTTAGAAAAACCAGGGCCTATCTTAGCTCTTAATAGCTCCCAAGGGTGGATTCCTTCTGCGCCCATCAAGTCAGACCACATAGTCCTACCCGCTCTCTTAATTGGTACAGCCAAACTGTCTTTAAGACAAAGTGGTGTCCCAGGGGAGTCCCATATAAGAGCGAAATCAGAATAATATCCGATTCCCCATCTACATCTCACTTTATACTAGGTTTCCAGGGCGGCCCTAAGGACCTTCAGGCGTACTCGTTTAAAATACCTCGGGGCCCCAAACTTATATAGAAAGCCTTCCCCGCCTCCTCCGCCCTCCACCATATCATGGGGAAGGCTGCTGGGTGAGATGGCTGTCTCCTCTGGTTTGGAGAGTAGCATTCTAACACCTTTGAATTGAAAAGCGACTAAGTACCATCTGATGTCTGGGAGAGCCAACCCCCCTTTGGTAAGCCTACGTCTCAGCTTCTTCCAAGACAGCCTGACTCCTTTGTCTCCCCAAATAAAGCTCCCGATCTTACTTTGAATCTTGCAAATACTCATACTGGGAAAGACCAAGGGGACTGCATTAAACAAATGGGTCAGCTTGGGGAGGATAACCATCTTCACCAGGTTAACCTTCCCGTAAATTGTCAGGGGGAAGATTCCTCCATCTAGCGAAGAGATGGTCAATTTCCTTGATGGTTTTATTCAAATTGATCTGGGGAATTTTATCCAAATCTTTAACAATATAAATACCCAGATATTTTAGCTCTTTACTAGTTGTCCCCTCCCATTGATCGATGTTCCAACACATCACTTCTGTTTTGGAAGAATTGGCTAAGTAACCCGAAATAGAGCCAAATTCCTCCAGAAGAGCCTCGATCCAATGGAATAGCCGCTCCGGACTACTAGTGTATACAATTATATCGTCTGCGTACAGGGCTAGCTTACATTGATGGAGTTTAGATTTGAAGGATAAATTGAATCATCCAGTCTAATGGCTTGCGCTAATGGCTCTATGTAGATATTAAACAGAGGGGAAATAGGACACCCCTGTCTAGTTCCCCTCTGGATATTAAAACTGGAAGTCAGCATACCGTTCAGGAGAATCTTTGCAGAGGCACCCTGGTAACATTTTCTCAGAGTTTGAATGAAGATGGGGCCAAAGCCCATTGCCCCTAGTACCTCCCAGAGATACACCCAACAGACCTCTATCGAATGCCTTGGCCGCATCCAAGGCAACTACTGCCAAGGGATCTGATCTTACCACGGCCAAGTCAATGTTGCCTATCAGCAATTGTGTCTGTTCCTGGATATATCTCCCTGTTACAAAGCCCTTCTGATCGATGTTAACCAGGCTGAGGACCAATTTGGCCAATCTCCCATAGAATACCCATAAAGATCTTCTAATCGGCTTTCCAGCAGGAGAGATCGGACGATAGGAATCAGGTTTCAATGGGTCCTTTCCTGGCTTTAATATCAGTACAATAGTTGCTTCCTTCCAGGAACTGGGGACCTCGCTTGTTGGACTATATACTAAATTAAACCAGGTACCCAGTACCGGGGTCAATTCGTCTGACAGAAGTTTGTAAACTTCGTTCGGAAGTGCATCCATTCCTGAAGCTTTATTATTTTTGGACTTCTTTATTTGATTTTTTATCTTTTCTGGAGTGATGGGGGCATCAAGGAGGTCACGGCTAGCTTCAGATAGAGTTGTCACAGATTTACCCCTTAACCAAGTTTGTATTTGGTCTAGGGAGGGGGCCAAATTCTCTTTATAGAGATCCGAAAAGAGAGAAAGAAGGCAGGTTTGCATGTCCTCTACACTGCTTGATTTTTCCCAATTATTTATTATCAGTTCATTAATATTATTTTTTTGAACGGTCAACCCTAGCTTTCCAGGCCAGTAAAGCACCGGCCTTCTCCCCATACTCAAAGTTTTGCATGCACTTAATGAGCCATTGTGCCCTACACTTCTGCTCCAGTTTACCCCTGTACTCCTGCCTAGCCCCCTCCAGATCTCCCTGTACTTGTGCCAACCTTCCTGGGCTCCCATGATTGAGTCGATTCCTCTCCGCTTCTAATTGCAGGATTCTTCCCTCAATGACGTGTAGCTCCTGGGCCTCAGCCCGATTCTTGGAGCATATAAGGCCATGTAGCCTACCCCTTAAGTTGGCCTTAAAGGCATCCCAGACAAAATCCATGGTCGTAGAACCGATGTTTAATAGGAAATATTCTAGAGAGGATGATTTAATGGCCTTGATAATCTCGGGGTCTAACAGCATTGTTCTATTAAGCGTCCATCTAGTTTGTAACATATTGCTCTTCCTAAGATATGAAAATAACACTGGTCCGAAAGATGACTTGGCAAAACTGAGATCCCCGTCAAACTATCCAGGACATATCTATTAGTTAAAATGTAATCGATCCTGGATGAGTGGTGATATTTTTTGCTATAAAACGTGAACCCCTGAAGGTCTCCTCTCTTTGCCCTCCAGACGTCCACCAGATCCAAATCGTGCAACAGATTTTTCATAGCTCGACGGGTTCGGGGGGCCCCTATATAGTGACTCTGATTTGACCTATCTTTTAATGGATCAAGGAGGACATTAAAATCTCCTCCTATGAGCAAGGGGGGAGTTACCACAGTTAATTTAGATTGCAGCTTACAGATCTAGGTTGGATCATCGATGTTCGGTCCATAAAAGGAGGCACAAATTAATTCTGAACCTCCGAAATCCAACTGTGCCACTATCCACCTCCCTGTCTGGTCAGTCTGTACAGATTTAATACTACAAGAGGCCCCCTGCTTAATCAGGATTGCAACACCTCTACTGTTGGATTGTTGTGAGGAGCAATAACATTTTATCCATGGAATTCTAGAAAATATTAAGCGACCTTCTGTAAAACTCAAATGTGTCTCTTGTAAGAGACAAATCTGAGCTGGTGAAAGCTCAAAATATTTCAATATCAGCCTTTGTCTACGTGGACATCTCAATCCATTTACATTCCAGGAAATAAAGTTGACCTTAATATCCCTAGTGGAAGTTCCTGCCATCAGCTTACTGACCCTTGGCGCCGACTAGACGAACATTTCTTAAAATTCAGATGAGATGAGGTGTATTTTTTTATTTTATCCACTGCTCCCCACCCAGTGCCCCCCCCCACACATCCCGTGACCCCATTCCCCATGAGGAACCCCCCCTTCCAAAAGGCTAAGCCTATTCAGTCACCACTCCCTCGGGTTTCCTAAAAAATACATAAGTGCTAATAATTAGATCTAGGGACTTGATGCCTAAGGGCCCCCATACCATCAACGCCCTCCCCCTCTGCCCTCCACCTCCATTTTGATTTTAACAAAGGCATCCACCTCCTCAGTTGTGCGGAACTGGTGCATATGATTGTTCCACATTACGCGTAATAGTGCAGGAAACCTCAACTGAGCCTTGGCCCCCAAGCTATTTAACTCCTCGAGCCTCTGCCCCAACTCCCACTGTCTTGTTGCTGTGATATGTGAAATATCAGATCTTATAGAGAAGAAGGGGTTTTGACCCGTGGATGTTATAGTGCCTTCCTTGAGAGCAGAAGATAAAATCAACTCCTTGACAGAATATGACAAAAAGTAAACCAATATCTTCCTGGGTCTTTGCCTGCCAGGGTTCCTCTTAAAAGGATCACGATGCACCCTTTGAATCTCATGCACAAGATCTATGCTAGGCGAGTTCTTTAAAACTGTTCCCTTTAATAAAGAGATCACAAACTCCTTTGTCCGACCCCTCAAGAGCTTCGGGAATATTTAGGAGCCTTAGATTATTTTTTCTAGACTGGTTTTCCAGACGTTCAAGTGCAAGAGAAAGGGGCCCCTGATACTGATGAGAAGTACACCTAGACCGGGAAATACAATAATGTAAATACTCTAGGGCTACTTCACACAATGAATTCTCTCAAACCATTATAAGAAAAAGGACAAAAGTGACACAAATTAGAAAAATGTAAAAATATTTATTATAAATCTGTCATTCTAATAAATTTAAAACACATGGAGGGAAGAAAAAAACAAAAAAACGGTCCTACAGAGACTAATACTAAAGCAACATTCAGCACATTCATACATAACACAAGCATACTATATACATATAATTATATTGATGTATGTGATCTCCTTAACAATCATAATATGAATTTTTAATAGATGTAACAAAAAATAACAAATTGATGAACAGATAATTCTTTTGGGTTGTTTCCAAAATGACTAGGCGCGTTTCGACAGACAACTGCCTTCATCAGGAGTTCCACCACCAAATGTTTCGCTCAAGAATTTAAATAAGGTCCATGAGTTGGGGAAGAAAGGTAGACACTCTCCACAGTACTTTCATATGGACAGAATGCAAATATTCAGGAACTTGGACTGTTCTAACGTCAATAGATGCTAAGATGAATCTTGAGGCATCAAATTATGGCTATCACTTAAGATGCCTATGGATGGTCTTTTTTTTTTTTAAATAATATGAGACCTTGTCAGAAAATGATACTTTTGTTGCCACTTCCTAATGATGGGGGAAGAGCTGACCCTGCTCGAAAATAGTTCCAGCAGAATGTTTGAGCTGCTAGTCCTTTTAGCCCTTAAAGTTACCGCGATATCAGCTCTATTGATATCGGCCGGCTGCTATCCTGAGATAAGAGCTGCCCGTCTGTTTCGAACATCCAAATTGCATCAACTTTAAGGGCTAAAAGGACTAGCAGCTCAAACATTCTGCTGGAACTATTTTCGAGCAGGCCAGCTCTTCCCCATCATTAGGAAGTGGCAACAAAAGTATCATTTTCTGACAAGGTCTCATATTATTTTTAAAAAGACCATCCATAGGCATCTTAAGTGATAGCCATAATTTGATGCCTCAAGATTCATCTTAGCATCTATTGACGTTAGAACAGTCCAAGTTCCTGAATATTTCACAGATACTTTCATATGGACAGAATGCAAATATTCAGGAACTTGGACTGTTCTAACGTCAATAGATGCTAAGATGAATCTTGAGGCATCAAATTATGGCTATCACTTAAGATGCCTATGGATGGTCTTTTTTTTTTTTTTAAATAATATGAGACCTTGTCAGAAAATGATACTTTTGTTGCCACTTCCTAATGATGGGGGAAGAGCTGGCCCTGCTCGAAAATAGTTCCAGCAGAATGTTTGAGCTGCTAGTCCTTTTAGCCCTTAAAGTTACCGCGATATCAGCTCTATTGATATCGGCCGGCTGCTATCCTGAGATAAGAGCTGCCCGTCTGTTTCGAACATCCAAATTGCATCAACCTTAAGGGCTAAAAGGACTAGCAGCTCATCCATTCTGCTGGAACTATTTTCGAGCAGGGTCAGCTCTTCCCCCATCATTAGGAAGTGGCAACAAAAGTATCATTTTCTGACAAGGTCTCATATTATTTAAAAAAAAAAAGACCATCCATAGGCATCTTAAGTGATAGCCATTATTTGATGCCTCAAGATTCATCTTAGCATCTATTGACGTTAGAACAGTCCAAGTTCCTGAATATTTGCATTCTGTCCATATGAAAGTACTGTGGAGAGTGTCTACCTTTCTTCCCCAACTCATGGACCTTATTTAAATTCTTGAGCGCAACATTTGGTGGTGGAACTCCTGATGAAGGCAGTTGTCTGTCGAAACGCGCGTAGAGTCATTTTGGAAACCACCCAAAAGAATTATCTGTTCATCAATTTGTTATTTTTTGTTATATCTATTAAAAATTCATAGTATGATTGTTAAGGAGATCACATACATCAATATAATTATATGTATGTAGTATGCTTGTGTTATGTATGAATGTGCTGAATGTTGCTTTAGTATTAGTCTCTGTAGGATCGTTTTTTGTTTTTTTCTTCCCTTCATGTGTTTTAAATTTATTAGAATGACATAGATTTATAATAAATATTTTTATATTTTTCTAATTATTTGTGTCACTATTGTCCTTTTTCTTATAATGGTTTGAGAGAATTCATTGTGTGAAGTAGCCCTAGAGTATTTACATTATTTCCAGACGTTCAAGATCATCTTTTAGTTCCTTGTTTTGGGCCGTTAACTTTGCCAGATCTGCTAAAGTCGTGTGTATAACTTCCTTAAGTTTAGGAATCTCCGACTCTATTGCATCAGTCCTCATGGTGACTTCTTCCAGTTTCTGAGCCAACACTTCGCAGGAAGATTGAATGGCGGCCTGGTTTGCTTCTGACACGGAAAACCTACTGGCCATCTCAGCCTTGTTCGTCTCTGACACAGTAAACCTACTTGTCATCTCGTCCTTCATGGCAATTAATATATCTGCTAATGAGTGAGTCGTTGAATCTGAAACAACACATTTCTCAGTGATAGTAGCACTTATGACTTTAGTAGCCTTCTGCTGAGCTTCCGGAGTATCTTGTATTTCCAGGACGGAATATCTATTGGAGAGGCTCACTGCAGGGTGAACAGCGGATACAATTGCAGCTATAGTTACTGCAGGTTCTAATGGACCATCAGAACTCTCAACTAGATTGCTCAAAGGAACCGGTAGCTTTGGCCCTTCAAGTTACTCCGCGGGGGTAGAAAGCGCAATTTCTGAAGCTATACTTGTCTGATCTGAAGGCTTACTTATATCGACAACTGGGAGGCTCCGTAGACTATGCACATCACCCACGGGGTTATCCTGGAGCACATTCTTTATAGGCTCGCCAGCAGTTGCAATTGCGGTTGAAGTAGACATAACTTTATAATACGTTTTCAAAGATGGAGTAATTTTCACCTTTAAGGGCGATAATTTCTTACCCCTACCTTTCCCCCTTCCCAGCCTCTCTCCCTTTAATAGCAGTCCCGTAGTCCGTTGTGTCCCCTCTCTGCTTGCGCTGCTTAACTGATACTCTGACTTCAGAGATAGGAGGGGAGACTCGAGGGGACAAAATAGGCTGAGTAATGTCAGTATTGAGGGAAAAGTGGGCCACTCTGGCTCGCAAAGTATACCTTCTGATTTTAGGTGGAGAGGCACCACTTTCACCTCATCGCTTGTCTCCCTACAATAAGGGGCGCCTCTCCCCCACAGGTAACCTGGCAATTACAAATGTCCTCGAGCTGTCGGTAAAACCGCCAAATAGTAATATAGGCCCCCTCCTACCTTTGCTCCTCCTGACCGTGCTGCCTTCTTTGGAGAAAGAAAAACTCCAAGACCCTACCTGGGAGTCTGCCGCCTGTCGCCTGAGATCTGCCCCACGCTCGATTTTAGCCCCAGAGCTTGAGTAGATGCCAGCGCTGGTGCTGACTCTACCTCCGGTAATCTGGAGCAGGAAACGGGCGGTATCCTGGCGTCTCCACTCCCGCGCGGCTTCCTTCCAACGCCAGTCTCCAGCCCCCGTCAGGCTACAGCGAGGATCAAGGGCCACACGTCCCGCGCGTCCAGCGGAGTCAGGAAAAGAAATTTCGCCACACATAGCCGCTAAGGTAGAGGGTAGACGGAAAGCGTATTTAAAACTAACGAGTGAGCATCAGGGCTCTGACATCAAGCCCCAAATGAGGAGCCCGAGGGAGCGTGACCGCGGCCGTTTAGCTAGCGGCCGCCATGTTCCTCTCTGGACCCTATTTTTAGTAGGACCCGCTCCCATGACATCTTAAAATGTTAGACTATTTAAAAAAAACTTTTTTCAGAGTTGCAGAAAATTAACTTATTGGATGTAATCGGAGTGAAGTTTCTTCCGGAGCAGACTGAAGATCACTATAACCACTTGGACCTTATATACTATAATACAAGCAGTTTCCAAAAAAAGAATTAGCCGATTGGGGAATCGTTATATCGATACCAACTACACCGAAATATCTGCATATTTTACAAAAAGCAAAACCGAAGATAGGAACAATTACAAGATTCCTTGGTTGCATGTGTTCCCGTTCAGGTAGGACCTGGCATGGCAGTCCGGGCTGGATGGTTTCCATGAGGAGCAGGGTCAAGATTGATTTATGTATGGCTGGGTCCAAACTGAGGTGGCATGGTGAGAAAAAGAATAATGGGTTGGGAGGCTACCCTGAGCGATTGCCAGTAGTTAGACAAATTGCAGGCATTCCTCCCATCACCTTTTGTGTATTTCATGCAATTACAAGATTCAACATGTAAGACAAATCGCTTTGGTCCAGACTTCATAAGGAATATGAACCTAAGCATGCACATCTCTAAAAGCCTTGCTACAGAGTTTGGTGACATTTCGGGAGACTCAACAGTAAGTTGCTCCAAGTCTGACTCAAAACATTTTTATTGTATAACTAACCAACAGTCCGATAACCCCGAATCAGTTCATTGCGACTTTACAATTTGCTTCTGGAGCATTGACTGAATTGAACGTCCTTTAGCGTCCAGTAGAACAAGTCTTGTCTCTTTCCTATCCAAACCTTGTCTGTCTGCAGGAAACGTGGCACACTAATCCCTTTTCTCTGCCCAGTTTTCACACGTATGAAATCTGTGCTACTGGTAAGATGGGCAGGCCCAAAAAAAGTATAATCAATTATACTTCATTACATTTTTCTGCTTTTTCAGCTTGGACGAACTACAAGATTGTTGCACAACGGGAAAAGTTCCCATGATCCGCAAATAATTGCATTACACTTCGACCACAGAATTTGGGACACTGGCCTCTTACTCAAAAGTGTCCTATTTTTTTGGGTGAACAAAAGAACAATTGGATGGAATGGTACTTCTCAGGTTTAGATAAAGCAACCTGAAAGACAGGTTTTTATGGTTAAAATACGTAAGAGTTGGGACAGTAACATTGATGTCTAGCAATTCAGATGCCTGAAAGACTGGAAACAATTGTTGTGTCAAACCCTTCTTTTATTTCCTCAAACACAGTACAGAAGTCATTGAATCAATTAAATTCTAGTAATCACAAGACTAATTGCAAAAGAGAATATCTGCGATAATTACTGCAACTTCTAAAGGATTAACTCTTTATCCCAGGACTTATGAGTAAAGGGCATAAAGTGCTTCAAAAAAAGTTCTATCGGAAGAAAATGTTGAAGATTCGTCATGCCCACCAAGATGCGGCTTGGATGCAATTAGACCTTCCTATTAAATTTAACCGCTCTAAGCGGTTTTGGCCATTGGTTGGTCATAGGCTGTGGTCCCTCTGACTGACAAATGACCATTTTATCCTGTTTGATTTTTATTTTATTTATTTATTTATTACTGTGTTTTATAGACGCGAACTTGACCCGTTAGGGTATCAGAGCGCTTTACAGGCAACATAGCATTGTACAAAAGGTATAGAATCACCTGGTAAAGAAAACAGATAGTAGGGGCAGGATATAGGATACATAGAAAGACACGCATTTACAAATTACATATACAGTTACTGAAGATGAGATACGTATTTACAGATTACATTTACCATTACTCAAGACAAGAACCCAGGTTCCTAGGTCGGGTGATTAGGAAATCCGAGGGGAGGCAATAGGCAGACGTGGATCCGTGTCTTAGTGGTGGTTGAGGGCAAGTTTAAACGAGGAATTTGCTCATAAGGAAGGTCTTGGCGTGCTTTTTGAAGCGGGCCAGAAGAGGATTTTCTGATGTTAGGTGGGAGAGAGTTCCATATTCTTGGAGCGGCTCCAGAGAAAGCCCGATTGTGCGTTTTCCCCGAGCGTGCAGGTTGGAGCAAGAGGTTTCTGGCAGCCGGGAGTTTCTGGATCCTCCGGAAATCACAAGTTTCCGTGCAAGATATGCAGGGGAATTTGAGTATAAAGACTTGTGTGTGATGCATGCTAGCTTAAGCTGTATTCTTGCCTCAAAGGGAAGCCAGTTCAAAGCTTTCAGGTGTGGGGAGATGTGGTCGAATTTCCTTGTGCCGGTAAGTAGTCTGGCTGCTGCATTGAGGCAGGCTTTTAAAGGTGCCAGGGAGATCTTGGGTAAACCTGAGAGGGTAGAGCAGCCATATTCCAGTCTAGAGATGACGAGTGCTTGGACAGCCATTTTCAAGTCCGGAGCATCAAGGAATGGTTTCAGTTTCCTAAGGTAGCTCAGGTGGAATCTGGCTGCTTTGGCCATCGAGTTGATATGGTCCCGCATGTTCAGATTGCTGTCAAGGGTAATTCCCAGGGATTTGGCCGAGTCCACGATGGTCGGTGGGCAATTTAAGGCAGTGATAGCATTAATCCATGTTTGGATCTCGTGGTTGGTATTAGGAGGGAAATTAGGAGAAATTCAGTTTTCTTAGTGTTGAGTTTGAGATGATTGGAGGCGAGCCATTGGACAGTGAGTTTCAGGGCTTCGTTCAGGGAGAGAATCTCTTCGAGAGATGAGGTTTTGATGTAGATCTGAGTGTCATCAGCATACATATGGAAGGAGATATTTGCAGTGCGTAGCACTACGGCAAGCGGTTCTAGGTAAAGGTTGAAGAGGGTGGGGGACAAGGTTGAACCTTGAGGGACTCCAACCGTGACCGGGGAGGGTGCAGATAGGTTGCCGTTGATTAGGAATCGCTGTGATCGGTTGTGGAGGAAGGACCTAAACCATTCTAGGACAGTGCCATCCAATCCCATCCGGAGTTTGAGGCGTTCAAGTAGTTTTTCATGGTTGACCGTGTCGAAGGCCGAAAGATAGATCTAGGAGGATTAGGAGACATGTTTTGCCTTGGTCAAGGGCTTGGAGGGCATCATCAACAATGTGGAGCATGGTGGTTTCAGTGCTGTGCCCAGGTCTAAATCCGGATTGGAAGTCATTGAGTAGGTGGAAGTTGTTGATGTGTTGACTTAGCTGCTGTTGCACACACTTCTCCAGCACTTTGGCTAGGAGGGGGATGTTGGAGATGGGTCTGAAGTTGTCAGGGAAGCTGGATCCAGCGAAGGCTTTTTCAAAATGGGGAGGACTTGGCCGGCTTTTAGAGAGTCAGGCATCGATCCCTGCAGGAGAGAGCGTTAGTTATTGCAGTCCAGCTAGGAATAATGGATTGGGCGACGGCAGCTAGACAGTTGGAAGGGAGCGGGTCATTAAAATGGTTATTTGGTTTTAAGGAAGAGAGGATTTTGGAGACTGAGTCTTCGTCATAGACTTTGAAGTCGGTCCAGTGAGCTAGATTTTTAGGTGGAGCCTGTGGGGCGTCACGGCCGGAGGAGGCAGGTCAGAGAGGGGTTGAGAGTATGTGGCGGAGCTGAGTTCGATTCCTAGGGTTTTGATTTTGTCAGCGAAGAAGAGGAGAATTCCTCGAAGGATATAAGAGACTTGGGGGTTTCTTTCGATGTTTTGGCCAGTTTATTAGATTGGTGTTTGACCAGTTCGAAGAGCTTGCGGGGTCTGTTTTTGGCCTTCTCTAGTTCAGTTCTGAAAAATTCTTTTTTGAATTGAGGATGTTCCTGTTATAGACATTTCTGGCCTGGCGGAGAAGTTTTAGATGTGCGGCTGAGGGGTGCTGCCTCCAGGTTCTTTCAGATTGCCGGAGGGATCTCCTCTCCTTGTTGAGGATCCTGTGAACCAGGGGTTTCTGTCTTTGATTTGGGCTCTTTTCAGTTTTAGTGGAGCTAGATCATCCAGGATGTTCGTTATAGTCGCAGAAGTAGTGATCGTTGAGGCCACTGACCGTTGCGATATGCGAGGGGGGAGGTCAGATTTGTAGCGAGTCTCAAGTTCCCTGAGGTCCAGGTTCTTGGTGTCTCTGATCCAGCGTTTAGGAATCGCTGGTTGCCGTGCTCTTGTCTTGAGTGCCAGGTAGGAGGAAGGTGATGGCGTGGTGGTCAGACCAGTCACATGGGTCTATAGAGGTAAGCTTGACTATTGATTCTTTAGAGATGATCCAGTCAAGAGTGGCCCCTTTCGAGTGAGTTGGGAGTGAGCAGGCTTGGGTCAGGGCTTGATCGGCCAGGAGGTCTTTGATGGCGTTGACATGCGGATCCTTGGGATCATTCCAGTGCAAGTTAAAATCACCAAGGAAAATATCTTTGGTGTTGGTGGAGATCTTGGTTGTGATGATTTCCATGAGGTGGTCGGTGAAAGAATCGTTCATGCCTGGGGGTGGTAAAAGATGTGCAGGTTACATAGTGGGGTGGAGTTGCTGCGAATAGCGAGAGCGAGGTATTCGCAGGATTCGGTGGAGTCTCCCAGAAGTTCCGTGACAAGAAGGTTAGAAGCGGTAGATGCAGGCTATGCCTCCTCCTCCTTTCTTGTTGAGATTGCCTGTCCAGCCTTGCAATGTTGTAGTTGGGAGGGACTAGGAGGTCCAGGCATGGAGATGAGGATTCGTTGAGCCATGATTCTGTTAGGATTGCTAAATCGAAATTTTTGTACAGGATAAGGTCTGCAATATCGGTAGCGTGTTAGCTGCCGATCGGCAGTTGATTAAGAGACCAGACAGAGAAGATTTGGAGGGATTTTCGGAAGACTGGGCGGACAGGTGGATGGCGCTAGATTACTTTTGACCACATTTCTGTTGCGGAGGGTTGCTGGTCTGTTGGGGTTGATAGTGATCGTGCGGATGGCATGTTCGGCATTCACGTCAAGAGGATGAGGGTAGCTGGGGTAGAATTGTAGTCCCGGAGGATGGCAAGGGTTTCCAATTCAGTGAGGTCTAGCGGACTAGGAATGGCAAGGGTAGAGTTGTAGGAGGAGGCGAGAGCAACAGTTTCCTCCTCAGAGGTGGCATGGTTGCTTGCGGGCGTAGAGGTCTCAGATGGCGGAAGAGGCTGTTTAGTGAACTCTGTGATAGGTGGGGTGGTGGAGTTTGGCAGTGGTATGAGGTTGGCGAGGGAGAGTTCAGCGAGGTGAAGGAGGTTCATTAGGTCCAGAATGGAAATATGAATGGTCTGGGTTAGTTTGGCAGCTCTGGAGTGCAGGGATTCGAGGTCCATAGAGGATGGAGGTGCTAAAGGACAGGGGGCAGTGGTTCAGGAGCAGTTCTATCAGCGTGAGTAGGTGAAAGGGTGGATGGCCTAGCTCGACCTGTATCTTAGGTCCTTGAGGCGTACCAGTCTCACAGTCCGGGTGAAGGTGGCGAGCTAGCGGGGGGGCAATGGTCTCGGGCGTTTCTGCTGGCAAGGCCGGAAGATGTGATAGAGGGGCTAGGATGATTTGTATTGGAGTCTCTTAGCGGGTTGGTTTGAGGGCTGGAAGAGCTAGCTCGACTTGCATCGTAGGTCTTTGGAGGCGTAACAGTGACACAGTCGACTTGGGAAGTTAGAGGGAGGAGACCAAGGGTCTAGGGACGATACTGTTAGTAAGGCCGGGAGGCGTGTTGGGGTGGTTAGGATGGTCAGAGTTGGAAAGCCTTAGAGGGTTTTGTGAGTGGTTAGACATGCTAGATGGGCTGATCGAAGGCTCGCCGGGCGGAGTTAGTTGCCCTGCTCGTGTCGTGCACATGGTTTCTGAGGAGGGTAAAGGTCCATAAATTTATTCAGGTTTTTGGTTGAGGCTTGGATCAGGACGATGCCGTTTTGTAGAAGTGATGGTGAGGTCAGCTCGCAGGGTTGGGGAAGGTGCTATTGATAGCTTAGTGCCGTATGGAATGTTCTTAGCTGTGTGTACATTGAGGAGGTGAGAAAAGGTTTTGCGCCAGGAGGAGGTTCTTCTAGAGTAGAAAATGAGGTCATTCATGACAGTGCCGTTGTCTGCGCTGTACCGTAGGTCAGAGATCAGTGTCTCAGGGTGACTTTTCAGGGTGGAGTGCTTGAAGGTTTTTGCTGCGGTTTTGGAGAGGTTGGGGGGGTAAACCAGAGAATAAGAATTATCCCCAGTAAATAAGCGTATATCAGACACCTATGCGAATACATTTTCGGTTACTCATCCTCTACCAGCCTATTCTAAAATGGATTTGAATATTCTGAAAATATAATGGAGTTGATTAAAAAAAAAAAAAAAATCAAAAATCACATCCATCAAAAGCTGCTGGGTCAAACTAGATTCTCATCGATATTTTAAAAGCAGATATCAGCCTCTGATTTGAAATATTACACCCTCTTCTCACTTGTGTTTCAAAAAGGCCAAATCCTGTGGACCTGGAAAGATGCACTAATTCCTCTAATTTACAAAAAAGGCTGAAAAGATGATCCACAAAATTATCGTCGTCTTCCCATTTTAGATTTGGAAGTGAATCTTTTTGCTGAATTCTTACTGACTTATTTGCATGATTAGGCATTTGATAATAAATTAATTCCTACTAATCAAACAGGGTTTAGACTTGGCTGCTCTATGAAGCACAATATCACTGCCATTATTCTTTTGGTGAACAAGACATTAGAAAGACATCTGTTGCTATACGTATTCTATATCGATTACTCGCAGGCCTTCAACAAAAGTAAACTGGAGCAAATTGTGGGACAAAGTAACAAAATGGAGTATTAACCAATCTCTGCTATATATTTTGATGCTTCTACATGATAACACATGGCCGCAAAGAAAGCTTGCAGCAGGCGTCTTATTGCCCAGACAGAATGCTGCAAATGAGCTAGAAAAAGGAGGGAGAGAGAGAGAGAGAGAGAGAGGGTGTTCAGGCATCAGTCTGTCTATTTGTTCTCTTCATTGAATCACCAAAATGTTGTAGCCCCCCAAACCAGGCTCTAAGGCAATTAGCTACCTTGCTAATGCGTATGACGTAGTCCTTTTTAGTTAACCCAGAAGGGTCTTGAATACCAGTTGTCAAGGCTATGCGATTTTTAATAAACAGAATGATCTAGATGTTGACTGCGACAAGACCAAAATCATGTCCTTTGGTAACGCCGGAATTTGCACAAGACTGATGCTAGACAACTGCCTAGAAGAAGTAGATCATTCCAACTATCTGGGTGTAACAATTGATAAAAAAGAAAATAATAAAATAACAAAAGCTGATCTTATTACTCGGTCACTAAAAAAATACTTAAACCTACGGCGGCCAGGGTATTCAATCTATTGAGGAATTCAACAGTAATCTCCCCTTTGTTCATCTCCTTGGTTTTTAATGATAAAATAGTTTCAGAATTTAATCACCTTTTTGTGTAACTTTGTTTTTATTATTTTTCAACAAATTTGCAGTTTACAGTGCTTTTTGTGACCACCGTGATTAATACAATTCAGATCATAGCTTTACAGAAACAAAGCACTTGTCATTTGACATGCTGGTCAGCAGCGTCTGCTACAGGTTTCTTGTATCATTAGTGGCTTGGCATCATAGCATACTGTTTTAACTTGCGTATTGCTTATTCAACAACATAACATGAAACATTGTACCCTACACCTGGAGTACTTACAGTAGAATTATGCATTTCCTTGTGTCACACCCCTGACTTCCCCCTCGCCTCTGCTCTTAACCTAGCATACCTTTTCGTCTGTGTTGTGTGTATCTAGTCTCCCATACCTTCCAATGTACAATAGTTATAATTCAGTTGGTGTACCATGTTGTGTGGGGGCTAAATATATGCATGGGAGGGGAGGCAGAGAAGGCACTCATGAGTCTGTGCAGGTCATCTTGGCGAGGTGCTGATCGCTACCCTTCATTCCCTGTACTATGGGCCATCTTCACTCGCATGTCCGTCGACAATCGTGGGTGTTCCCGTCAGTGACTGCGAACGATCGTGCCAGGCTATGCGAAAATCTGATAGTATCGCGTCCCATGCCGCAGCCATCGGCTGTTTACGCAGCCCTCTAGCGTCCTCCCGGTTAAGTGACACGCTTTCTGCCTGCGCCCAGCTTAGCAGGGATTGGTACCAGGCTACTGCTATCGGGGGGGTAGGAGACTTCTATTGGTGCGTGAGCAGCCACTTGGTGACTAGGAGTCCCAGATCTATGTACCTGGAAGTCACTTTGTGTCTTTTGGATCTGGGGTACAGCCCCAAGACGCACTGTTCCCACGTCCAGTCCAGAACCCGTTCCGTGCACTGAGCTAAGCAACTGGTGACTGCGCTCCAGTATGTTTGAATGGCAGCACATGACCACAACATATGTATTAGGTCTGCACTGCTTCGTCGCATCTCGCACATTTGGCGTCAGTGCGACCAAAATGTCTATTTCTACGTTCCGGTGTCAGATGAGCTCTGTGAATGATATAATATTGAATGAGCCGGAACCGGACGTTCCGAGGTATTCGCACCGGGCTCTCGAATATTGTCCCGGTCCATGGTGGGCTGCTGCAGGTCTGCGTCCCATCGGGCTCGGTGGGAAAGCAGCTGCGGTGATGTGTGCGTTCAGAGAGATTCCGCAAACCACTTGGTTAAATGCCAGCCCGTGACCAGCTCATGTAAATACTGTATTGTTAGATGAGTGGCAGGTTCCTGCGCTATATCGCCCTACAGTGCGCCAAGTGTATGAACTATTGCGGCGTGTAGTAGGAATTAACCCTGTGGCAATTCAGAGTCCTCGGCTAGATCTGCAAACGCGAAGAGCAGCCCATCGTCGTATAGATCAGTCGGCGTCTGCACACCGGCTTCTTCAGTGCGCAAGCTCTGCACTGGTTATTTCCCTGAGCCTTCTGGGGGTACCCAGTATCTGGAGTGATGACGCGTATGGTATGACATGTCGCGTAATGTAAAGACTGCGCCGGTAGCATTGATACGCCACCCCTACCAGGAGATGGGTAGGTACACTGCCTGTCCGACCCGGATGAAACGGCGTCATGATCTGAGTATGTGCGAGCTCAGGCGCCTGCGTTGCTGTCTGCCAGCTGGCGTGCACCAAGCCAATGCGCCACCCATTGGAGCTGCGCAGCTAAGTAATATTGTTCCATGTTGGGCAGTAAGAGTCCGCCCTGGGTGGTCGGCGGGTACATTTTAGCTAGTGACTCTGCCTCCTGTCCCATGCCATATGAATTGTCGCATGTCTGATTCCAAATGTTAAAAAAACGGTGGTCTAAGGTGTAATGGCAAATTTGTGAAGTAGTAAAGGAGGCGCGGCAGTACCACCATTTTTAGCAACGCAATCCTGCCCATAACCGCCAGCGGCAAGGTAGACCAGAAAGACATCTGCGCTCTTATCGCTGTAACAGCTCGGGTCAGGTTCCCCTCAAGGAGGTCCTGTGAGTCCCAATATATCAGGATCCCCAGATACCGGAACGCTTCGGTCTGCCAGTGGACACCCCTGTCATTGAAGGTCAGGTGTGGGTCGGGGGTAGATTCTGCAAATGGATATAAGCATGACTTTTCCCAGTACACCCTCAATCCCGACACTAAAGCAAACTCAAGGAGTTTGGCCTCAATCGCTCCATGCACCTGCCCCACATCCCTGAGATATATCAATAGGTCGTCTGCATATAAGGAGACTGCATGCATACCGTCCCCCAGTGGTATTCCCCATTCATCTTGCGTAGAGCGAAGTGCCTCCACCAATGGTTCAATGGCAAGCGCGAATAACAAGGGGGAGAGCTGGCAGCCTTGTCTCATACAACGTACTATGGGAACACGCCCCGAGACATACGGGCCTGTCTTGACTCTGGCCGTGGGACGCGTGTAGAGCAACTTGACGAGATCCAGAAATGCATCCCCCAGGCCGTAGCGACGCAATGCAGCAAACAGGAACTCCCACTCTAGGGTGTCAAAAGCCTTCTCGAGGTCTAACACTAGGCACCCAGCATGCGGCCAGTCGTTCCCTGAATAATGCGCCACGCGGAAGAATCGCCGCAGGTTTAACGATGTACTGCGCGCTGGCACGAAGCCATTCTGGTCCGCATGTACCAATTGCGGCACCAAGGGGGCTAACCTGTTCGCTAGTATTTTAGCGAGTATCTTATAATCTGTGTTGAGTAGTGCCAGCGGGCGGTATGACCCCATGAGTTCTGCATTCCTGTGTGGTTTGGGCAAGGATACCAGCAGGGACTCGCGAAGTGTGTCCGGGAGCATGCCTATCTCCTGCGCGTTTTGGTACATTGCAAGTAGGCGCGGCGCCAGGACCTGTTGATAGGCCTTATAATATTCAGCCGGGTAGCCATCCGTTCCCGGCGCTTTGCTGGTAGCTAATGAGCTGATGGCAATTTGTACTTCCGACAGCGTGAGTGGTTCACTTAACTCATCACTTTGGTCTACTGTGACTTGACTCGGGGGAGGGGGGGGGGGGGAGAAAGGGGCAAGGAATGTGTCTGTCCGCCGGTGTTGCACGGTTTAAAGATTGGTATATTCTGGTATAATGCCTGGTGAACGCACCATGTTTGTCATGTTGTGCAGTGAGTACCACTCCCTCCGCAGACCAAAGCCTCAGTACAGGCATCTGCGTGGTCTCCTGCCGGATCATGCGCGCCAGCAACCTGCCCGCCCTGTCCGCCGCTGCATGTGTGCGCGTAGCATGTGATGCATAGTTCAAACAGCGTAATCGCTCCATCACCTCAGTATGTTTAGCACGCTGCGCGTCTGTCATGCAGCACATCATCGCCCTGCGCTAATTCAGCCTCCAGCAGAGTTAAGGCGTCTTCAATGCTCTTTACTTCTTCATCCAGCTGTTTCCTAATGCTCCAACTTAACCCCATGCTGCGGCCTCTCACTACTGCCTTGCCTGCGTCCCACAGGGTGCCCACATCCGCAACGGACCCTTCATTATGTTCGAAATATGCTTCTAGCGCTGCGTATACTGCCTCTCTAAATGGTGGGTCTTCCAATGCCAGGGGTTGTAGTCTCCACAGGTGAGTAGTGGGTCCCCCAGCCTCACCCTGCAGCGCCATTACATGCGGGTTATGGTCCGAGTGCGTCTTGCCGAGGTATTTCGCATTTGTGCACTGCGGGAGTAGCAGTGCACTTGCAACGAAGCGATCAATGCGTACATGTAGTCTGTGGATGGGAGTAATATGAGTATCTACGCGTCTGTGGATGGAGAGCCCTCCATACGTCAGCCCCCACCTATGCAGCCACTCCCCCAAAGTTCTGGCATTTGTTGTTGCAACCGTCTGTGGCAGTGGCAGGAATGACCTATCCTGTGTCGTGTCCAGAACTGCATTAAAGTCCCCTCCCAGGAGCCGGGGAATGTCGCACCAGCGTGAGAGTAGGCCAGTCAATGTTCTGCCAAAAGGCCCCTGCTCTGTGTTCGGAGCATAGATTGAGCCCAGTATTACCTGTATTCCATTCAAACGACCTTTTACAAGCACACATCTACCATAAATGTCTGTCGGTGTCTTCAGATATGAAGTGGGTGCCTGGGCGTATCCATACCAGGGCTCCCCTGGCATATGCCGAGTAGCCTGTGGCAAAGATCTGTCCTCTCCACCTCTGCTGTAGCTTACGAATCTCTGGCTGTGAAATGTGTGTTTCCTGGAGGAGCACCACGTGTGCGGCATGACGCTTTGGATCTGCATATGTGCCGTATCTGCGGGCTGGCGTGTGAAGCCCCCTAACATGCCAGGTGACTACGTTTGTGGAAGGCATAGGGTATGCTGATAGTGGTTCAACTTTCGTGGGTCGCCGGCAGCGGCATAGGGGCGGCACATGTAGGCTATAGTCATTACTGAGTGTGACTGCAGAGTCCATAGGTGTAGTGATTTAAAAACTCAAACAGGGGGTATGAAGGGAACCCTAGTATGGTTCAACTGCGGTAGAGCAGATAAGCAACACATATCTGCCCAAACTATTAAGAACGCCATGAGGCAACACACGGCTAGATACGCCGCTTAGATCCTACTGAAAGGTGGGGTGGGCTAAAGCTAACCGTGAAGGGAATGCATGTTGGTGGATTCGCCCTATGCATATAGATGTGCACGTCACACTGCTACGCGCATCGTGTCTCAGCAGTTTGCTGTCTATTATGTATCCAAAACTAGAGTGGCCCACCCAGCCATTGTGATCCAATTAATATAACTGGGCAACCCCCATGTGACTCATATTTGTGGTGCGAGTGTCTCATTAGCATGTAGCTTCACTATCTAATACTTGCGTGCCCCTGGATTGCACCGCACTTGTACATCAAATCATCCGCAGTCTGTGGCGTTACATCTGGAAGTGGCTGTGAATCTTCGTGAATCGGCGCCACAGCCTGCGAGCTGTCCTCACTCAGTGACTGTTCAGATAAGGCGTCAGCATCCCTGCTATTCCGACGGTCTCTCGTCGGCTACTGCCTGCAGTGCGTCCCTCCTCTCATGAAGCACCTGTTCACGGTTGGGGGCTGCCGCCGACTGCTCGGACGCCCCGCCGCTCACAGTCCACGCCTGGCCCTTCGTCCTCTTCGAGTGCCCGCCCGTGAGCTCGTGTCTCTGGCTCGGCGAGGTGTGGTGACCTTTGGATTCAAGCCATTCCCATGCGTTTTCTGCTGCATCGAAGAAGTGCGTGGAGCCGTCCGCTATCACGCGCAGCCTATGAGGGAGTATTTTAGGTTTAGGTCTCGCATTCGTCGCTTGACGGTGAGGAAGGTACTCCGCTGTCGTTGCACACCCAGGGCATAGTCCGGAAAGAAGAGAACTTGCGAGTTGTTCACCTTTATCGCCTTTATTTTTCTGGCCTCGTGGAGCACCGCGTCTCTATCTTTAAAGTTCATGAGGCGAACTAAGAAAGGCCGCGGCCCGGCACCTGGCGGCGGCCGGCACGACTGCACCCTATGTGCCCTTTCCACCACGAAAAAGGGAGAGAGCACGCCCTCGGGCAGCACCGATTTCAGCCAGTCTTCGGTGTACGCAACTGCATCGGTACCTTCCGTGCCCTCTGGCAGACCCACTATGCGTACATTATTTTGCCGTGAGCGGCCTTCTGCGTCCTCCATTCTACACTCTAGGGAGTGAAGTCTAGCCGTGAAGTTGCGTACTTCCGCGGACACCGCCGTGGCCACCGGGGAGATCTTTCACCTCCTTCTCCAGCTCATGGACCTTCCCAGACAGTTTACTGTGATCAGCGTGCAGGAGCGTAAAGTCCGATGTGACCTTGTCAATGCGGCCTTCGAGAGATGTGCGGGTTTGCGTCAACGCTTCACTGATCTGCGTTACGGCCTGTAGCACAGAGTCTATCTTTGACTCCAAACTGGTGGCTCTAGAGGCACCCGTCTCAGATTCTTGACCCGACTGGGTTGGGCCCGATGCCTACCGCGTGGGCGCTGCTCCCGTTACCGTGCGTTGTCTGCCCATCTTACTGTGAGCGCAATGCCCCTTGCGCATGGGAGATGGAGTAATGTTCCGTACTTCACCCCTTTGGTCACACTCCAAGGTGGTCTCGCCTGTGCAGTCCAGTGGGCAATCACGTGCCTAGCGCTACTGTTTTTCGCCAGATTTCTGAGTTCGCTCAGTCCATAGTGTAGGCCTGTGCACACCTTTTGCCAGTCCAGGGCGGACAAGCTGTTTGCAGGTGCTTAAGTACACCTCAGGTCGCGTACACGTGCTCAGGGGTCATCTATGCCCTCATCATGGTTTTCAGCGGGCCCGCCTGCAGCCCCCGGTCCCCTTACAGTGCAGCAACTGATCTGCGCGCAGTGAGTATGCGCCCACTAGGTGTCGGAGTAATGTGGCATCCGGTTCACTCACGGTAGAGGTCCTCACTCCTTAATACGCTGTTTGTCACATGGGTTTATAGGGGCACCCACGTCGTCCACATACTGCACACACTGCCATGTAAAAACATCAAGGCTGCCACCACAGGTAGTGTCGTTTTACGGGCCTCTGCGATTCTTAGCGCTGCAGTACGAGCTCTTGACAACATGTGGATTATGCGGGGGTGGCCCCCAGTCTCAAAGCATTCAGTAGGTGCTCAGGCAGCTCAAACCTTAGTAAGTGGAGCCTCGCTTATGCTTCCTACTGCTTTTACATGCTAGCGTTAAGGAGGGAAGGGCAGGCCTCGATCGCGCTCGTCTCCAGTCTCTGCCGGCAACCACAGTGCCCGCCGGAGCTCTGCAGGGAGCTGATTGATGTCCTCCGGGGCAGCCCCCAACACTCCTCGGTGCTCGGTCGGCGTCGGCTAGGGAGCCGCACCTCGCGTCCCGCAGCTCAGCTCCAGTCGACAGCAGGCCTCTGCGCTTCACTCCGCTGCCCGAGGTCCCCTCCTGCCGCTCACAACCAGTCATCCACAGTTAGGATGCCCCGCAACTCAGTGTGACCTCACCCGGCTGATCACGTCTCCCGGGGGGTCCCGCGCTCCGCACCAGTCTCCCGCAGCAGTACCCCGCCGATCCGGCTGGATCTCATCCCTGCGTCTCCCAGGGCTAAGCCACGCTCCTCACCGCCTGGTCGCCAGCTGCTCCACGCAGCAACCGGGTGTCGCTATGTAGCCCCCAGCAGGACCTCAGAGTCTCGGTTCCAGCAACACGCTGTCTAGCGAGGCCGCACAGTCCCCAGTCCGGGACTACGGCGCCATCTCCTCGCAGGCGGCCCTATCGGGACGAAGACGGCAGCCAGCAGGCTCAAACTTACTGATCGTGTTCTGGATAGGGTCCTCTCTCAGGCAGGTGGCAATAAGCGACACAATGGCACTGCTACATGCAGGATAAGTGTCGGATCTGCGGATCGTGGGACGGAGCCTCGTTAGAGTGCGTCAGCCATCTTGGCTAGCTAGCCACACCAACCCCCTTCAGAAATGAATCACCTTTGTATGAAGAAAATTAAGTACTTGTTGTTTAGGAGTTTTATATAGCGCTGGCCTGGTAAGACCCGAGGGAATCGGAGTGTGTTACATCAGTGCATGTTCATAACAAATAACGAGTATGATCAGAACAGCTGAATCGAATCAAAAGGGAGAAATAAGGGTTGAGGTCCTGTCTTGACGGGCGATTCAAGTCCTGCTAGCTGAGCTGTTGGTTGAAGAGGAGATCCTTTAGCAGTCTTTTGAAGGTCAAGGAGGAGGGGTTTGTACGGATATGTACTTGAATAGAGTTCCAGGTTTTAGCGGCATTTCTCGAAGGAGTGTGCAAGGGTTTTTTGTTTGTGGGCTTTAGGCAGAATGAGGAGTAGGGTATTTGAGCTTCTTAGTTTTCTTGTCTGGCCTACCTTTTTAGGTTTAGAGGGGAAGTAAGCTGGTTTCCCAGTGTGAAGGGCTTAGTGAGTGAAACCAGTAGTTCTGAAGCTGCAGCGAGCTTCAATTGGGAGCATGTTCAGTTCTTTCAGGGCAGGGGAGATCTGTTAATATTTTTTGATCCCTGTGACCATTCTGGCTGCTGCATTGAGTGGTTCTAAGGGGTGCAAGATGGGATTTCGGAGTGCCTGTGAGGGTGGTGTTCCCATAGTCTAGACAACGCCAGCACTTGTGTGGCAAATTTGAGAGCATTTGGCGGTAGGTAGGGTTTTATTTTGTTCAGAAGTTTCAGATTGTAGAAGACCCTCTTCGCACTATTCTTTATATGATCTTTCGCGGTCAGTTTGGGGTCCAGTGTGAGTCCTACAGATTTGGTGGAATCAGCTAGGGTATGATTGCGGTTAAGTCTATGGAGTTTAGACATTCTTGCATCTGGGGAGACTGCTCTGTCTTTGATATGAGAACAATTTCTGCCTTATCTGGGTTGAGTTTTAGGTGGTTGCAAGAAAGCCAGTGTTGGACTTCTTTGAGGGTGGCATTTAGTCTGTGTATGTCGTCTAGTGAGGAGATTTCCATGTAGAGCTAGGTGTCATCTGCGTATAGATGGAAGGGGATGCTTGCTTGGTTGAGAATGACGGTGAGGGGCTCTATATAGATATTGAACAGTGCAGGCGAGAGGACAGCCTTGAGGGACACCCCAAGTAATTGTCATTGTGTCAAGTCAGATTGCTTATTTTTATTTATCCGATAGACATCTAGCCACAGATTCCTTAACTTGTGAATTCTCCCCAGACATCAGACTGTAACCAGAGTTTTTTTCTCCGCAGCACCTCTGCACACTGGGGGGGGGGGGGGTGGAGGAGGCGTCACATGGCTAATTACGACATTGTCTCCGGATGTGACATCAGCGGAGCCATATAGGTCCCTCCGGCGCGCTGACGTCACTTTCTTCTTTTTCTGCGCTGCATGGGGATCCGAAGTAGCGTATCTCTAGCCATTTTCAGCCTGCTGTGACGAACTTTCTCGTCTGAGACAGTGTGCTAAATTCCTTATGCCCTCTGGGTTTGTCTTGTGGGTCCTGTGCTCGCCATATGTCTGGTACGGACCCACATCCTATCTGTATGTGGTGCTTGGGCGAGCATCACGATGCCGACAAGTGACGCCTGCCAGCGGTTGAAGCCGAAGGCCCTGCGGGAGCGGCGCTTGAAACTTCTGACGGCGCGGTTGATGCAGACTTCTATGTCCTCTGGGCCTCTGTCATCCTCCTGATCCAGGGGTCGTTCCCTTGAGCACCACTCGTCTCCCAGTGGTCGACGGCAACGGTCCCAGTCTCCTACCTCTCATGGTAAGCATTGTCGTAAGAAATCGAATTCCCGGGCCTCTGTGGCTTGAGACTCGCGGGGGGGGGATCATGGCTCTCAGGCGTCGCTCCTGCGTCTCCTGCCCTTTCCTGGAGCCGGGGTGACGTGGAATCAGATGCAGGAGTACTATAAGGCTCTCCATCTTATCTTTTGGCCCTCGTCTCCCTCTGGAGTGCCTGTGGTCCCCAAGGAGATCGTAGGTGCAGTAACTGCACCATCGCCGACTGGTTCGCCCTCGGTGGCAGTTCCAGTCTCAGACACAGACTTTGGTGCACGGTCCTTTGGGACCCCCACTAGTGACGTTGGTCGACTCAAACGTGATGTCCGTTGCCCCACCGGTGCCGATTTCCATGGCACTGGAAGACTCCGAGACTGAGTCCGTGCACGACACCACAGTGCGCCTTGTGGGGTGGGCTCCTTACATCGGAGCCGGCGTCGACCAATGTTTTCCCCCTTCCCAGGTGGATGTCGGTACGGCGCCGGGGCGGCTCAGCTTTTATCTTTGTTCCCAGAGGCTAACCAGGACTAGTTGACCAAATTGATCTTTGATGGTCGCCAGGCAGGTAAACTGCTCATCCGGTGTGGAATGGACTTCACCAATTCTATTGGTCGTACCATGGCGCCGGCTGTGGCATTGTGCCGACAAGCCTGGCTTCGAGCGTCTGGATTTTCAGATGCTGTCTAGACGGCCTTGCTTGACATGCCATTTGATGGGGTCCATCTTTTTGGAGCCCAAGCAGATGCGGACTTATGTAGATTTCAGGCTAGTTGAGGAGGGCCAGACCCATAACGTGCCCCCTCCCAGATTCTTCCTTGTTATTGCAACGCCATATATGCATTTGTGGCGTCGGCCGCCAGATCAGTGTCTTACTGGTCTCTGGTCCTGCACTGTGATCCTGTAGAGGGTTCTACTCCACTGGCCGGTGGGGTTCTATGGATGCAACGGTTATGTGAATCCCTTATCAAGCGATTCCCTTTGGCATTGTGTGATACTGGCCACTCAGGCTTATTGCCCCCCTTTTTCTGTCCCTGGGCTGTGGCTCAGGACTTGTTATCCTGCTCTTTTTATTGCGTTCCTGGTTCAGTTCCTTGGCAGCCCTTTCCCCCCCCCCCCCCCTTGGGGGTTCTATCACATATCAATGGTACGCAGTTTTGGCTCTACACTCTGTTGGAGTTGTCTCCTTCTGTACTTTGATTGTGTCAATGGTGACATGTTTTCTTGCGGAGGATTTTTATGCATTACCGCCGTTGGATCATTTTCCCCCTGTTTGCTGTTTCCACCTTGTGGATTTCGTCGCGCACGCCAGTGTTGCGCTATGCCATCACTCTTAGCTACAGGAAAGATTGGTGAGTTTCATGGAACCTTGTTGTCTGGAAGCTTGTTTCGAGAGCGCCGCCTTGTGGTCATGTGCCTGTGGTGTGACAGGCCCCTCCCATGCAAGGGATCGGAGTCACACCACTGGCGGCAGTGTCAGTTGTCTTTCCAACCTTGGGGGTACAGGCTTCCCCAGGCCGGGGGCTTAAGTTCCTCTGATGTTGAAGAACATCCGGGATCCCCAGGTATTGACCGTCCCCACTGCAGTCGACGCACAGCAGGGTTGGTCTGGTTGGCGTTTTGATTGTTTAATGCTTAGTTTTTCCTGTTTTTCCTTCCGCCCACCCCCCACCCCCCAGCTATTCGTGACCTACTCTTCTAACTCACGGTCGTTGCATGACCTGTTTTCCTTGCCTCTTGACTGTTATGAGATGTGCTCTCTTTGCCTCACTGCTGATGAGCGAACCTAGTATGAACATCTATTCTATATGTACTTTCAATTCCATGGTTGCCTGTTCGATGGGGATTGCTCCCTCCTCTGTCTTGAGTCTTTCTTCTGGATATTCTGTTTGGTGATGGAGAAAACTCAGTCATACCTTGTTGTCTGTCTAATTATTGGTACATGCTTTTGGACAAGTGCATTCTTTCATGTTTTTCCCCTTGGGAAGTACGTGCCTGTGGATATTCTTCTAGCAGGCAATGTTGTCTTGTGCTCTGGCTTATTCTGTTCTTGGAGGGTCCACCTCTTCCCCTCCTCCCCTCCCCCCCTGTCTTCTATGGTTGGTACTCTGGGCGTTACCAATGTGCCTTGAGCATTGCCGTATTTCTTGAGCTGCAGCATGCATTACCTGAATAGGTGTACTGCTAAGCCAGTGACTAGTTTGTCATAGGCTTTCGGCCACGTCTTGTCCATCCTTTTGGTTTCCACAAAAAAAAGTAATATAATAAATAAATTGAACGGGGAGAGAAGGATAGAGAATGACCCGTTCTCCATGTTAGAACCCTTCTTCGTTTGTCTCTCATTTTTGGGCCGCACCATACTTGAGTTAAGGGAGTTTGTGTATGGTGGCCCTCCTTCTATTGCTCTTATCAAGGCAGGAGCCTAATGGTTTCTACTGTCCCCGTTGTTAGTGTACTTGGGGTTCACATTCGGCACCCTGACGGTAGTCAGGGGATTTTGTGCGGAATTTGGTTTACCTTTTTTCCCCCAGACGATTTTACCTTGCCGGAATTTCCTGATTCTTTTCTTGAGGCCAGGCGCTGTGCTCGGAGGCAGTGTCCGGTGCTATCGATGCATCTTTTTTCCGACCTGGTGGTGGAGACTTATTTCATTTTCTTGTGCTTGGACGGATTCCATTGGCACTTTTTCTTCATATCTTTGTTCTCCTTTCCACTTAACGATCTGTTTTCGTCCTTTAGTGGCCACTTTCTTTCTTTCACCAAATATGAATGCCATCCTCTGGTTAGTTGGCCTGGTGGCTCAGCCCTTTATTATACACATTGCAGACTTCCCTGCCCCTTCTGGCGGTCACCTATCCACGTTCCAGTGGGGCCAATTGGACTTTCGTTTAATTGGATCCATGTCGATCTTCCTTGGAGTACGGTTACCACGGGCATTGTACGTAGGTACTTCTATGCCTGAGGAAACATGCTCCTTGCTTCAGGTGCATATTCCTTGTATGCATTTTTGTTGTGGTCGTTACCACCTTTTAGAAGAAGTTCTCTTCCTTATCCTTTCCCACTGAAGTGTGGCCGATTTTTATCTCGGTGAGCCGGTCCTCCTGGACCTATTGTGGGATTGGTTCGCAGACCCCCCTCAGATTATGGCTGTGGTATCTAATTCACAAGTTAGAGAGATCTAGCCGCAGATTACTTATCAGATGAACAAGTTACCAGATACATCATTACCGACGGTAAGTAGAGTCTAGCCGCAGATTCCTTAACGCCCCACCCATCGTCCCTGCGAATGACCTTTAGGTCTGCTCTTGGTGTTTTTAGTTTACTTACTTCCTGATTCCATGACTTTTGGCATGGGAGCCCCCCTTTTTTTCCTTTCTGCTCCTGTTGTGATGGGCCCTCCAGTTCCACTGGTCTGGTCTCCTGACCTTATATGAAGCCTAGCTCCCCCTCCCCTCCTTCTCTGGGTACATGGTGGAGGGAGTTCCACCTTTTCCTCCTGGTATATGGTCTTGTGTGTACTGTCATGCGCCTCTGTGCAGTGTTCCGCGTGACTTGTGCTTCATTGACACTTGGCCCTTGGCCTTTTCCTTGAGGGTCTTCCTTGATTGATTTTTTTTTTTCTTTCTTTTTTTAGCACACTGTTTCGACAGCCAGTTTCTATGCGTCTCCGCATTCCGCGTGTTAAGTTTCACAGAGGAAGCTGACGTCCGCACGCAGGAGGGGACTTGTTTGGCTCCATTGACGTCGCGTCCAGAAAAGACTTCGTACAGAGCCATGCGCCCCCGGTGTGCAGAGGTACTGCTGAGAAATTTCTGATCCAGTCTGACGCCTGGGGAGAATTCACAAGTTAAGGAATCTTCAGCTAGACTATCTCTACCAGATACGTCGTTACCGAAGGTAAGTAACTTGTTTGAGAGCGGGTTTGTAAAAAAGATATGAACTAGCGTAGGACCACCCCTTCTGTGCCGATTCTCTTATGGAGGGAATCCAAGAGAAGCTTGTAGTTGACCGTGTCGAAGGCCGCCGATAGATCTGAGTATGAGCAGGCAGCATCGGTCTGAATCCAGGGATTTGTGTCGGTCAGCTAATATGTTCATAATAGCTGTTTTTGAGCTGCAGCCTTTTCTGAAGCCCGACTGATGAGGGTCCAGGAGATTGTAGTTGTCGATGTGTTGGTTTAATTGTGAGAACACACATCTCTCTAGAGTTTTGGCTAGGAAGGGGAGATTGGAGACCGGTCTGAAATTGTTGAGGTCTTTTGGGTCTGCTCCTGGTTTATTAAGTAGTGGTGCGAATTGATCGTTTGACACCGTCTGGCATCACTCCAGTCTTAAGGGAGCTGTTTATAATCTTAGTCCAGAGGGGCATTAGGGCATGGTTAAGTTTTTTTGCCAGGGATGCTTGGAGGGAGTTCCGCAAGATGGGAGGAAGGTTTGGACTTTGCCAATAGAAAAGACATGTCCGCCTCTGAGAGTAGTTTGAATAGCTTCTAGGAGTTGTGTGGGGCCCTTGGATTAGATTGCACATGTTGTCCTGTGCAGTGATCGTTGATAGGGTGGCCTTGGAGTGAGAAGGGGGGTTATGTACCTTTCTGGGTGGGGGGTTCCCATTGGATGGCTGGTTGTAATCTTCAAGGGAGAGCTCAATCTCCGTTATTTTTATCATTGAAGAAATGTGTGAAGTTGTCGCACCGTTCTTTGGAGATCTGAAGGTTTTTTTTTTTTTTAAGTGTGGCTTGGAGGTTTGTTTGGGGTGGTTTTTGGCCTTATCTAGAGCGTTGCGGAAGAAGACTCCTTCCGGAGTTGATCTAGATGGGCAGTGGAGGATTTGTTTGCCAGAGTCTTTCTGCCGTTCTAAGCTGTCTTCTTTCCGTTGCGGCCCCCTGGGGACCACCACTTCCTGGGGGTAAAGAGGATTGGAGGGGGGCCGGCTCCTGCTATGTCCTGGGGTGCCCCCCCCAAGAGACATAGCTGTTTGCTATGGCTTGGCTGGTTTACCGCTCCCGCCAAGCCATAGCAAACGGTGCTCCGCTTGAGCAAGCGAGAGCATTTTGCTCTCGCTTGCTCAAAGCGGAGCGCAATTGCTTTGACAGAAAGGGAGCTGCAAAATTATTTACATACACCAGTGTGCAGGAGAACACATTTTGCAAAATGCCCTCTGAATCACAATACTATGAGTAACTCCATATTCGGAGTATACAATTAACCACTATTCCTAAACTCAGTATCTTTGGCATATTTAAAAATGCATAGATTTCCTTCATACACACTTTTAGTCATTAGATTTTAGCTTATGAATTGCTGTAAAGTCTGTACACATTGAAACATTATAAGCTGCAGTGAAGTTGTTGGCTGGGGATAGCGTGTGTTTTGGACAGTCAACAAACACTATATATCCCTGTGACCAGAAGGGTCTGACTGACATAACAGTATTACTTTTGTAAATCTGCTGTCGTAGAGAAAATCATAGATGAAAATGTCATCTAGTTATATTTTGTTTCCTACTTATTGTATTTAAAAATATATTTCAACGATCAGTTTCCATGAGAAATGATCCCTTGCTACATTCAGAATTTTGTCTAGTTTTCAAAAAATGTACAGTTCTGAGTTCACCCATAGTTTTCACCACTAACAGCACATCAAGTAGTTAGAAATGACAAAAATTAGGAAACCTCAACTACCACTTAGAAAAATTGGGAAACTGGTGTTCACAATATTTTAAAATATCGTACTTTTTTTTTTATTCTGCTTGTTCCTGAAGGCTAGGAAGATGATCTCTTAAAACAGCACCCCTTTTATTGATGTCATTTTTAGAACAAAAATGTGCTTTCTTGCACAGCACTTTTCCCAATTTTTCCAAAAAGTGCTCTATTTTCTCAGGTTATTTCAGGGGACTCCACAAACGCACTACTTTTAGAATCCCCAACCTGTTGTAAAAAAAAAAGGACACAAGCTTGGGCTGGATATCTTTTGTGGCTAAAAAAACAACTTATGAAGGCTTAACGCAAAGTGCTCTAGACATCAAAAAGAGTCTCCGCGTGTGGGCGAGTGGGGGTCTCGGAAGTTAATTTTTACTAATATGAGGATACGGTCTCTGCCACTAAAACTTAAGACTCGGCATTTAAAAGTTTATGTACAGTTTCACTCCTCTTTCGGTGAAGATGTACCTGACCTGATTAAGGCCAAAGAGAATGACTTTGCATTGATAATGTTCTTCTTGTACCAAGGACCCAAGAAACCTGTGATGTGTGCAATTAGTATGTGGAACTACGCATATACTTTAGATTCATGGCATATATGTAGTCCCCTTGATGGAGCAAAGCTAATATTTAATGAAGAGCTAACATCCTGAAGTTGCCCTCTTTTGATTCATTTGCTGTGTTTTCATTTAAAACGGCTGAACAGGAAAACATATTCCATCCCTTTTGATGACATGGGACCCGCACATATTCTTTTGCTCATTCTATTCCCATCAAAGGAAAATAATAGCTCCTTACTTGTGCAGCGCTAACTTTACCCATTTTAGGCTAGCACTGTTACATTTCCAACAGCTTGAGGATCCTTTGGTGTGCTATGTACTTGCTACTTTTCTTTGGTCAGCCGTGAAACGCAGGAAAGAACTTTGGAATGGGGAATGCGCGTCCTAAGAGACTTTTAATGGTCTCCTGGGAAGCCGGAAATTAACTGTACCGATTAATTACAACTCCCTCTCGTGTATTCTGGTTAGGTAAAAACAAGATCTACAAAGTGGCCCGAATAGATAACTATAAATTGCTGAGCCAAAATGTTGTTCTGTGACTTATAGGGCTATTGGCTATTAGCCCCTGAACACTAGACCAAGGTTTTATGAGGATTTGTTAATTATACATGTAGTGTGAAAGTTGTCGGGCATATAGGAACTGTGCTTTATTAGTTTTAAGATGTTTTACTACCTAGTATGCATTTTAACTCTGTTTTAAGATATATGGACGTTGCAATATGTTTGTATTCATTGCGATCTATGCACTTTTTATGCACCGGAAACTATGCAAAAGAAAGTTTGTAAAGTTCAAAAAGACATGGGACACTGCCAATCACTTCAGGATAAGGTTGTTGACTTAGGCTTGTAATTGCTTGAGAGCACTGTTTTTGGAGGGAACCGCCGGGGTGGTGACTTGAACCTACGGGTGTCGCCATTTTGCACAATATTCAGCACCCTACAGTCTGTGTTTAAAGTTTTGTGGCTCTATAAATACGTTTGAAATGCTTCCCTCAGTGGAGTATTGTACGGGATCCTGGGAAAGGTAAAGTCAATATTTGTGTCTGCAGTTAGCTACAGGGCTCCTCTTCCTCTTCAAAGCCTGTGCTGGTCGAATTGCTTGTTGCTGCTGTTTTGCTGGTGCCACTGAAGGGTTAAACCCCCTGTTTGTAATAACGTCATACATGGGGCCTTTAGTGGTGTCTTTACTCCATGGTCTTCAGAGTTTCAGATTCAGACTTCATGCGGTGCATTTTGCTATTTGTGGTGTTTTCCAATATTTTATTGAACCAAAAAGGATATATTGGCAATCCTCTGTCCTCTGTCTTCAGATAAGTCAGCATAGCCAAGAAGAGCACCTGATAGCCAGGTCATTGTACTAGCCTTGTGCTAAGTGGTTCAAAGCCAACAGACCTTCTTTCAAAACCTCCTGAAGTACTCACTTTTCTAAAGAGGGTCTTCTGCGAATCTTTCGAGAAATTTCCCAGAGTGGTGTTCGATACCCAAGACTGCTCTTGTGCTAGCAGCCTTCTAATGTTAGAGATGCTACTGATTTTTCTTTTCAGTGCCTAGCTGCTAACGCTCCTTGCCCAGAGTGTTCATAACCAAGGAAGCAGTGGCAGGACTTTATCTTGCTGCCCATACAGTGACTAAATCATGTTTTAGGTCAGACCTTGGAGAGTATAGTAGCTATTGGGATGTTTAACTTGGGTGTAGCTCTAGCCATCACGTTATAACGGGTGTTAATGTTGTTAACGGCTGAGACTCTTGATGAAAGTCTGTCAGTTGTATTTCTGTATTTTGAAGTTGTGCTTCAAACAGAGGCCTGTGATGGCAAATGTGATCTCTGATGTTAACTACAAATAGTAAGAGGAGTGTTTTTATGTTCTTTCCTAGGAGAATGAGACTTCATTTAAGACATATTGACATTTTATGTAACTGAGTTTAGGAATGCAAGACCTTTCCTTAGGTGTGAGTGATCTTCCCTTCAAAGGTGTCTTAACTGATGTTGTGGATGGTACTTTTGCTGGAGGAGAATCCAGGTGTCATGCCTCCCATGGGGCGCATTATTAGATTGTATTCGGAGGTGTTTAGTGAGGTGGTGGAGATGGAGAAACTGAAACAACAATGATGGGAGCCTCTTCTCTGAATGGAGAGAAGAACCTGGAATATTGAGTTTGGTGTGAAGTGAACTGACCTGGAGGTATATGCTTTGACATCTACTTCAATGTCAAGTATTGCTTCAGTGTTAATTTAGTTCTTACCGGTGAACGGGTAACTAGCATACCAGCTTTCAACTTGGAACAGAAACTGGATTTGTGTTTGGGGAGCCTCTTAAATCTTTCTTTTTTGGGTCCCTCCAAGGAGTGGACTGAGACACTTTGTGGAAGGTTCCTCTTGTAGAGTTGTCCTGCTTATTTTAACTGTACTGTTCCTCCACTTTTGTGTAATGATTTCCTGTCAGCTGTAACATTTTGGAGCAAAAAACGAATTCTTTCAGTATGAGTGCCTGGAGGAGTTGGCACACACACCCTGTAGATCCTTTTCTATTTATTTCCTACTACACGAGACACTGCAGAAAGAGATGGCATTAGCATTTTCAGTTATGAATCACTGGAAAACAGTCCCATATGTTAAACATCAAGTGAAGGATGAAAAAATCAGGTTTGCAAAAATGTCTGAGTGTCTCAAAGTACTGAAAGTCAGATTCGGTTTATGGCTATTCTGGTAGAAGCTAGAAAAGAGATCCAGGGTAACTTCCACTGCTGGGAATAAACTGTTATTGGTGCTGATGGCCCTGGTAAAGGAATGGTGCCATTATTCAGTCCCTTGAGACTATCTATCGGAGTATGTCTACTACTTTAAATTGCATTCCTTTTTTTTCAAAATAATTACAATTGGGTCACTTTAGTGTGCAGACCATCTTTTAAAATGTTTAAATCAAAATTGTCTTCCTATGAAACAATTGTGTATTTTCAACATGTTTGGGATCCTGTGCATGGGCCACAATATTTAGTCTTTAGGACTATGAATGAAGGTGCCATGAATTAAATGTTTGCGTTCCAGCAGCTTGTCAGTGCCAGTGAACATGGTCCTCGGTATAATGCACTTCATTTTCAATTAACTGGATTTCCTAAAAGCTGACGTAAATTCACTGAAATTAGAACTACTTGATTTCAGCTAACTGTTTAGACCTATACGTCTATGTAGTGTTGATTTTTAATGATTTGCAAAGTTAAAGAAGCAGATAAACATATGCAAGATGAAGGTTTAGCCATAGGTATTGCTACAAGACTGGGACAAGCACTGAGAAGAAAAGAAGGAACCCAGGGTTAAACTGATCCACTAGAAAGAACTAGAACAAAGTAAGTATCTTCCCTCCAATGCATCTATATATTTTTTTCTATATAGTCTTTATTGATTTTAACAAAACAAAAAGGCAGTAGAAATCCACAAGTGCACAGTCCCCCCAATGATGGAAGGAGTGTCCACAATCAATTAACAAGTGATGAACATTCCCCAACCCCCCACCCCCCCTTCGCTTCCATAATCTTAATTTCTGAAATAACAGACATATTCCGGTGCCTTGACTTGTCTACAGAACTTCGGCCTAAGCTTCGTATCCACAACCTAGGGAGCACCCCGTCCTGGAGACTCCATGGAGCCCTCAGCAAAGCGGGTAGGGTCCGGCTCCCGTAGGAGCCCCTCAGCAATGTGCCGCCATATAGTAAAGTTCCATATGGGGAATCTCAATGCCTCCCCTTTCCCAAGTTTGTTGGAACATAGGTAAGCTAACTCCTTTTCCACTTGTTGGCCCACAGGAGATCCAGGAGCAGACTGTCCAGTTCTAGGAAATAGTGCCTAGGGATATCCTAGAGCGTATTTCGTAATTCATACAGACAACGAGGGAGCACTACCATTTTTACAATTGCCGCCCTGCCTATCGGGGACAACAGAGGGTCCCTCCAGAACCAAAACGATGCCCGGAGCCCCTCCAGCACCCGTCCGAAATTAAGTTCTAGGAACATGTGTTCTGAGTGGGCAAATCAGATTCCGAGATACCGGACCCCCTCTGTCACCCATGGGATGCCCACCGGAGGAAGGGCCTCAAGTGTCATCCCCACCCTTCGCCCCATGGAGAAAAGCTGGGATTTCGCAGTATTAATTTTTAGCTCCGAGGTGTCTCCGAACCAATTTAGGATATTTAGTAATATAGGGACTGATTATGCCGGAGTCCGTAGATATGCCAGGACATAGTCTGCATATAGGGACACCACATGGGTGGGCTCCCCACCCTAATGCTGATCTCCGCCACGGGCTCTATAGCCAAGGCAAATGGCGGCGACGGGTGACAACCATGGCGCGTACCCCCAGACAACGAGAATTTAACAGAAACCTGTCTGCCTGTACACACCCTGGCTCCCGGTACTGTGTATAATATATGGACCCAGGTGATACAGCGGGGACCCATGCCCATTTTCCACAAGACCTCCCAGAGATATTCCCAGTTTACAGAATCGAAAGCCTGCTTAATATCCAAAAGAGCAAGGGCCTAGTCTTCCGTACCCTGTTGTGTAGCGTGATATACCTGCGCCAAGCTGCAAAGATTATGCGTAGTTCTCCTCTGGAATAAAGCCGCACTGATCAGAGTGTATCAGTGCAGGCAAATATGGCAGCAAACGAGACGCCAGTATACCGCTGAGTATCTTTACATCCACACTCAGGAGTGAAATCGGTCTGTAAGAGGAGGCGTACAACGGATCTTTACCCAGCTTTGGGAACCGAGCTACCAAAGCCTCATGCATGGAGTCTGGCAGGATGCCATGCTGAAGGGCCTCCTGGTATACCTCCCACAATTTCTCTGCTACCAAGGTCACGTATTTTTGATAGAATTCGGCCGGGAGGCCATCACTGCCTAGGGTTTTTGTCGTCTTCAATTTTTTTTTTTATAGCAGTCGAAACATCCTCTCGGGTAATAGGATTTTCCAGCACCTCCCTGCCTTCCGCCAGCAAACGTGGCATGTCCACCTCCGCTAAAAAGGAGAAAGTCTCAGCCATGTGTATCCTCTCCACCATCCGTATACACTGCACTGAGGTGGGCCCGAAAAGACCAAAGAGCCCTCCCCGTTCACCAGTCGCGTTACTGGATCTCAACTCTCCTGTTTTAGTAATCTGGGCCAAAATCGCTCCAGTTTTATCTCCTTCAGTATGCGATCTCTGCCGGTAGGCTGTGTGCGTGTTTCTCCAGCCTGTGGCAATCATCAAATAGCTCCTTATTCGTTTGCCCCCATTCCGCTAGACTCGACGGCTGAGTCAGTAACTGTTGTTCAAGCATGCCTAAATGATCTTCCTGATGACTCAATTCCCGCTCCACTTTTTTTCTTAATGCCATATGTTGTTTTGAGGTAAACGCCCCTAATGACCACTTTCATAGCTTACCAATCTAGGGCTCTATGCCCCACACTCCCCCAGTTTTCTGTAAAATGTGATAATTCCTCTCCCACCACCATCGGGAATGGGGGATCAGTCGGGGCCTCCACCCTAAGGCGCCAGAGCGGAATCGACGGCCGGTCATATCACCTACACAAGCCTAACAGAACCGGAGAATGGTTCGATAGATAGCGGGCCAAATAGGATATATCATTTACATCCTGCGCCAGAGTGGGTGTCTGCAAGCAATCGTCCAGCCTACTATATGTTCCAGTCACGGGTGTGTAACAGGAGTATAGTCTGGTGTTGGGGTGTCTGTCCCTCCAAACATCAGCGAGGTTCGAACCCTACATCATATCAGGGAGCGCCTGTGTCATGTTGGGCTTCTTGTGTACCCTAGGTGGAGCCCTGTCTAGTGATCCCTCCAGAACACAATTGCCATCCCCTGCCATAATGTTCACTGCTAAATAGGGTGGTGCCGCCACTATGATTTCCCGGTAATAGGCACCAATGTCAACATCAGGGGCGTATACATTTATCAAGCTCGGCTCCCGCCCGTCCAGCGAACCATGCAGGACTACATATCTGCTGTCTGGGTCTAAAACATGGGCCTTGTGACAAAGGGAGTCCCTGGTGCCACCCAAATTAATTCCCCTCTGGCATACCATGAGTATGACGTTACATACATTTGACCCCTCGATCTCTTGCGGAGACTAGAAACCCAGTCACCCTAGGTATGTGTTTCCTGTAAAAATGCAATGGACACTAGACAACGTTTTAAGTAAACATACTCGACAACGCTTCTCCAGGCAGCCCAAACCTCTCTCATTCCACATCATAATTTTAATCCATCAGCCATCCGTTCCAGTCAAGCTCAAGTGAAGCCTCCCCAACTCCCACTAAGGCCGATCATCCTTCTCTAGTATACCAAGCCTCAATAAGAAAGAACACCAGATATGTACCAAAAGAGCGGCAATGAAAACCCCAAACTCTAAAACTTCTTAGAACAAAATAGTCGCCCAACTTCCCCCACCCCTTGGGCAGTAGCGCAAACTCACCCAGGTTTAATCTAGGCTGAGAATGAACTGGTACCTCTTGCCCCATCCCCGTATAGTTATAGAACTATAGCAAAAATTCAAAGCCTAACTACTTAAAGCTATGTTAGAGGTTAAAGCATTACGAGCAATGTGAGGAAATCCTCCAGCAACGCTCGAACTCCTTTGTTTCCCTACCATAACTACTGGCCCCAAGTATTTAAAACAGTTGTATACAAGCCACCCACATGATAGTATAAACTATACACTGAAGGAGCATGCTCCACTAGGATATATAGATAGTCCATTGCACCCCCATCCAAGGGAAACACCGCTTCTGGAAATCTTCCAGGGACCCGGAGGGCCCATCGCCCCCTCCACTCCACAGGTCTTGCAGTCTCATCAGCACCATACTTACAAAGTCAGTTATTCATTAGGAGGAGCCCAAAGTAGTACTGTCACTTCCTGTGCCTGTACCACTTCTGTGGCGTTGGAGACTCTCTGGTGTTCCGCAGCTCCCCCTCTGCTGCAATTGAGCCATCCCAACAGACCACAATTCTGTCAGTGCCGGCAGAGAGGCCACGCTTTTTTCTCCGCTGCGACCCCAGAGGCGACTTGACGGCTGATCTTCGTGTCGCTGTGCCCTCCCCATCATGCTGTTTAGAGTTCCAGCCGGACACCCAGGGCGAGTGTCCAAACAGTCATGTGCCTCCCCGGGTGTAAAGAAGGGTTTCCTGTCGCTCACCACTCCGCTTCGAAGGAAAGATCAAACTATTACGCAGATTAAGAGTTCTCTGAAGCTTCTTCACCTCCAGGAAATATTTCCTCTGCTCTTAGACTTTTTTGGAGTATAGTCTGGGGATATTGAGATCGGGTGACCTTCAAATTCAGGGGGGCCGTGTACCCGGACAAGTTGCAAAATAGTGTCTCGATCCCTAAAATTAAAGAGGCGGACAATAATAGCTCATAGCAGCGAGCCCAGCCGGGGCGGCGGCACCAGTGCCCGGTGGGCTCGTTCTATTGTGAAAAATTTAGAGAACCGCCAAGGGAGGAGAGCGCCAGTGATCCATTCCTCCATGAAGAGCTTCCCTGATTGACTTCACCCCCAGTCACAGATCTGGATTGAATCCATCATCATTCTTTCCCTTTTCATTCTTTGAGGCACGGGGTCAAGACTGGTTTGCATATAGCTGGGTCTGAACTGAGGTGGCGAAGTGAGCTAAAGAATGATGGATTCAACCCAGATCTGTGACTGGGGGTGACTGGCTGAAAAGTTTCAGCACTCCGTCCGTCTCCTTATGTTAGCTTTGTTCGCCCTATGTTGGCAGGGTATGCCCAGACGTGGGTCCCTTGCTCACTTTGCCACTGGATTCAAACTAGCCTGGCTGATGCAGGGTGTTACCCAGAAACCGGTCCCAGGATGCTCATTTCCGGTTCAGGGAAGACCTGGCTTGGCAGTTCGGGCTGGACTGTTCCCATGAGGCACAGTGTCAAGACTGATTTGCATATAGCTGGGTCTGAACTGAGGTTGCGAAGTGAGCTAAAGAATGATGGATTCAACCCAGATCTGTGACTGGGGGTGAGTGTCTGAAAGGTTTCAGCACTCCGTCCATCTCCTTGTGTTTGCTTTCTTCACTTACTTCACATCTGCCTGCAGTGCTTTTACATTGTCTTCTGTAACAGTTACGCGGCCTGCTACTTTTCTAAGGTCCACATGGAGAAGGTTTACATCCAGGGCCACAGTCCATTTTATTAGCTAACTCTGTATGGGATTGATCAATTGCCGCCATTACATGTAACGACATTGGCACCCCCCCAGGCATGTCCCCGACTGACAAAGCAAAGTCGTGGGGCAGATCAGCAGTAGATGAATCCCCCGGTGGCACAGGCTGCTTGTAACCGAGTATCATATTGGACTGACCAGGGCGAGCTCTTTTATCCTTCACCATGATGCAAAAGATCAGCCCCCGGGGCCTCCTCCCACACCACTCTCAGGGAGACCCCCAAACTGCAGTCCTGGAACACCAGGTCCGTGTTTCACTACACTAGTCATAATGCACCAGAAGCCATCCACCCTCTCCTTTCAGGTGCCCCCGGGCACAACTTCCTCGTATATTCACCAATGGGGCCTCCCAGCCCTACCTTTGTGCGGCCTCTTTGTCGGTCACCAGTTCAGTCAGGCCTTTATGGGATCAGTTCCGAAGCACCCCGCGCAACCGCCTCATATCGCTACTCCTCCAGTGCAGCCTGCGGGGAACAGCAGACACCCCAAGAATTTGCAATAGGCCACAGGGGACAGGAGCAGCTCGTCGATCCAATAATCTCCTAGTTGAGGCGTCTCGGGATTGGGCCATGCACTGCGTATCTAGTATAGGCAGGCCTTATTCTTCAAGTCCTGGGCCTACCTTCAACGCTCAACATGCGGCTTTCCAGAGAGTCCGCTTAACTAGGGGCCGGTCCCCACATGCTGCCCGGCTCTAGCTGTCCAGCGCCCTCAACAGCCAATCTGCAGGCGCCGTTCAGCACTCACCAGGCTCGTTAACATTGATTCCGTTCCCCCCGCAGTCACTGCTAAGACTGGCGGGGTAGCCGTCAACACATGCGGGCCAGTCCGGGAACCTCCAGTGCGGTAATTTATTTTATTTATTTATTTTTGTTTTCTTCGCGGCATGGTCTTCCTGCCGCTTCTGTCTTCCCAGCACCCCGCAGAAATTACAGGCCCGTCTCCTTCCAGGTCCAGACCCCCCACCTCCCAATCCCCGCCGGTGGCCGCCCACACTCCGAGCCCCCTTCAAGGGGTACCGCATCGCCTTGGAGACCGCCCATCCCTTCCAGGCCCGGACCATGCGGGCTCGTCCCTCTCAGTCATAGCTGTCTCCCACTGCACTACAGTGTGGCTTGGGACCAAGCAAATGGCCGCGATGCCTTACCCAGGACCAAACAGAAGCTATGTGGCCAAGACTGGCATAAATGCAGGCTGGGAATCCAGGATATTTAAACGGGCTGGCAGGAGCACGGAGATGTGAGACTAATCAGCCATCTTGTTTGGCCCCAACCCCCTCCAATGCATCTATGTTGACAACTATGGAATGAGTGGTTAGCAATGTTGAACGAAGTTGATAAATCCAGACTGATCAGGAAGAATGAACAGATGCTGTTGATGCAGGGTCCTTATCTGTTCAAAGAGTAGGAGTGTCAGCACAGAACTCCGTGGAAGTGCTGCTGTCAGTGGTCTCAGTCTAGCCATCAACCATGGACAACTCCGAATCAGGGCAATAGAACTGCTTCTCTTACTGGCCCTCTTAGGCTGGTCATCAATCATGGAAGCCGCAGCAGTATTTGGCAATGAAGCTACTGCTTCCGCTAACTCATCATTGTCTGGTCATTGAGCAGGGATACCAGCACTGATCTTGTCTAGCCTGATTTCACCCCCGATGACTGAAACCTCACATGCTGGACTCTATGTCACAAAGCTGCAGAAACGTTACCACTCTCATAAAGTAGGTTGCACTTGTATTCCAACTGACCTGTTTTTGTTTTACCTTTATTTTAAGTAGGTGGTTTAAAAAAAAATTCTAGAGCTTCTGTGGGTGCGTTCAAGTTTGTATGCATACATTCTAAACCTTCTTGACATAAGGAGCAATATTGAGCCTCGGCCCTTAAATATTTTAGTAGGTCAGAAGGTAAGGTAGAACTTGATTTAACATTTTGTTCACAGCCACAACCAGAGCTGTAAATAGCAGCTGGAATGTGTAATCATGCTCATACAAGTGCATTAATGTTACATTCAGCTGACATAGATAAATGGGGATTTGTAGTTCATTCCAATATAGCATTGACAAACCAATTTCTCTTACTGCACCGAATGTGAAGGGGTGCTCTGTATACAACATTTTTTTATAGTAAATACCACCTATAAAGCATTTCAAATTGTAAGACCAAATTAATCTGGGTTTCTCTGAACAAGTTAATGTAGTTTTCCTTCACCAAACTCTTCAGTAAAATAATTGTGCAGACTAATTGTCACCAATGTGGGTAAACATACTAGTTGATCCAATCTGGCACAATCAGGCTAAAATGTGTAAGTGTATTACGTCAACTAGGGGCATCAACCCCACCTATTGGACAGGCCCAGCTCCTACTTTGCTTTTCTGTAAGGCAGTGCTCCTTTCTTCACCTTGCTCTGTGAAGTAGCTGAAAAGTTGAATGCAATGCATGATCAAGCTTCCAAATAAATTTGGTGTTGACAGTTCACTTTTAAATGAATTCAGTCTTGTTTAGTATTAATCTTAACTGACCTGTTGGCAATGCCTAGTATTCCTCCAGAGACATCTGAGCTGATGGAACACTTTAGGAATTATGTAGGGTTTAGTCCTATGGCCCACAGGGAAGGTGAAGATCGTTCTATTTTGATGGAAATGCTATTTGTTTTTATTAAATTCCTACGTCATATTAAAAACCATAATTACGCCTCATTAGCACATACTGTATTTCTGGGAGCTGATAAAGAGTTATAATTATCTTACCAGACTAAAGTATAATTCTTTTCCGCGCAACGATTCGAGCTTGAATGGGCATGCTGCAACTAACCTGTAACTTTCACGGTACCTATAGATCTTTGCAGTGGATGCACTGGTCTACTGAACTCTCTATTCTGCTTTACTGTCTTAGACCAAGCTTACCAATATGTATTGATTTGAGTATTTACATTAACGAAAAATTTGGAGGGAGGATTAAAAATCAGCCATTTCCCTAAGTTCTGCTGTGACAGTTCCACCAGACTTGCACACCGTGACTGGTTTTGTTCGTGTGAATGTTCACTCCATCTAACCATCTTTAGTTTCTGCTGACCTGGATGCGTTGGTCCACTGATCAATCTTACTTATCTGCATTACTAGTGACCTCAACAGGCTTGCCAAGATGTTTGTCTAGGTTTTTCATGTTGAGGAAAGTTAGGACAAAGGGAGAAGTTGCAAATCTCCCATTTCCACAAAACGTATGCTATTTGACCGCTCCTGAAGTCCATCCTTTCTTTCATATAGTGGCTGGTATGGTTCTTGTGAACATCCACAACATTTAAACAACTTATTTTGACAGGTCAAGTTGGGAACTGAGATGAAGAATATTGAGGCTGAGATTGAACAGCTGCACAAGCTCCTGAGAGAAAAAGAGCAAACTAAATTGGAGATGGAGTTCGAAATGGATGTGACTGAAGTAGACGATGAACTCAAGCTACATTATCAAAGAGCCTCTCTCAAAGCCCTTGTAACAGAGATCCAGAAGAAGTGTAAGGAGCCGGCGTGGGAGTTCTTGAAGGTGAGATACTGCATGGTGAATACAGTGCATGTTAATGATTAGTAAAGTGTGTGGACAGCATTGCAGGCAAGAGGAAAGGATGTATGATCACTAGACCAATTCAATTTAGAGTGCACCTATGAATGCACACCACTCAACAAAATATTCAGTAAATATATTTTTTAATGTACTCATTAGTTAAAAATTAGTTTAAAATAAAATGCAAGCTATGAAAAATTGCCTATTAAGACAGTTGGGCAAATGAACCTAAACTAGCGATAAATGTCACTGTACCGTGGAAAGTACAGTCTGTAAAATGAAGTAATCTCTGCCTAAAGGTAACCCATCATAACATACAGTTTACAATCTATCCAGAGCTTCCTTCGACAAAATCGTGCTGTACATATATAAAACTTTAGACACTGCCCTCATATAGATAAAGTAAACGAGATAGTCCCCGTGTCTAATCAAAGTACTGTCTGACTGTTTTAGATGTACAACCTGTTCGAGCCAAAGTTGCCGATTCTCGAAAGCATAGTACATCAGCCTCATTTAACCAAGTTTATTATTTTACTACAGAAGATATTATCTAAAGGTTATTTCCACAGTAAAATCAGTCCTCTGGTGCTTTCTTGTAATGTGTCACTTTTTGGCTGCAAAAATGTAGGAGTGTAACTGTTTCCCTTGCATCATGAGCAAGCGTGCAACTTCTTCATTATAAGAATAACATAAGACACCTTTTACAATCTGTTTTCCTAGTGGTCCAGTTGGACCTATACACTCTGACCAGAACCTGGGCCCATCTAAAATGAAGGATGCCCTTGTTGCATGATCGTGACAAGTTTCCTTAAGTATGCAATACATATTTTGCAACTATTTTGCTTGACAGTGTTTCTAAGTCAAGGCGAGGGTAAAGTTGTTTTTTTAAACTATTTTTTAAACCACGTTTTAAATCCTGACTATGGTAATGCTCCAGTTTCACCCTTGTTATCAGTTTGAAGATTAGTAACAATGTTATCCGTCTAAGGCCCCCAATAGAATATGGGCAATTCTGTCCATGCTAGTATATCTAGATTGGAAAGATCACAAGGATGTCAGAACTGCTCTCTTGGCTCCAGGAGACAAAGTGGAACGGCACAACCTACTCAATAAAATTTACAGATTGGTTCTGTCTGCGCTGCACTGCTATAACCCGACAAAAGGATGTCTTGTATTGTTCCACGCGGGTCACAGCCCTACCTCATCCTCTGCACAGGATAAATTTCCTAATTTTCCTAATTTTAATTATTTATTTACCTAATAGATATCTAAATATGTTGCATGAATCTGGCACTTACATGGAACTAGTTACTTGGGCTCAAGGAGCCTCAGGTCTTTCGGGCTGATTATGGCCGATTGGACGCCTGCAATGGCAATAGACGTGCCTACTCTCCCGCTCTGAATGGCAGCGGACCTGATTGCCTGAGGCCCTTAGATCCGCACTGCCACTTTACCCGGCCCCGTAGGAATGCTCGAAGGAATGATTACTACACTTGTGTTTACAAACTGGCATAATTACCAATTCTGTCATTCCTCCACCTGGCTAATTCTGTGTGGTGTGATTTAATAAGTAAACCCAGCAGTAACTCAACACCTCACAAATGGGTTGTGTTAATAAATTAAACAAGCGCTTTATTGTGAGACCATGAAGCCACTCTGTGCTGTAAAGACGACAGGCAAATGGCTGCAACTCTATGCGTTCATTGCAGAGAGCCTGAAATAAATATGTACAAGAAAGGCAGACTACTGATTCAACTATCGATAACCGTTAGTTACAAAACTGGTAACATCTGAATGGCAAAACTTGGAAAAATAATGTGTAATGGGGATTTTACTAGCTTCACTGAAGAGGAAATCCCCAAAAAATGTTGCAACCGGCAATATGTAAAATTTGGTATACAAGCAATCTCCCTCTCTTGTTCCACAATGGAATAGAAGCCAGGAGTGAAGACATTGAGAACAGAAGTAGTAGTCAATCCAAACAGTAAGTAACTGAATAGAGGGTGAAACTCATCAGGAACCCACCCACAGAAGATGAAAGCCAAAGATATGTGCGAGAAGGCGACTAGACAAACGTACCAATAGAGGCGCAAAACGTGCATATACCATTAACACATTGACATTAAATATCAACAATTGGGCAGAGGTAAGACAACCCCAGGGAGGAAGTTATATTATACATGCCTCATTGTCTTCAATAAACGTTTAGATTCCTCTTAACTGAAGCTAGGAAAAAACCCTATTGTATCTCAAGATCATAAGGTGGTACAAAATGCAAGTTTAAAGCCTAAAGAGACTACTATGAGTTCATCTGGCTTAATGAAAAAGATCCTAAAGGCTGCTGCACAAAACCACTCGGTGGCCCTGAGGATGTCTTCCAGCCTCAAGCCGGTGAAGAATGCCTTTGTGGTTGTAGCTCACAAGCCGAGTGGGCTCCAAAAAAGATGGTGTTAATACCGGCGGTGAACAGGTTAGTTTGACCCAGTGAACTGAGGTAGTACATGAAAGTCTTCTGGGGGTCCTTAAATGAAAGGTCATCTGAGGAGCTGAGATGGAAAGTGTGCAGATGTTCTGCTGAAGACCAACTACACAGATGGAAGATCCCCAAAAATATAGCTAAAGAACAGATTGTGAGGTCGTCGTGGCACGTGCTGAAATGTAGAACATTGCTTTGATCAGTGAAAAATGGAGCTTCAAAGGGAGAGGTTCTGGGCATCAAAACCTTCTGCAAGAGATCAGACATAATGATGCCAGCTTTAAGAAAAGGTCTTTCAGGGAGAGAGCAGAATTTGTAAATTCGAAGAAAGAAGGGAAACGTTAGCAAAGTAGAGATGTCTTATGGCACCATGTCAAAATTAAATTTGGTCATTTAGGCTTGGCTTTAACTGAAGACACTTGCACACTTGTTTCAGTTAACCATCGTACCAACAGGACCAAGAAGAGCGAGAAGGAGGGATGGTGCTCAGGATTATTGAAAATAAAGATGAAAAGGGTCCAAACCGTGGACAAGCAGGCTCAGAGGATTCCCCTTGGAAACACATTTGTTGAGGATTCTCCTGAGAGAAGAAAAGGTGACAGCTGAAATTTGGAAAGAACTAAATGCAAGAGTTTGGGATTGACTAGGCTTGCAGGAGCAAGCATCAGATTCTTTGGGAAAAATTGATCATAGAAGTAAAGCGGATTGGCCATAGCTAGATAAAGGGGAAATGAAGAGAACATCCAGACACAAGTGAGGTGTCACTTCGATAGCCTCATGAGTGAGGTGGCCAGACACATCCTAGACCCTGTCTTGACCATGTTTTATTGAAAAATGGGGTTCATTGATAGAGATCTCCAGAGAAGGAGGGCGAGAATACTCGGAGCCTAGAGGAGTGCAGCTATGATTCGAAGGGAAGGATGTCTCAGCCAGACTGTTCAGGCATCGGTTTCTTTGGACCTCTAAAATATGAAAAGAGTAACCGTCTATAGAGAAATATGGAATGAAAATGCATATCAAATGGGTCGGGGTGGGCCCGTACGGCATCTATGATATTGTCTTCGCTTAGTGGTGTATTTTCAGTATAATTGTTTCCTCATCGTCCTCATTCTCCCTGATACAGGCTTTAAGGAATGGGGAGAAATCTCCAGCGTTCATTGAGATGGCAACCCCACTATGGTCATTGCTCAAAGGTGTCGTCTCGGAGCCTCAGTAGAGGGGTTTCCTCAGCAACATCATTCTCTCTGAAAAATATCTGAGGAGTCCCCACAAGGCCTTTTTGAAGAGCTTTATCAGAGGCAAGCACCCCAAAGACACTGGGGTGTGCTCTTGTAGATGCTTGTGATTTTAGAAGAGTCCCTATCCTTCTTCTGCAGTTGGTGGCAGCATTCAAATCATTTTTACAAACCGAATAAGGCTGTGGCAAGGAAATTAGAGAACTGTAATAGTTAAACAGCACAGCGCCAATGTTGGCAAATTCTATGAACTTAGAACTGTGATCTTATTATTTATATACTGACAATTAGCTTAAGCATAATTCGGCTATCATGTGTTATGTAGTGCAGTAATCTATTTTGGAGAGGTGTCACGGTGGCAACGTCCCCTTTAGCCCGCGGAGTAATTGTGCAGGAGGTGCTTTTGTTTTACAGGAGACTTTGCAGAGAGTCCCTGCGGCCACAGTGGGGTAAGCGTTGTCAAAGAGAGAACGGCAAAGCTATATTAATCGATCCAGTGCCTTATGTAGGGAAAACTGTAATTGGGACCCTAGTCTTCAGCTGGCGCTTCAGCACTTGGTGGGGAGGAGAGGAGCTCCTGTTGTTAACCTCCTCTGAGGCTGGTATGCTGACAGGTGCCCTGTAGGGCGAGGATAAGCAAAGGTGTGCCAACTGGCTATTCTTTCCCTTTTTTATATAAGTTTGTTAATAATGTATTTTATAATGATAGAAGGGAAATGGGAGCACACTGCCTCACATCCATCACAGCGCAGTTCGCCCCTTAGCATTATGGTAAATGCAGTACAATGTTTGTGCTTGCTTGAATATTAGCTGTAGTTTTTCACCAGAGTTGGTGCAGATAGTGCAGTAAATCTCTAGACATGTGTTTCTGGATTTTATCCTTCATCAGTAGAGATAAAAAAATGAATTCCATCGGTGGTTGCTGAGTGTGCTGCCACAGACCTCTCCGGTCCTCTCACTGGTGCACAGGTGCATCTCCAAAAGCTTGTTGTTCATTAATGCGGCACTGTGTGCATTGTGTACTGCAAATGTTTTTGTGCACGAGTTAAGATATCTAAGCGCACGCACCACCTTCTTCTTCCTTGCCTGCTGTTTCCTGCTGCCACCAAGGGGATTACACTGCAAGTCCACCCCAGGTCTTACCTCCAACCGTCCTGTGCAGTGCACTACCGTGGCCAGGGTGCACAGCGCCACTCGCAGATGCTGACTCTTGACGAGGGGGAGGCGCTTGGTCCATCCTGCGCATAAAGCGCTGTTCAACCTACCGCGGCGCGGGACGCGTTGGTAAGCGCACGCACCACCTTCTTCCTTGCCTGCTGTTTCCTGCTGCCACCAAGGGGATTACGCTGCAAGTCCACCCCAGGTTTTACCTCCAACCGTCCTGTGCAGTGCACTACTGTGGCCAGGGTGCACAGCGCCACTCGCAGCTGACTCTTGACGAGGGGGAGGCGCTTGGTCCATCCTGCGCATAAAGCGCTGTTCAACCTACCGCGGGCCGGGCCAAGGGCGGGCCCGTCCTGCGCCCGTCCTCGCCAGGAAGAGGCAGGGCTGGGCCACCCCTCTTTCATTCATCTGACGGACGCGACCCACATTGTATCTGACAAAGGTACTGTGCTTCATGTTGAGCGAGCCCCAAGATTGGCAGAGGGTCATCTGACCTATTTGAACATTTAATTCGGTGTAGTGTCTACTGTAAAGACTCCATTCCTTCTTACAGTTAGTGGTGTAATATTTTTCATACCCATTTGGGGCACATAATGGGTAAAAGGAAACTAATGGAGGGAGGGGGTTGAGTAACGGTGTGGGGTAGGGAGGGGGAAGAAAGTCAAGAGGTCACATAAAAGTGCCCCCAATAACTGTGTAATGGACAGGATAGATGTCCTTATTCACGAGTGCGAAGACATCATAAGTTCAGATCCACCTACACCTAACTCAACCACTCACTCTTCACCCCTAAAAAATGCACCCTCTATCCCTACAATGTTAAAAAAACGGTTGAGGAAAGATGCACCTAAACCCCCCAGCGATAGCCTACGGAAATCGATTGGGTCACAACCGTTAGATAGCCCTTCTCAGGACACAACTTCACAACTTTTAATCTTGCCTTGCCATAGCAACAGATCTGGCCCCTCCATTACTTGTACAAACAGGTTTGCGCCCCTGGTAGATCTAATGGACATTCCAGGGGATCAGACTGTATCCTCCCTACCATTAACACAAATAGGGGGTAGTGTAGAGGAGGCCCTTTCACTGACAGACCTTTTTCTGCTTATTTCCTCTCTTAGACAGGACATTGGTGTCATGAGAACCAATATCGACGAGCTCACTAATACGGTAAAATCTTTGACCTCGAACAAAATCTCGTCTGATCAGATGGAGCTTCCAGGCCCAGGGGCTGACCAGTTTCACCATGTCCAGCGAACCCACCTCCCCATTCGGGATGGTGGAAATCATGCAGGCGGTAGGCCGCATGCATGGGCTCCAAAAATACATCAGGAAATACCCTTACCCCTTAGGAAAGAACAGTTTATAACAGCTAAGCCTCGGCCTTGGAACCCAGCCGCCTTGCACGTCCAGGCTCTAGGTAACAGCTCTTCTAACGCTCCAATAACATCCTGTCCAACTCCTTCTATTTCATCTGAGTTGAATCATTTACCGCAAACCTCGACTCAAGAAGCACGTAAGGTCTTCATGGTCAATGTGCCCAAATTAAAGATTGGGTCAGGCTATGAAAGCGAAGATTCATTAATCAACAAGTCAATTCATTGGATCCGTCACGTCAGGGGCTGTCGTTCGCTCATTCGGGAGGACATTATCAAGGCTAGGAGGCGCACGTCACACATTATGCCTCTGGACTGTATTGAGCTTACCCTGTCCAATACAGATCTGGCTGCGAATCTCCTCCTGCTCGAGTTCCGCACTTGTTCCCCTGACTTTTCTTCAATACAGCTTGGGCGACATCCGGTAGCATTACCAACACCAAACCAAACAGATACACCTACGGCAGGGAATCAAAGCGGCCGGACGTCATTAGAATCCAATGATTGACTATCCAACATGCCTTTGAGAGTGCAGCCAATACAGGTTGACTGTTCGTATATTGACCACATTCCTAGTGTTGATCAATTCCCCGTTCACGAGCCCATCATAGCAAAATCCCTGGATTCAGCCCACTCCCAATTAAAGATTATTTCCTGGAATGTCGCAGGTCTCAGTAGCAAATTATCCCTCCCACACTGGAATGATCTTGTGGAGGACTACGATATCTGCGCCTTCCAGGAAACCTGGAGCTTGGCTCCTTTATATAAAACAGGTTACAGTTGCTATCACATCCCAGCAACTACCTCAGGGAAGGGTCGCCCTTCTGGAGGTCTTATTGTATGGGTCAAAATTGCCCTGAATTGTAGAGTACTTATTCATCAAGCTTCGAGCCCAGATATCTTGAGGCTCACATTCAAGGGCCCAAGTGGGGGCATCATGCTGGACTTGTTCAATGTATATATAAGGGGTACAGTTGGGGGCAAATCTTCCCCCATTGTCACACAACTCGAACAGGATTTAACTGGTTGTCGGTCTCAATCTAGAGTCCTGGTTGTAGGTGATTTTAACAGCACATTTGAGCCTCTTAATACAGAGGACATAATAGGTTGCGAGGAGGAAGACAGCCAATGGGGTATTCCCCCACTATCCATTCCCCCGGTCAAAAGATGGTCTCAATTGGCCATCCAATTGAATGCTCTCACCATGGAATATGGCATAAGGGCAGCAAACGGGAGGACTAAGTCAGATCTCCAGGGAGCCCCTACTTATAATAGAGTAACCTGCCCATCACGTATTGACTACATTCTAGTGGACGTTAGGTTGTGGAGCCACGTCTTAGATATGGTGGTGGGGAATACACTTGACAGTGACCACAACCCCCTGTGTATGTCATTAAGGTCCCCTTGGGTTCCTCCCAGCTCCACACTGCCCAAGCAGACTCAGTTTACGACCAAAGAGGTGATCCCCTTCAATTCTAGAAGAGCTCTCAAATGGCCCAAGGTAGTCCTACAGCCTGCAAAATTGGATGCTATTAAACAGGTATTGCATAATAGTATTAATGAGCTACGGGAAGAATCAGAAGCGGATCCTTCCATGGCTCTTTCTATCCATACTTATATTATTGAACAAATCAGCACTCACTTTTTAGTCTCTACCAGACCCATCAAGTCTGTAGCACATCAAAGGAGTGCGCACTCCTGGTTTAACAAGGACTGTAGACTCAAGAAGAGGGCCTTGGCAGCGGCCATAAGGACAAAGAATAGTACAGTTATTAGACTCTCAAGGAGAGCATATAAAGATGCCCCGAGCCAAGCAAAGGTAGATTGGGACGAGATCAGATGGCAAGACCTTAAAAACGCGAGCCTAGCATGGGACACCAAACTTTTCTGGACCTTGATCAGACAGACAAGTAAGGGCTGAAACAGATCAGCTCTCTAATCATATTCCGTCGCAGTCTTGGTTTGATCACTTCAGCACACTGTACTCTGGGCCCTGCGTTGTAGGCGTGGATGGATACCACGGCCTCCTTTCAACCCACACTGAGGACCCTGTTAGCGACCCTTTTACCCTGGAGGAAGTTTCATCTGCCATAAACAGGCTAGTGCCCGCAAAGGCTCCGGGCCCAGATGGTCTCCCTGGAGACCTGTTTTTGGCTGACCAGGATAAATGGGCCGAATACGTCCTCCTCCTTATCAACTCTATTGTAAGAGGATGCCCAGTCCCAGAGTCATGGAAGGGTGCGGAGGTTGTTCCAATTTTTAAGAAGGGGGATAGAGTGGAACCCTCAAATTATAGACCGATTAGTCTTATTGATAGCATGCAGAAGTTAGTTGGCAGGGTCATTCTACAAAGAATCCAATCCTGGGCTGAGGAGAAGGACATTCTCTCCCACCTCCAGGCGGGGTTTCGGGCCAATACTGGCACGATGGACCAGGTCTTTAGATTGTTTTTTGTTATATTGGAAGGTGGTAGTCTTAGGCAAAGGCAGCCTTTATCTCGCTTTCATCGACTTAAAGACTGCCTTTGACCTGGTTCCCAGGAACAGGCTATGGGAAACACTGCAAGGCATGGGCATGCCCCCAATGATTCTTAACCTCTTAGTGAGGCTTTACGAGGGCAACTACGCCCAGGTACGATGGGGGTCCCAGGGGCAACTCACTGAAAAGATCGCAGTAAGCAGGGGAGTTCGCCAGGGCTGTGTGATGGCACCCACCCTGTTTTCTTTGTATATGAATGGGGTGGTTAGCTTTTTACAAGAAGTACCAACTGATGCCCCGGCCCTGGCTGGCAGCAAGGTGCCCACTCTCCTGTTTGCTGACGACCCACTGCTGATTTCCAAGACCCCGATAGGACTGCAAAAACTCCTGAACAGGTTTCAAACTTTTTGCGACAAGCGTGGGCTTGTTATTAACACATCGAAAACAAAATTCATGACCTGCAAGCCCCACAAATCGTTCAGGAATAATATCTTATTAGACGGGTCACTTCTAGAGAGAGTCACCACGTTTGATTACCTGGGGATTCGGCTCTCGGACAATATGCTTTGGAGACCCCACCTTAATAAAATGCTCCTGAATCGCAAACGTGCTGCCGGGACACTGAGTAGAGAACATCGTTCCTCATTTACGAGACCTGTTGCCCCGGCGCTCATTGTGTACGGAGCAAAGGCAGTGAGCTCGGCCATGTACAGTGCCGAGCTTTGGGGTTTCGACAACTTTGACGAAATCAGCAGATCAGAACATAAGTTCCTCAGGGAACTGACTATGTTGCCCCAGGGTACCCCTTTAACCCCACTGTTATATGACCTGGGTAGGCGTCACTTTAAGGACCAGGCAAAGCTTCACCCGTTGCTCTACTGGGCCCGCCTTAGGAACACCCCGGAGCTCTCTAACTATGTGGAATCCTTTGCAGAAGTACTCCGCTTGGATGTTAATAAGGGCATCAAATGGATCTCTAACCTTAGGGCCCTAATGACTACACTTGGCCTTAAGGACTTATGGGATGCCCAAACCCCACCGAGTAAATCCGATCTTAAACGGATCTATTGGGACTGGGTAGATGCTAGAGATCTTAGTAACCCTAACATGGGCAGACTTACTGAAGAATTTTTCCAGTTTAAACACACAAGCGGACTCGAACCTTACTTGGACGTAGTCCAGGTCCCTAGAGATAGGGCACTATTCATGCAATTCAGGTTTGGCACACTCCCAGTCCGGGCATTCACCGCAAAGTGGTGCCCCCCATATCAAACGACTGAAGAGTGCCCTTGTAGGTCCACAAAGGAGAGCGTCGCACACTTGATGTTTGTCTGTCCAGGGTATGCCATAGCAAGGTCCAGGTGGCTTGTGCCTATCTGCAAACAACTTGGCACCCTGGACAACCAAGTGGCTTTGCGCATATTAAAATCGGATCCAAGAACCTTCTTGGTCTGTGGAACCGCAAAATTTCTGGGTTGTGCCTGGAAGATCAGATATAAGGCCTTACAAAGCTTAGCCAGTTTAAGTTCCTGATTTCCTCCTGGCATGCAAAGCAGTTTGAAGGGCTAATCTACTGGTGTCTTAAAATTCTCAGACTTATGGATTAATATGAAATATCGTTTTTTTATGTTTTTAATCTTTTTAATCCATTTTTTTAGCTTGTAATGAGATGTTTTTAGGAGCAAATAGCTGTTTCGATTGTTATTGTGTTCTTACCACTTTTAGCCCATATCTTTATGGTATTGATGCAGTGTTTTATGCTTTTATGATATTTATATCGAAATAAAGCTATACTGACTGATATCTGTAGTCTAAAACTAGACGATATGAATTGTTGGGTTTCATTACGGGAAACAAAGGATTATTCATTGATGAGGTGCAAGTTTCAATCACACCCTGGTATTCAAGTTGATCTAAGATCTCCCTGACCTGTTTTTTTAGCTTCTTGCTTAATTGGATATTGTCTGTGTAGTTGGAGTAGATTTTAGTGGTATGACGTGGTGGGTTGAATCCTCATCCCATCCAACATGGTTGCGATGTAGTGCAGGGGCAAGGGCTACCGCCCACTCCCGTGCATAGGTGTATTTGAAGTGTATTGGAACGAGGTCGGAGAAGGCCAGCATAATTACCTTTTCCCCTCTTGGGCAATCCAAAACAATAGCAGGCGGCCAGTCTTTTTCAGCTAATAATATATCATAGCCAACCATCAGGTTCTTCTAAAAAAGACCTTTTATTTTTCTTTCTTTGTCCCCCTCCATCCGGAGTGTTATCTCATGTAACTTATGTGGGACACTTACCCTAGTATCAGGTGTTTCCACCGTGATGTACTCGCTCAACTCCGCTGTCACCAGAAATTCCCTCAGGTTCTGGCGAGCTATTGTTACTTCTGCTGCGCTGTCTAGCATCGTCGGAGCCCATTCCCCGTTCAGTAGTTGAGTCCTCAGAATTCTGGGCATGTCTGATCTTGAGACCTGCTACTTTCTTCTTTTTGAATTGAGGTTTAGGTTTTTGTTTTTCTTCTTGGGTGCGTAGTCCGCAGCAAGTTGCGTGTCTCTGGACTTTGTACGCTCCTCTTGTCTGTGTTCTGACCGTCCTTCCCTCTCGGAGTTTTTCGATGAACCCTGAAAGGAACGAGAGGAACGTGTATCCGTGTCCTGATACCGGTCAGGTTTTCTAATGTCCCTATTCCTAAGGTTATACCTCCTTTCAGAGGGCTCCTGTTGAGGAGACCTACCTCTGGATTGAGATCTATTGTCTTTCTGTTGCTTTCTATTTTCCCATTTCTTCTTCGAAGAAGCAGGTGCTTGCCTAAAGGTATCCTTTTCAGGACTACCCACTAATTGAGGTTTTACTGGTCTAGCTCCCAGACTGTCTCTACCTAATTCTGCATAAGCAGTTTCAATTATTTTAGGTAATTCTGTCTCCTGTTGTAAAGGAGAAAAGTCTGTCGTTGGCGTATCGCCACTGATGCTGCCTCTCCTTTAACATTTGCTAATATTATAACTGATACCTGGGCATAATTACCTAGTAATTTCATCCCCAAGTTTAGAGCAGGTTCTGCTCTGTACTCATTCTGTATTTGTCTTAATACATCTGGTATTACTGCTAGTGACGGGATACCATGAGTTCTGGTATATATGGCAGCGAAAACTGTACCCCAAGAGGTACAATCCTCTATCTGGGGAGCTATTCCCATTAGCAAGCAAATTGTCAGCATTCTGTGTTTTTCATGTGGACTAGTGTGTGGAAACACTGCCTCCAGCTGTATTTTCTGAGCTATCCAGAACGGCATTTGCTCACGTTTAGTGGGCATTTTGCCCATTACTGCATGTAATGTTTGTGGTGTAATTTTAGTTGTAGAAGTCTGGACTGGTCCTGTTGTAGCTTGTGTTGGCTGCAGTGTGAGTGTTCTCATCACGAACTGTCGTGTTTCTATAAAGTCTTATTAGTTCTTTGCGGAGTGTAAGTAAATCTCCTCCTGGCATTGTATCAATGTCAGGATGTGGTGTGTAGGCCACTAATACTGGCCATGTTGCTCCGTCTCTTCCGAGCGGACCGAGTCGGACTCTGTTTCTAGTATGGGGTAGGGCACCTTTAAACCAGTATAAATGTTCCTGGTAAGTGAGTGGAACTTCAATATATTCATATGGATTATATTCGTTCGGGATTTCATCTTCTGTGTAGTAATGAAATGTCTTTGTTCTTGCATTTGCAACTGGGAATGTAACCCATGAATAGAATACCTCTGTTCTATATGATTTGTGTGCCTCAATCACGAATGTTACCAGTCCACCCCTGGATGTCAAACCATATGTACCCAGTTTTATGGTGACCGCATTTCTAACATTTTCTGCAATCTGTATTGCATCTGCGTCTGCTTCGTCTCCTGAAAGCTGCAATTCTTGTGCAACTGCATCTCCGTGAAAAGACATTATTTTAGGTAAGAAGAGCCTTTCAAGGGAACTTTAAGATAAGGTGTTTATGCACAATTCTAGGAACAATGTGTCCTTCAAGCTTGATTAACCAGCAGCCAATAAATAGTATTTAGACTACTCAGCTGTGGCGGAGTTTTTGTGCCCTCCCACTCCAGACGTCTCTGGAAAAATGTGAGTAGGGGTCTCTCAGAATAGCACGACTGAACTACTCCGATTCTACTGTTAAATAAGTACCCAACCAACGTTGGCGGCGCCATGTCGTGTAGTTCCTATATACCTATATAGGTTCTGCGTGTTTAGACAACATAGACTATAGGATTGGTGTCAGACTGATTCTGGACACCCCTATCGGGTATGTTAGCCTGTATACCAGCTAGCTCACAGTGCCACTAGAAACCCCTCTTACCAAGGAGAGAATAGTTCCTGGCAACTATCGAACATGACAACCCTGATCCCTCAGGACCGTGGAAACCATGTACTACTTTTCGCTCAGTCACCCGTTCTCACTTAGTCTCAGAGAGATGCACAGAATAAACGATGAGGACGTTTTCTATAAGTATTTATTGAACAGTCGTTATTCTAGTGTAAAATAGATGTGCTGAAACAATCATTAGACATTAACATATATAAATGACTAGAAGCACTAGGAAAGTAAAAGGATGTTAGATTTCTACCATTCTGCTAAAATCATGAATACAGGCAAGTATATAAAATACATGACCATAAAATGCGTACTCATACGATGCAATCCTAACTAGATGTACCCAAGTGTACCTAGCATGTGTGTAGGTGTTAAACCAAGAATCCCTCTAGGATAAAGTCGAACCCCATTACCTGAAGTGAGACTGTGGGACCCCGTTCTGGTCTCGAGCTGGACACCCCGCAAGGGATGTCAGACCACTGCGAGCTGGAGTATCTGCATGCAGGAACCTCAGCGTCTCGAGTCAGTGTGTCGGCCTGGAAGTCCTGATCTCTCTCTATCGCAGCAAGATGTGATGTTTATATACCCAAAGGTTTCCCCAGGGGTTCTACCTCGCTGTGCCACTGTCGGACTTAGGATGACGTCAGGAATGAACCTTGTACATAGTTATTATGCAGGAGATGGTAGGCCTGCTGTGTTTCCAAGCATCTAAGGATCCTCATGCATAATGTATGAGGCTATTCAGGGAAAACCCCACGTTCTGTAAGCAGTACTGTAACTAGGTAAAGGGTCAGTCCTAGCAGCCAGTTATGTATGTAGTGTAGGATGAATATAGGTGAAAGGTTGCGATGCTACCCTGGCCTATATTGGGGTACCTATATGGTATATAACACCAGGTTCAAGTCTCGGCATTGGCTCAACATTCTGTGATTCTTGGCAAATCACTTAATCTCCCGTGCCTACCAAAAAGAATGTGTCCTTGTGTATTATAACTGGTGCTCACATAAAGGGCTTCAATACCTTTGGGTCAAGTCCAAGCTATATAAAACTGCTACAACAAAAAAATATCGGATGTCCACATATTACTTGTCTCTTGTTACCGCTACAATTATTGTACTTCTCCACCTTTATTGATAACTGCCTGGTCAGATGGCTTGTTTATGATTTGTATATTGACATTTCCTACCTTCAACACTATTGCTTGTGCATTTATTCAATCAACTTGTATATGTACTTTCATCCCAGCTATGCCCAAAGATGTCATAGATATCTTCCACGAGCGGGTCACCGAAGATATAAAAAAATTACATCATCAAGTCAAGCATAAACGTTCTAGACATTTCAAGGAGTTACAATACACTAAGTTGATGAAAAAACTGAGTGAAAATCATGAAGTGGTTGTTACCAAATCTGATAAGGGGGCCACATAGTGATCTGGCCGCAGGCAGAATATCTTTTGGAAGCCCGCAGACATCTGGATGATCAGGTCTGTTATGAGAGAACTAATCATAAGCAATACAATGCAGCTAAAGAGGCCCTAAAAAAGAACCTTTTTCAATGGAAGAGAGAAGGAGTAATATCCATGGAGGAGTATCAATTTTTACATGTGGAATTTCCAGTACTTCCCATATTATATTTGATCAAAAAAGTCCATAAGAACATCTCACCGATACCGGGCAGACCAATTATTTCGGCTATTAAGAGTGTGGGAGAACATGCCACGCAATATGTGGACTTTTTCTACAGGGCTTTGTTAAACTGCTTCCCTCCTACGTAAAAGACACAGGAGACTTCTTTAAAGTGCATAACATCAAATGGGCTGAAGATTTAATGTTTATTACTTTGGACATTGAATCGCTTTATACAAGCATTGAACATACCACTGGTCTTAAATGCTTTCAAACATTTTTTGGACACTAGACCACTTGATTGTTACAATCATAAGAAGATGTTCAGTCTTGTCTCCTGGTGTCTTCACAACAACTACTTCATGTTTGGCAATGAAATGTACATTCAAAAGAGGGGTGTGGCGATGGGAGCCTGTTTCTCCCCCAGCTATGCTTGTTTGCATGTTGGCTGGTGGGAGGAACAGGTCCTCAAACACACTCACTCTAATATGTTTTTTAGCCATGTACAACACTGGTTAAGATATATTGATTTTTTTTATTGTGTGGAAAGGGGATGAGAAGAGTGCTACTGATTTTATTCATAACATAAATAACAACACTGCCAATCTCAAATTTATTTCTCAGGTTAGCAAAGTGAGCATTGAGTTCCTAGATGTTAGGGTGTATATTAAAGATGGCAAAGTAGCTACCACCCTGCATAGGAAAGCCACTGCAGGAAATTCTACGCTGCATGCCAGCAGTGCGCACCCAAAGCATCTAGTCAAAAACATTCCATTTGAGGAACTCTTACGTCTCAAAAGAATTTGCAGCACACAAGAGGATTTAGACCAATGTACCGAAGATGCACTTAGCAGATTCAAAAGAGAGGGTACAGTGAGGCTATTCTTAATGAGGCGGTTAATAAAGTCAATGACAGACCTCAGGAATCCCTTTTTCCCGTAGATGAGATATCTAACTTAGGAGAGGATGCACCCAGACTGATAACGACATACAACCAACAGGAAAGAAAGCTAAGGTCAATTATTAAGCCGTAATTGGCCAATTGTGCTCACCGATGGAATTCTTGCACATAGACTCCCTGCAGTACCGACTATTACTTATAGGAAGGGTCTGTCTATGAGATCTCACATCGTCAAAAATAGCCCTGAGCTTGCCAGCACCAAAATGTGGTTACAACCAAAACAAGGATTTTCCAGATGCTCTTCTTGTAGAGCATGCAAGTTTGGAGTGAATACCACGCATTACTCCACTCAGCCCCTACCAGTATATCATTAAGGGGAGCTACAATTGCAGGATGTAATATGCGGTATATGTACTGACGTGCACCTGTGGCTTGAGATATGTGGGGAGCACCAAGTTACAGGTGCACGTCAGGATATTGCAACATTTGCGTGCTATTAACAACGATGCCGCATATCCGGTCGCACGTCATTTCAAGTCAGAGCACAACAATGATCTCCAATGTTTAAAACACTTTGTTGTGGCTGCTATTCCCAAACTTCGGAGGGGATAGGGAAAGACTGTTGCGACAGCTGGAATCGAAAATGATCCTTGAGCTGGACAGTAAGTCTCCTAATGGTCTTAACAACACAGAGGACCTACATTATTTCCTGTTAGGGTTATGATTGGACTAATTTATTTGATTGGTGACTATACTGCAATAGGGCATGTAAGTCTTAGTGATGTCCCACCATACAGTTCCAAATACGAATAGATGGCAGAATTACAGAGTTAGTTATTACACTTATTAGGCCGCGCCGTAATAGTAACATGTATCTTACAAAATGGTTTTTAACATTTCCACGCGTATAGTTTGTATCAATTGATTGTTTCACTTAGCATTAGCACTTTAGAGGGTCATTTGACCCATGGTAGCACTTTGTATGCACATACCACTTTTTATTTATTGGCAGATTTTGCACACACATTATGGCTCGCGCAGCTGGGCACTTCCTCATGATCATGAATGCGACAATATTATCGCAAGAGGTAGTGTCATCTCAAATTGAGCATTTATGCAGACAGTATCAGTGGCGAGGTCATATTAGATGCAGTGAAATGCACTTGTCATTGTTTACATGGTGTTATGCGATATTTGCACAGTCCGACTTATGGGCTCATAAACGGTCTTGATGGAGAGGGTCTTATATCTGTGGCCTCTAGTACTGTAAATGGTATGCTTTTATGGTAATTTTAACGCTTCATTTTATAGGTATAATGCAATCTTACTATATTTATTACAGTATTTATCGCTATGTTTTTACCATGTATTTACAAAGTGCATTTATTTATTCAAGTTAATTGTGGCTGCTTTCAACTAATATGAGCACATTTAAAAGACAAAACCAATAATCAAGTATTACTATGTGCCAGTATTTCTTCTATGTTTTATAGATCACGTGGGGGCTATGCACAGCATATTTAAATAACATGGCAAACTGCGTTTCTGTATGTGATCAAGGACAAGTGTTGTCCGAAACGCGTCAGAACTGAGGTTTTTGTGACAATAAATAACATTGCCATATCTCCCGGGAGTTCGTGTTTCTCTTCTCGCCGGAAGGAGGTTTGGGGAGCCAATTTGTTTTTCTAATATATATATATATATATATTTGTTTTTGCATTATATTGATTTACTTTTCTCTGTAAAACTCAATAAAAACATTTTACATTAAAATATTTGCACACTTGGGTTGGTCAATTACTGTAGATTGGTCCAGAATTCTGCACAGCTTATGTCAACTATACTACTGACTATAAATTTGAACCAAGGTGGTTTGCGTAAGTCCCTGCTTTGCCAAATGTAGCGCAGGGATTTTAGATAGAGGGCAAGCTCGGCTTTAGTCCATATTCGGATCCAATATAGGACCTGTTTGTGCTAGATGGTCTTCAACACTATACATGCCCAATCCCAGTCTTAATGCGGCCATGGGAGTCCAGGACCTAGATATAACAAACGTTGTAGGAGTTTGTTCTCTGCTTTAATCAGTCCAGTGGCCTTCTTGTACCCCAAGGCACTGCCCCATAAGAACCTGCAGCTAAGGCTTTTATTTGGTATGCGTTCAGGGCAGGTTCAACTGATCTTCAACCGCAAATATTGGAGAACCGTAAAATGGCGTGCGCATATTGAGTCATGATTGCATCACTTTCTACTGGCAGCTTGTCCCAGGGCAACTTCTCATCTGATCTAATGCCCAGATAGTCGTAATCAACAATCTTTAGCCCTACCGTAGAGTTTAGATATGTTCTTCTGATTGCACCTTGAATTTAATATCATGAATTTTGTTTTTTGGGTATTAATCACCAGATTTGTTTGAAGCGCCTCAGCTTGTACATAGATAGTTGAATGCAGGCCAATAACACCGCATCAGCAGCAAACAAAAGAATGGATATGTTATCCCAGGGGTTCCTAACCTGGGGTGCCCACACTCCAAGGGGTGCAAGATGGCATTTCAGGGGGTGTGACAGAGGGAAAGTATGTACTGCATTCATAATAGAAATCCGGCGGGGATGGGCACAGTTTCTGCGAACATTCATCAACATTTCCTAAGGGTGCGGGGCAATAAATGTTGGAAACCCCCAGTCTTATTCCTTCTGATTGTTAGTGCATCCAGATTCAGGCCAAGGAGGCTTTTGTCTACATCATTGATGAAGAGATTAAATAAGGCTGGTAGGAAGACACAACCTTGCCATATGCCAGAGTTTATTTCGAAACTAGACATTAATTCATCTCTGGCTCCATATTTTACCGATGCTAAATTGCCTTGGTGGAGTAGCTTTAAGGCAGTCACAAGCGTCTCTGGAGTACCTAGACCTGACAAACTCTGCCACAGAAATGACTATTTATTTATGCCCCCTGTAAGAAAACAGGACTTTTTGCAGATTCCCCACCTCCACACTTTTTGCACCCATTTGGACTACTAGGTGCTGGTTTTCGACTCTGCCAGTGCACTGAAGCCTGCTAACCAAGCTCCGGTGCCAGTGCTCTCTACCTAAAAGTGACGTGTGTATTTGCATCCCCAATTGACAGAGACCATACCCCTTATGTCTCTATAGTGGCTTTACGACTAAAGTACACTATAAGTGATAGAGCGGTCCATAGGATAACATGGGACTTGCACCCAGGCAGACCTGGGTTGCTAACTCCCTTATGGAACCACCTAAATAAGTTGTGCTTGGTGTCAAGCAACATTCCTTTTCTCCCCTGACACGAATCTGGTGTCAAGGGAAGGCTGGCATGCACTCATGTGGCGACCTAGTGGTTGCTCACCTGGTTACCCTAGCTGATTTATGCTTTGGCGGGCAGGCCCAGGTGTTCCCTCCCCAGCTGCCCCCAAAACTGTTTTATGACCTGCGAGGTAGTGTGAGCACTCCCAGGAGTCCAAACAAAAGTTTGGGCAGGAAGGTTGCACCTCCCTCCTCCCAAGTGCGCTAGTGAAGTGACACATCGGAGTGGTGAGCTTCAAAGGCTGCACTACCTCTGATCTGCATCTGGGCTGTCCCCCCTAGAGGAGGACACAGCCCTCTCCTTGTCCCAGGTGCGCTTGGACCCCAGCAAGGCGGGAAATTTGGTATGCAGGAGGTGTACACCTTCAGGAAGATTGACCACACACAGGGTGAGCAGCCTGATCTGTACACTTAAAGTGAATATCTGAAATTTTTAGGAGGTTAGAAATAGTGGGCTCTGGGTAGAAAAGGTGACCTACACCACCGGATGTGGTCACCTCTGGGGCAGATTAGCTGTAAGGGACTAGCTGCCCATTGGCTACTAGCTCCCACACCTCTAACACTCAATCCAGGATTTAAGGGATCCACCTGACAATAGAACCTCAGTTCTGATCGACTTAATTCAAGGAAGGACACCAAGAAAACTGTTTTCACTGACAACAAGGCTAGCACAAACAAAGGGAAGGATGCCCTGAACATGTGGCAACCCTACTTGAACCTGTGTGATCGACTTTCGTCGTTGGCCAACACTCTGCACTCCCTGACAGAGGGACCCCTGTAGAAGCCAAAAGCACCCTCCTACTCCCCTGGATTGGTAGGACCATTCCTCTGCAAAGTGCAGGTAAAACAACTTTCTGCATCCAAAGAATCACTGGTCATCAAGTCCTCTGAGGGAGTGCCAAAAAGTGGGTGAAGTGCATTCTGGGAGTTGTAGTCTGGCTTTCACTGAAGTTTCAAGCTGCTCTCGCACTCCCCTGGACCACTAGACTTCGAAGATCCTTTTCGTTACTTTTACCGCTACCAAGGCTTGTTCGTTACCAGTCCGGTAACTGACCCCTTAACTCGACGTTTCATTAAGAGGGCATTCCACAACACCTGCGACCGATGTCAGAAATGACCCCACTCTTGTGATTTTGCATCCTATTGCTGGTAGCACCATCTCAGTGGAAAAAGCAACGTTACTGCGGCTCTCGTTTTGGATCACTGACAGCCAGGGCAACCACTGCATCTGGGCTCCACGGACGAGGTAAAATTGAACAGACTGAGTCGTGGTCCTGGGACCACAAGCACCTCTACCCTGCGAGGGTACACGGTAACTCGTCCCCGAAGTAACCGATTGTCATTAGTAGATTTTGCCATTGACCGCAATGTTAAATGACGGCAGTATTTTGTGCACTTATTTTCCATTGCATTGATAATTCATAACGCCGGTTAAATGTATGCTAAAAAGTTCGTTTTGGTGTCTAAATTTACATAGAAATAAGCTCTATCTTTATAAATTGGTGTCAGATTTCTGTCAAGTCTTCTCAATTACCTATGCACTATAATGGTACTATAAAATGCTTAACCTATACATGTTTCTCTGATAAGGCCTGACTGCTCTTTGCCACACTACCAGGACTGAACTAAGGATTATCTGTTGCGAATCAAAGGATCATCTTTGAGGCATTGTGATAATATTGCATGGTTAGGTACCCCAACCATACCATATAATATACCACTTCCCTACAGCCCATAAAAATTTATTTTGGACGTATATGTAAGGTCTTGTAGCCTGATCAGTTGTACCTTGCACTTTTCTAAAACCAGCTTGTAAGGATATGATATTATCTTTGATCAAGGCTTCTAGGCCATCCAATAGCAGTTTGCAATAGATCTTCCCTCCTCCATCAAGCAAAGAAATTGGGCGATAGTTTGCTGCATCATTGCAAGACCTTTTCTTGTTGCGAGGGATAACTGCTGCTCTCCAGGATGCAGGAACCTCCTCTTGTTCCCAAACTGCATTTTACACCTTTGTTAAAAATGGAACCCAGATTGACTGATTGTTGCGATAAACATCTGAATGAACTCTGACCGGGCCAGAAGCTTTCATCTGTTTTAGGCTGAGAATAGCCTTGCAGATTTATTTTTCAGTGAACTCTGGACGGTTGATAAGCACTAAAGTGGTAGTGGAATAAAAAAATCCTTAAACCAGTCATGTAAACTTTAAGGGCTTGCAACCATTTGTAAAGGAGTGGTAAAGGAAGGATATATGGTGATAAATAGCTGCTTAGAGAAAATAAACAAACAGTGGATAGATGTAAGTAAGCCATATGAAATTGGAAGTACAAATAAGAATGACAAAAGTATAAAACCGAGGGACCGAGCTAAAGCGAGCATTTATATTGTCAGGAGCAGCAATAAGCGGTTGATTGATTTGCTTCTGTCCCAGGTGTTGTATACTGCAGTGACATCACTTTGCCTTTGTCACCTCCCATTGCTGCAGCCGGGATATTTTAAAGGCATTTGCTTATTGTACCATATCATTGTGTGATTAAATTGTTGTACTGCAGTGAACCGCTCATAGATCTGTGCCTACTGCCAATGAAAAAGTGCTGCAGTCATTTAGATAGGTTCACCTTGTGCCTAAAGTGTTTATTGGAGATTTATTATCCTTGACCCTTGTCTCAAATCTGTCCCTTGGAAGGGTTATGTTTGTGGACCATTGTGCCATGCCTCTCTGGGGTCAAGGGGCTTAATGCAGTACCCAATCTGCTTGGGTGGCAATGGAATAAAAAAAACACAAACAGTTTTCGGTTTTATTCAAATGGAACAAAAGTTACTAAAAAAAAAGGTAGCGACACATCATCGCGCCTTGGAAGGTCCATCACAAAGGTTCACTGGTCTCCTTTCTGTTGCTCATTGCTGTATTTTGATGTTAAAATGGTACTAATGAGGCAAAGCCTCCTGCCAACAAAGTGTTAACATGTTTAAAAAAAGAACAAAACCTGAAGCAGCACTATCACAAGAAGTGCTGCATTATGCCACATAATTTGCTTTTTGTTGCTGCATAATCTAGTCAACTCTGCTGCATAATTTGGTCCTCTCCTCTTGCATAATTCCACTGGCAATGCCTATAGTTCATGCGACAGGTAGCCCTTTGAGACTTCCATCTCTATTATGCATTGCCTCCCATTCCTCTGATAACTCCAATTCTCATGCAGGTGCGAAAGGACCCTGTGCAAATTATCTTGATTTCACCCGACTGGGCATAGAGGGTGTGATAGTGTATTTATTTCTGCTTCCCTGTCTCTGGGTCTTCCACTTTTGCTCAGAGGGACCTCCTCTTCACAATGGGATGGGTAGGTTCTGCAGCCAAACCTTTGTAGTCGCCACCGATATTCTTGAAGATTTAGCGAGTCAATCTGAGTTTATTTGACCTGCCTGCAGAGGTGGTGGATGTCATTTTATCGGCTTATCGTCCCACTGCCAAATTGGTTTATTATGGACTCTGGCCTCGTTTCATTATGTGGTGTGCCAAGGAGTAAGTTGGTCCTTCTCCCCCGTTACTCCCCCAATGAACGTTGGACTTGTTGCCCTTTGTTTTCCTTGGCCTGGCAACCGGGCATGGCTTTGCTCCGGGCACTGTTATAGATATCTGTGAAACCTTTCATTCAGTTTTTGTTTATTGGAAGCGCTGTTGTTCAAGTCTCCTATTAGTCACTTTCTGGAAGGTTAGGCCCATATGATCCGCCTTCTCCCTTTGTCATGCATCAGTTGGACCTTATTGGTGTTCTCATTGTTGATGGGTTTGCTGCTTGCGCCCATGCACAGTTGTCCTTTGTTGCTGCTTGCTTCTCATCCAACAAAAGAAGAGCAGGCACTGTACCATCTAGATTCTCACAGGGCCCACCATTTTTACATTGACAGGACTGGATTGGTGATCGCTTTTCCTTGGTAATGCTGGTTCCTAGAAAGACCAGGAAATTCAGACACTGACATCTTCCTGCGTGGTTGTTCTGTGTATAATCTGCTACTCAATTGCCAAGAATGAGACTCCTGAACATGAGGGCACATTCCGCTTGGGTGAAGGCTGCTTATTCTACACTCTCCAGGACTGTTCCTGTCCTGAACATCTACCGGTCTCCTTTGTCGGCCTTGGTTCCTGCTTTCACCAAGTATTATTGCCGAAGGTATGGGGGGGAAAAATCCAGGGAACTGAGGTCAGTGTGCCAGGGTGGTGCTTTGTAAGACTGATATTGTGTGGGTTGTACCGGAGCTCTATCACTGCAGGAGACCTGTCCCAACTTTCCAGATCTAGTCTAGCACTTTTGATTTAAAAATCTGCAAACGGATTGAGTATCCATCAGAAATATCATTACATTTGGTAGTGATTACTCTGTGTGCTTGTTACAGACTCAGCATGCGGACACTGAAAAATGGATGTTTGACTAACTTAAAGCAACAATGCAGTGCGACCTGCACCTCAGCTTCTCATAGTTCATATCAATTATTGATAAAGACTAGGAAAAGTTGGCCAATCCATTCACCCCTTATAAAATGCCGTTACCTCTGACACAATGGCTGATCCATTGAGATACTGAGCATCCAACTGAGTTGATGAGGCTTTCCTGACAGCAGCAGTTTTCAAAGCCACCATACATCTGGGCTTGTTCCAACAGCATGGAGACTGGTTCACTGTTGTGAGATAAGGTGTGGAGTTATGCATCCCATTTCATCTTGTCATTATTGGTGGCAAAGGTATAGGCCATGTTAAGCAGAAGCATCCCTGCCCACATAGTCTTTAGAATGAGGGAGAGAAAGAGGTGCATACTCCCATACTTGGTATTTTACCTTTTATGTTGCTGAGTTTTCTAAGTGCTCTTTGAACTTACTCAAACTTTAGTGACCTGAATTCCTTCCCTGTTTTAGGCAGATAACATGGTGTGAGAAACTACCTCATCAAAAGTAGTGGCAAAACTTTGGTAGGAAGAATAAAAGAAACAACTGCCTTTCAGAGTTATGAGTAGCTTTGCTCAGCTATAATGGACGATAAATTCATCATCAAAAATGTTTATTTCGGATACAATGATCCATAAAACAAGATAGAGCAAGATTAAAACGAAATAAAACTAATCAATTTGGTTTAAAACATTAAATACCATCAGTCACATGCTAATTGACAGTGCCACAGTCCTATAAACACATGGTGAGTAGCAGGAGAATACCCCCTAGCAAGATTAAAAACCACAGTAAGCAAGGTTACAGGTAAAATGAGATAAAATGAGATGAAGGCATCACTACTTCGTTACTTTGACATTATAGGTGCGGATGGGCCAAGCAGCATACAGAAATGTCTACGCTCAGACACCAGAGAGGTGGCTGGAGTGACGAGTGCGTAGTGCAAGCACATAATGACAGAAACCCATAAGATTACACATAGGCTTTAGCCATTGTTTGTGCGGCCTAGCATATGAGGGACAGAAAGGCAAAGTGATGAGTTTCCTCTGCCAAATTGCGAGAGGGGCATTTGCCGAAGCTACAGTACTTTGCACCCCATCTCATGCAGAAACTGTTCTCTGGCAGGACCCCATATCTCCATTTTAGGAAGAGTTGCAATGGGGTAGGTCCTGTGAGGATTTAAAAAAAAGAAAATCATAAGCAGGCGTAAGCTTAATATCTAGAAAAAGGTCACTTGGGCTCCGTGCTTTGACAAGCTTCAATTCCCTAAGCCACAAATGCTCCTTTAAATGTTCTCCCAACCAGGAGCGAGGGACTCGCTTCGCAATGTCCGGGGTATCCCACAATAAAGGCAGGCCTATGTCCTACAACATAGATTTAATATAGGCAAACCAGAGAATCTTCACACAGCCCGGGGATTTTAAAAGTGCCTTGATCGAGACTCTAAGATTCCAGCTTGTCTGACCATAGTCTATGCCAATACGTAATGGGGCGATACATAATATTTCGGTTAATCGGAAGGATGCCCATGTCCAAAAGTTGGCAGAGGTGAGGAGCACTCTACGGGAGATTGAGAATTCTCCTCACAAGCATATTTTCGATTCCCCCTCACCCCCCAACCCCTTCCCCCGGGTCATCAGTCCTAACATGCCCCCACAGTTCTACACTGTACTACATAGCTGTGCTCTTTGCTTTGAGATTATATCTCCACCACTGGTTCTAAGGAACATGCATGGGCCTGGCGCAATTTAGATATAGCACCAGCTTCTTGTTGGCTCTTCAGTGAGCACTTCTCGATATGCGTGGACCAGCTCATTTTATTGGTTAAGCAGACCCCCAAGTACACAAACTCTTCCACTTGTTCAAGAGGAACACCCTGCACCAAATTGTTTGCCCTGACCGATTTATAGGGATTAAATACCATAAATTTTGTTTTAATATTGAGCTCAAGGCCTCGATCACTGCCAAAGATTAAAAAGCGATCAAGTATTGCCTATAGGCCACACAGTTTTGAAAATTAGAAGCGTTTCCTCTTCAAAGAGCAGCGTCGCAATTTTGTGAGGGCCTAATTTAGGTGAGTCGTTCCCAGGGAAGTCAAGTTCTTGGACTAAATCATTAATATAAAGGGTAAACTGTGTTGTAGCCAACACACAACCATGTTGCACACCGTTTCAATATTAAAAGGGTCCGTGAGCTCACCATTATTACCATACCTAACTCGGCAGTATTGTGCACATGCAATCTGACAAGAAAAGACAGGATATTAGCGGGGGGCCATCTTTTTCAAAACCTCCCACAGTTTGGCCCTGGGTATGGAATCAAAGGCTGTTCTCAGATCGACAAGGACCATATACAAGTGGCCCTTGTCGAGTGTTAGTCTTCCAATAACAAGCACAGAAACAAAGGATTTGATCCACCGTACTGACCTTTTTCCTAAAACTGCCAGCCACACACAGAATGGAATTATCCTCAACCCAATCCAGCAACTGTCCTAGAGTAAGGCTAGAGTTTCTGGGATGTATCGATAAGGCTAATAGGCCTATAATTCCCTGGATCGTTTTTGCAGCCTTTTTTTATAAATTGTAACGTTCTCCGCCGTCAGCCAGGAGCTGGGGATCGGGCCACCTTTTAGAATGGAGTGGAAAAGCAGCTGATAATAGGAAGCCCAAATTGGAGATTCTGTTCTAAAGAGGTCCCCTGGGATAGAATCAGGGCCTGGCGCTTTGTTCACAGTATATCTTTATGCTGTAGAGTCAAAGGGGTACCTTGACCTGAGAGAGGGAGAGAGTAGTTTACAGACTCTTCTCTCCTAGTCGGGCTTGGCTGCATACATTTTTCGGTAATGCTCCTCCCAGGTCTGAGGTTGGATGTTATAGTAGTCGACACCTGTAGTGGCATTGCGTTTTCCAAGGACCACTATCCCCCAGAATGTTTTGGCATCCCCTGCTCGGACAGCTGCAACCAGATCCTCCCACATCTCTCGTTCCCAATCTAGTTTGGCCTGCAAAAGTGCCCTCTTTATAATCCTTCCTGGCTCTAACAATAACCTGTCTAATGCCAGCTTTTAGGCTCTGGATAAAGTCTTCATTTCCTGCAACTACTATTAAACCATGCACAGCAGGTGTAGACTAGGGGCCTTACTGGCATCTTTACTGAGGAGGCTTTAAGAGTAATAAGATTTTCATGGGACTTCACTGTAGCGCCAGGGGATCGCGTCCCACTAATGGCCAATGCCTCCAAAGTGTCAGCCACCTGGTCATAAATCTGGGCCAGCACATTTGGATCCTTGCAGACCACCACCCATTTTAGGGTCCACTTGTTATTTGAAACTGTCGGAACAGCCCCATGGTCGGGGTGACACTCTGGACACCGTTCCCAAACCCACTAAGTGACCGGTGAAAATCGTTGTGGTCACTGTCGTGGTGCTCTGCAACCACCATATCTTTAAGAGATAACCACATCGGTAGTGTCAGGAATATATAATCAATACAACTCTTTTGCAGTGCATGTTTGAAAGTGTGGAAACCACAGCGATCTGAAAGGGACCTGCCATTGCAGACCCTGAGGCCAAGACTGAGAGATGGGCTCGACAACTGGTCAGCGACCACCGAACATCTCGTAACAGGGTCCAGATCTAACTGAGGGACACCCCAAACTGCATCCTCTTTATAGGGTCCACGGCCGTTCAGTTTAAAGGTAACATTAAAATCGCCAGCGGCAATAACCCAAACGTGTGGGACAGTGTACATGGTATCTAAGACACATAGGGTGTTAAATGATTTATTGGCCCCACTTTGCCTGTTGTAAACATTGAAAACCTAACCGGATCCGCCCCATCAATGGACAACCCCGGGACATCTTGGGAATTCATATCAAGCCTTGTAACAACGAGAGCTAGATAGTTTTTAATCCACATAATTGAACCACCTACCACCTGAAGTTCCTTGACAAAAATGTGGTAAACCCTGATCTGTGAACTGGTTCAACACACCACGTTTCCTTTTCGTATACATATATCAAATCTATCAATGAAAATCCCCCAGTCTGGATCAACCAACTTTGCGTTGAGGCCAGCAACGTTCCATGAAAGTGTATTCCAAACTTTGTTGTAGTCTTGGGTTAGAGGACAGGAAGGGTCGATCCATGGGGGTAGGCAGAACTGCAGTGATGGAGTATGATCTCTTTAAAGAGGCCAGGTTTGTGGTAGCTAAGGCCTTGTTCACCCTGATGGCCACCCAAGTGTGAGGAAGTTTCAGTAGGTGCCAAGTTCTGGCGAATTGGGGGGGAGACTCTGTAAGATGGCTCAAGATGTCCCGCTAGTAGCTAGACTGGGAAGAGTGATTGAATTGATGTCAAAGGCTCCCAGATGAACACTCGTGGGCAAGAATGGCCCGGGAGCACCAGATACCAAGTTCAAATACCACCAATCTTGGCCATCCTGGGACGAAAGAGGTTTGGAAGAATTTTATGAAGGAATGTTCGTAATTGTTTTGCCAGAGAAACCAGATCTACTAACAGGCCTAGGCACATCTCTTTTGGAGTTCAAAAAGGTGAAGGGCCAGTAGAAACACCCCAAATGGAGAGACCTTGATTCGGCATGACAGAGGTGCCACCTGGTTTAGTCTACCCAGGAGAAGCTCCACGGTTAACGTTCACCAGTACACAGTCCCCAGGGCAATCTTTGGGATGACTACCAAGCCAGGGTGATCTTCAGACTGATAAAACCTATTGGGCAAGATCATAGGGCCACCTTGCATGGTTTTTTTTACCAGAGCACTTGCATTGGGAGGTATTTCAGGAATGTCTTTGAGGATGATTAGGTATAGTGTGCCGTCTGTAGGGAGTGAGGGTCGCGCATGGGGGGGGCTGCCATGGTGGCTAGTTGGAGTAAGCCTCCCACTACTTCTTTGGTGTTGTACCCTGCTGTTTGCTTTCTTACCCCCGCCCAATTTGCCCACTAAACTCTGGCTGCCACTGGACTCTGGCACGGGTGGCAATTGAGAAGATGTAGGTGGATTTGGTCTAGTTTGTTCCTTGTGCACATGTAGATGCAGGGGCCCTAAGGTAGATCGAGAGCCCTTCCATACACCAGAAAGTGAAAGACTCCAGCTTCCCCTCTAGCAAGTCAAGATGAGTCACTACGGGAGTGAGCTCTGCCCTTAAAATGGCCCTACATTTTTCTAGATAATTCTCTAAGAATCCCTCCAGGAGTTCCTGGAAGGGTATCCTGGGAATCTCAACGCGTGCACCAAAGGATGGGAGTGGGAAATATGGTCATTACACTGAGGGTTTCTCTACCATAATCATAAATTGTTAAGGTCAAGAGATGTAATCTGCTCGCCTGATGACTCACTCTAGAGGGCAAAGAAGTTACTGCAGGGAAAAACACAGTGAGGAGTGACTAAGGTAGGCGAAACGGAGAGGAATGTTCAAAGTGAGTCTGTTTGAGGGATAGAGGGGGGGGTGCCTGACCCCGTTTGCTAGATCTCGTAAACATCCCAGGAATTCTCATTTGTTTGCACTGGGCAATGTTAGTGGGGGGACTGGTGGCACCTGGTTGAGGATTGGTCGGAGCGGGTACTAAAATCTGCTCACATTCAGACAATAGGTTGTCTATTCTATCTAGGACGCAATTAGCCCCAGTAGGTTTTCAAAATGTTAGATTTTTTTTCGATATGCTGCACCTGACCCCCTCTCCCCCTTCATGGCCTTTCGTTTCCCCATGATCAGGCGCAATCACCCCAGGAACCTAAATGCAGACTGGGCTTGCGTAGACAGTTTGGCAAGGGCTGGTAGAAAAGCACAATGGTTCACTTGCTAGAAGTCAATGTTTGGCAGTTCCACAGAGGTAGTTTTAAAGACAAGTATGCAGTGGCTGGAACTTGCAGATGAGCTGGACAGTAAAAAAGTGGTACGCAAGGGGGGTGGTCCCAGTGGAAGCACAATATTACATAAACATAAACATCACCTGATCAACCAATTACTAGACTTGCTAGAATAGCAAGTGGACTAGAATAGCAAGCGGACGGATGCAAAGCAGCACAGTCATTTTCCAAGACGGAAGGAGCACCTTGATGCTTTCACGCCTCATTAAAATTGAATCAAGGGAACAAACTGAATATATTAACATTACTCACCAAGAGTCCGTCCCTCTCTGACCTTTGGAGCCTCTGGGCCCGTTTTTGCTCTCTCCACTGCATTCCCAGGTGGACAAAGGGTCCCCCCCATGGTCCTGATGAAGCCCTTTTTGTAAGAGCAGAATTCCCTGCACCAACCCGGGGTCGAAACGTCAACAGCTCTATTTTCTGTATTGAATGTGGACAACAGTGATAGCTTCACTGTGTCCTTTTTGACATTCTGTTTCTGTAAATAATTTAGCCTTGGTTAAGGCTGGACAGGCTTTTGATGTATTTGATGTATACACTGTTCACTGCCCTCCCTCCATCACTCACCCTCACGTCTGCACCTTGATGCACTTTTTCCTCCCCTCTCCGTCAGAGGCACCTATGCATAAATTTGTTTGAATATGATGTGTTTTGAACATCATATATATGTTCAACCTCAATTAAACATTTGCAATATGTAGAAGTATTGTTTGTAATTGGTTGATCAGGTGATGTTTATGTAAAATTGTGCTTCCACTAGGACCACCCCCCTTGCGTACCGAGTTTCACCCAGGTCCTAGTGACGTTTCTGGGTTTACCCCTTTATTGTGGGACAGTAAACTAGCAACAGTACCTTGGGATGTAGAAAGTGTTAGAGGGGTGGCCCAGCCTTCTCCGGGCTCTGACCGGCGTGTATGGCCCATCCTTGGCCCAGGCGCGGCCCACAGGTGTCCCTCTTCGCAGGGCTTTTCACCGCGCTATATGCATGTCTCAATGGCCACAGGTGCTGTATATGGGAGCCCGCCTCCTGGCCCCGTTGCTGCTGGGACTCTAAGTCCTCCAAGATGCCTCCAGATGTCTCCCATGCTGCGTAGCGTGTTGCTGCGTGGCTTGTCACTGCGCTATATGCTTGTCTCACTTGCTGCAGTAGATGGGAGCCCGCCTCCTTTTCCTGTTGCTGCTTGGACCCTAAATCCTACCAAATGCCTCCAACTGTCGACAAAATATCCTGGGAACTCTCACTGGAATAAAGGAAAAAATTCAATAATGCCTTTTAATAAGCGCTGTTAATGTGTCCTATATGATAGAGACCTCAAGCCGCAAATACCTTACCTTTTAAATTATACCCAGGCGTCAGACTGGATCCGGAAAATTTTCATTAGAAGTACCCCAGTGCACCGGTAAGTGGCGTTGATCGGCTCAGTGTGGCGTCTTCGGCGTTGTCCACGCTGGAAGTGACATGCATGGTGCATATGTAGGAGCATCTTCTCCTGGTGTGGCAGGGATGTCATCCTGGAAGGCCGACTTGAAGCCCTGAGGCGCCTTTCACTGACCGGTGACGGACCCACTTCTTGTATGCCTTTGGTGGCTCGAGTGCAACCGCGATCCGAAGGCTGCTCAGATTGCCATGCCATGAACCCAAAGGCCTTGAGGGAGAGATTCCTCAAGCTCCTGGCGGCTCGACGTGCGACGCCGCGAAGATCTCTCTCCCAGGAACAGTCGCGGACCCCAAAATCTTCATTGCACTCCAAGTCGCTGAACCACTCTGGTAAGTCCCATCGGAAGAAGAAAAGCAACAAGTCGAGGAGGTCTTGGACTTCACCTCATCCATCAGCCGACAAGGAAGCGTCGACATTCAAGGCATAGCTCCACGGTTGAGCCAGCTCCTGGGTCGACTTTGCGCTTCCCAGAGTTTCTGTGAGCCAGAGCGACATCCCCCGCTCAGTTTCAAGCGCCATGTGCCTCATATTTGGGTGGCGCGCTCCCGCCAGCACACCTTTGGGCCCCTGGGTTTGGGAGGGGCCCCTGCTGGATCCACACTGTCTGCTCTGGTGACAGTGTGGCTTCTTGGATCCACGGATGGATCAGGACTGGTGCCGGTTGTGTCATTTTGACCTTCCCCGATGCAGACGCTCCTGCATTGCCACTCTCATCCGGATCCCCGACACAGAGCCTGATGGGCGTTGCCCAACGCAGACTCTGGTGCCGACTGGAGCAATGCCTTACAGGCTGGAGCCTGAGCCTTTTTCTTATGGTCTAGGACTTGGGGAGGAGTGGGAGAGGGCGCTGGGCCCTGAAGAATACCAGCCCTTTGACCATAATGTGAACTGGTGTGAGGATTTGGCGGAAGTCAGCAGACTGGATACTTCAGATACTGGCATGCTTTCTCCCTATCCTGGCTAAGGAGGAGGTACCTTTATGTGCAGTGGTGGTGAGGAGGATGGCAGAGGTCCTGGATCTTAACCTGCCCGCTGTGGCAAGAATGTCTTGACTGAGATGCTTCAGCCTTGAGCGTCTCCCTCAGGGCCGCTTTTCCCTTTAATGAAACCCTTACTAATGTCCTGCTTGGGACCTGGTCCAAGCCCAGCACTGGGGCTCCTGTGAATAGGACGATTGCCCACCACCCCTCTCCAGAGGACCCAAACTTTCTCACGCAACACCTTACCCCGGAGAGCTTGGTGGTCTAAGCCTCCACGCCCCACAACGCTTTCCCTTCTGCACCCCCAGATGGGGAATCCAAGACACTGGACACCTTAGGAAAGAAAATGTTTTATTCCACCAGCCTGGCACTACGGTCGGTGAACGCATGCCTTTTGGGCGGCTACTTCCACACTTGGTGGAACACGGTTACGCAGGTGCTGTCGATGGTCCTGGAGAAGGCCCGGGCCATCCTCTCCCAGGCTGTTGCTAACTGGAGAGCTGCAGCCAAGTTCACCATACATTGTGGACTGGATACCACCGACTCGCTGGGCAGAGCGGTCTCTTCTGCAGTGGCCTTACGGCTCCACGCCTGGCTGAGGATGAGTGGCTTTTTTGAGGATGTCAAAGCATCGCTTATGGACATGCCCTTTGATGGCTCCCGTCACTTTGGAGATCAGGCAGATTCCGCGCTGGAGCGCTTTAAGGACAGCAGGGCTACAGCCAGGTCCTTGGGCCTTTCCATGGCTCCTCGCCACCCCCAATCCACCTTTCTCTGCGTAGCTGCCACGGCGCGCAAGCTTCCCAGCCTCTGCGTGACTGAGGACACTGTACCCACAGACCTCATGGGTCAGGCAGCCAAAGGTCGGGCCAGTTCACCCCCCCCCCCTGCAGCCACCAAGCCCTTATAGTCTGCCCCCTTATCATGGGCATCCAGTGGGTGGCAGGATCCACCATGACCTGCACCACTGGTGATCTATTACATCTGACTAATGGGTTCTGCAGATTGTACGAAGGGGCTGTTCCTTCCCTTTTGAGTCTGCCCCTCCATCCATGCTACCTGCTTGCGACCGGATGACTGAGGACCATCTTTCTTTGCTCCGCCAGGAAGTGACTGCTCTTTTGGCCAAGGGAGCCATTGCGAGGATGCCAACGCCAAAAGCAGGTTATGGTTATTCCCATTACTCTCTGGTGCCCAAGAAGGACGGAGGCCTTCATCCTATCCTAGACCTGCGCCCTCTCAATTCCTTCCTCCGGAAGGGGAAATTCTGAATTCTCACCCTCGCTCAGGTCTGGTCTTCCCTGGACACAGGAGACTGAATGACTGCATTGCACTTGCAGGACGCGTGTGTCCACATTCCAATACTGCCTACCCACATGCGTTTCCTTCGGTTCACAGTGAGCCACAAGCACTTTCAGTTCGCTGTGCTCCCTTTTGGCCTTACCAGCGCCCCTTGTGTGTTCATCAAGGTGGTTGCAGCTCATTTGCAGATATCAGGGGTGCCAGTCTTCCCCCTATCTTGATGACTGGCTCATCTCAGGCTGTCCTCTCCCACCTCTACAGCATATCTCCTGCATTTGCTGGGGTTCACTATCAACATGCCAGTCACACCTGACTCCCTCTCAGAGGCTCCCTTTCATCTCAGCTGTTCTGGACACAGTGCGGTTTCGAACTTATCCTCCTGAATGGCGAGTCCAGGATATTCAGGCTATACTACAGATGTTTCAGCCTCTATCCTGGATTTCAGTGACACTGACTCTGAGGCTGCTGGGCCTCATGGCCTCCTGCATCCTGCCGGTGACACATGCCAGATGGCATATGTGGGGCTCTGCAGTGGAACCTGAAGTTCCAGTGGGCGCAGTATCCGGGAAATCTCTCCTACATGGTCCAGATCTCGGAGGGAACTGCACAAATCTGCAGTGGTGGTTAACCAACCGCGATTGGGTCAGCGGCAGAACCCTCTTTTCCCTAACCAGATCTCACAGTAGTGACAGATGCGTCACTCCTGGGATAAGGCTGCCATCTGGGAGAGATGGAGATCTGAGGCCTCTGGTCTCCGGTGGAACTCGGACTCCACCTTCCGAAGCTCCGGGCGATGTGGCTGGCATTGAAAGCCTTTCTACCCTCCATCAAGAGAAGGCTAGTGCAGGTGTTCACGGACAACACCGCCATGTGGTACTGCAACAAACTGGGTGGGGTGGGGTCGAGGAATCTTTGTCAAGAGGCCCTGCGTCTCTCTGACCATGGCTGGAATGACAGGGCATTTTTCTGGTGAGTCAACACCTGGCAGGAAGGCTCTTTAAATGCCAGGGTGGACGAACTCAGCCGAAGATGCCTAGTGGATCGCGAATGGCGTCTCCATCCGGAGGTGGTGCAAAGTCTTTCAGCAGTGGGGAGAGCTTTGGTTAGATCGGTTATCACCGCAGAGAATGTGCAATGTCAGCAGTTCTGCGTGCTGAAGTTTCCAAGGCAGCTCTTACTCTGAGACGCTTTTTGTCTCCAGTGGAGCTCTGTCCTCCTGTATGCCTATCCGCCATACCATTCCTGCCCAGAGTTCTCAAGAAGATCAGGAATGACCGGGCCAAGTCATCCTTGTGGCTCAGGACTGGGGTCGGAGAGTTTGGTATCCCGAGCTGTTGAGCATGGGAATTGGTCCTCCGATCAGGCTGCCCCTTCAGGAGAATCTTCTGTCACAGTAGCAGGCGAGGGCTATCAACCCGAACCTGTCAGCACTCCACCTTCATGTGTGGAGATGGAGCGGTGACAGTTGACCGCCTTCAACCTTCTGCCTGAAGTCTGCGATGCTATATAGGCAGCCAGGAGTCCCTCCACCAAATCTGGATACGCCTGCCGTTGGGGCAAGTTTGTAGCATGGTGTGCAGAAAAGGTTGACCCCCTTTCTGATGCTCTCTCAGGTTCTTCTCTTTATTCTTTCCATTGCCCAGCAGGGCTCTGCTTTGGGCACCCTAAAGGGTAATCTTTCTGCGGTTGCCTGACCAGCCATCCCTCTTCAAATCCCCTATTGTACATAGGTTCTTGAAAGGTTTGCAACATGTTTCCCCCTTCTCCCATTATCATGCCTCCGTGAGACCATAATCTCATCCTGATGTTCCTGATGTGCGCTCCCTTTGAGTCCTTGCATAACTGTCCTCTCAGGCTCCTTGCCATCAAGTTGGCCATCCTGGTGGCAAGAACTTCTGCCTGGAGGGTCAGTGAGCTTTAGGCTCTGTCATCCAATCCTCCATACCAGAACATCTACCTACACAGGCTAGTTCTACATACTTATGCTTCCTTTCTACTGAAAGTCGTCACTCCCTTTCATGTAGGCCCATCACTCTGCCTACATTTTGCTCTCTGCCACATCCTTCACCTGCTGAACCCAAGAGTATTGTTCTACTCTTGACCACACCAAAGAGTTCCAGGTGGACGACCAACTCTTCGTGGGGTGTCAGGGCAAAGAAGAAAAAGGCTGTGCAGAAGCAGACCATCTCACCTCTGCATTAAAATCTGCTACGCATTGGCCAAGAAGCAACCCCCTGAGGGTTGCGTGCTCATTCCACCACTTCCAAGGCTGCGCCCACTGTGTTGGCACACAGAGTCCATGTCCTGAACATCTGCCAGGCAGCGACGTGGGCCTCTGCACACGTTCACAACACACTACTGCCTGGACAGTCACGTCCATTGGGATGGGCAGTTTGCCCATTTGGTCCTGCAGGACTTTTTGGTGTGAAATTGTTTCAGACCCACCTCCGGGGAGACGTTGCTTGGGTATCTATTCTAAGGTAAGAAATCGGAGGCTGGACGTATCTATCAGACAAGTTACTTACCTTTGGTGACGCCTTATCTGGTAGAGACTCTACCTAGCCTCTGATTCCTTATCGACCTACCCATCCTCTCCGCGAAATGATTTTTTAGGGACAGGGCTTTCCCCTTTCAGGGCCCTAGTTTTCCACAGCAGTGGTCCGTGTTCTTCATGGCTCTGCACTCCTGGCTTGGAAAGTCACAAAAAGTAACTGATGTCAGTGCGGTGGGATGACGCCTATATAGACACGACGCACGTCGTTTCCGGCATGCACAATGCCACACGGAGCCGATCAACGCCTCCTAGCGGCGCGCAGGGGTGCTTCTCACAAATTTTCTGGATCCAGTCTGATGCCTGGGGATAATTCTAAGGTAAGATATCTGCTGATAGTCTCTACCAGATAAGATGTTACCAAAGGTAAGTAACTTGTCCATTATAAAGGTTGGTGGCCATATTTTGAGATCTGTGAAGTGTTCCCTGTGAGAATGTTGCTTTGTTTGCCAGGGAAAAGGTTATTTGCCTGTGTGGTGGCTAATGCTCTCTCAAAGGACGGACTGCATTCCTGAGTGTACTATGGTCCCAAAAAGCTAAATCAGTCCTAGGGACATCAGTGTAGGTTTGGATAGTTCACTGAGAAACCAAGATGGAAAAGCATCCTGAGTTATGGAGCCAGTTCTAGGTCAGGAACTTGGTAAACATCCAAGGTCGGTAGGAAGTGTTTAGCCAGAATAACAGTTTCTTACATTTATAATATTTGTTTCTCCAGCGGCAGCTCATCCATAGTGGCAAATGAGTGTTTCCCTGCCACTTAAGAGCTAAACAGTAAAAACATTTATAAATTATGTGCTCAACGTTGCATAGTTCAGGAGGAAGAGGCGTAGTCTTCCTCTTGTAATGCAGCTATAGATCAAACGGATGCCGTAAATTAAAGTGCGCATGTCAGGCTGGATAATAGCTCGGGTGAGTCCAATCTGGCATGCGCACTTTAAAGGCCTCTGATACTGCACTGTTAGAGAGCCTGGGGGGCAGAGACAGCAGTTCTCTGGTCTAAGATGGAGCGCTGGGTTGCCTTGCTCAAGCTAATACCAACGCTCCTCTCGTACACTTCAATGAAAGTCTAATACTCTGTATTTTTATTTATTTTTTAAACATGTTTTTATTGGCATTTAAAGTAATCACACAAGAGCAGATACAGGCAGTGTTATCGGCCGTTCACCCACTGCGTTACAATACATCGCTTCAACCATAGAGCGGGGTCCATTATACAGTGTTACCATCTGCATTATTCAACTGAGGTAGTGTCAAAAGCAATACATACAGTAAGGGGCGATGATCTTAAGTGGGGACACGATAGCAAAGTTGGGCCTACTGTAGTTTTGATCTGTGCTTTGGATATCAAGAGGTGTCAGCTTAATTACTGCATCTCAAAGCTAAGCTCTAACAAAACGGTCATTTGCCTGGTGATGTACATTTCAAATCTGCTCATTGGGATCCCTGTTCCAGCTAAGAACAATGCAACCAACGAAAGGAACGAAGAAATGGAGGGAGAAAAAGAAGAAAGAAGACATGAGAGAAGAGAGAAGGGACAGAGAAATATAGAAGAGGCGGGGGCGGGGGGTGATCGGTAGTCTCTTCGCGCTGGAAGCGTGGGCTAGTAAGGCGGGGATGTTATGATAGCCAAGGTCAATGGTTATCGCGGGTGGCATACACATGAAGGCCGAGGTTGCCTATGCTAAGGAGGGGGGGGTGAGGCGTTCGGGGCCTACGGGGAAAGTGCCGCCAGGGGAGGAGGGGTTCAGGCGACATCATCAGTGGTTCTCCAGAGGCTATCAGCATCTGGAAGGCATACCGCGTCTTCAAAGGGGCGTAAAGCCCATAGCTTTGGAGGCTGGAGACGGGCATGTTCCAGCCTGCAGAAGTAGTCCACAGGCGGTTGCCATAGTTTGGTGAAGTTAGTGTCTTGAAGCTGCAGACGCGCCGTGAGTAACTCCATTGCCATTGTGTGCCACAGGCGGGTGAACCAGACTTTGATCGGAGGCGTTTCAGCTTTTTTCCAGTAGAGAGCAATGATTTGCTTGGCAGCGCCAAGCATATGGAGGCTTAAATGCCAATCTCGGCGAGTCATGGCACGCAGGTTCACCGGCCGGAGGCCCAGGACAGTCGTGATCGGGTTTCAGGCAGCGGGTAGCCAATTACCAGTCTGATATGGCTAAGGACCTCCTTCCAATAGATGGTCAAGAGCGGGCACGTCCCCCAAATATGCAGAAAGTCTCCTGGGGCACCTGCGCAGCGCCAGCATAGAGGTGAGGAGGTGGGGAACATTTTATGCAGCCTATGAGGAGTATCATACCATTGTTTCATGACCTTGTATGCGTTTTCCCGTTGGGGTATGCTATGGAAGACCTTCGGGATATCTCTCCACAAGTGGTCCCATTGTGTGGTTGCGATGTCGGTGTCTGAAGCCGTCCGCCACCGCGACTGGTAAGCGTGTGGGGCGGCCCGCTGGGAGTGTTGGAGAACTTGATATGTACGAGAGATTAAGCCCCTGGAGTTGTCGAAGGAGCGCACCAGTCGCTCAAAAGGAGTAAAAGGTCGAGTGGCCGCCTGTGTCAGAGATGACGCCTGGACCCAATGTCTAAGTTGAATGTATTGAAATCTAGCCCCCTCCGAAAGCTGGAAGTCCCGCTTACATTGATCAAAAGTTTTGAAGGAGTCCCCCATGAAAATATCCCGAATCGTCTGACAACCTCCTTCAGTCCAGTCTGAGAAGTAGGGCGGATGGTAGGCAGGCGGAAAGTGTAGGTTGCGAGCGATGGGGTTATGGGGGGACGGAAAGGAGGTGAGGCCTCTGTGCAATGCTAACTTATCCCAGATATCGAGTACCGTCTTTGTAGGAACCGCTGTATATGCGCTACGAGAGCGGGCCTCCCGCGAGAGCCAAGCAAGGTCCCAAATGGGTCGACAGGTCACCGCCCTGTCCATGTGAAACCAGACTTTCTCACTCTCCCACGCCATCCACTCCGAAATAAAGTGGAGATGTGATGCCCAATAATATTCTAACAAATTAGGACAAGCCAGCCTCCCCCCCTGTCGCGCGGTAGCATTAGTATCTTATTAGAGAAGCGCGGTCTATTCCCTCCCCAAATGAACGTGGTGAGTTCACGCTGTAGGCCCTGAATCTGATGCTGTGGGATGGGCATGGGTAGGGTCTGAAAGAGGTAGAGTATCTTAGGGAGTATCAACATTTTGACCGTGTTCAGACGCCCTAACCAGGAAAGCGGAAGGGATTTCCACGCTCTCGGGTCTGCTAAGACCTTTTTACACTCCTGCCAGTTCGCTTGTGTCCACGTGGCAAGGTCGGGGTCAAGTTGAGCCCCAGGTACCGGATGGAGTGGGATGCCCATTGATGGGGGACAAGAGACTGGAGTACAGAGATCTCCTCTGCAGGAATCGTAAGATTCAGAGCCCAGGATTTCGCATGATTAATTTTGAGACCCGAGACCAGTTCAAACGATTGGAGCAATCTATGTAGTGCAGGTAAAGAGGATCGTGGACGGGATAATGTAAGCAGAAGCTCATCCGTGAACAGAGCGATTTTATGATCCAACCCCCCCCAAGTTTGATGCCATGAATATCGGGGGACTGGCGTATCATGGTAGCAAGGGGTTCCACTACGAGGGCAAATAAAAGGGGGGATGAAGGACACCCCTGTCGGGTGCCCCTGTGGATGGAGATGGGTCTCGTAAGTTGGCCGTTGATTCGCACCTGGGCCAGAGGGGAGAGATGGGGAGCCATAATTCGAGCGATCATCCGGGGGCCCAACCCTATTTTATGTAGGACAGCTCGGAGGAATACCCAATCTACTCGATCGAATGCTTTCTCAGCATCGAGCGATAACAAGCAAGAGGGTATCTTCCAATGATGCGCCTTCCCGACTAAATGTGCGATACATCGTACGTTATCTGCGCCTTGCCGCTGGCGAATAAAGCCCACTTGATCCGGCTCAATGAGCCCAGGAAGGTGCGGGTCGAGGCGCTTAGCTAGTATTTTAGTGTAGAGCTTAAAGTCCGTATTAAGGAGCGCAATAGGGCGAAAGGAGGAGCATAGCGTGGGATCTTTTCCTTGTTTGGGAATTAAGGCGATTTCGACCATGGCCATGGATGTAGAGGGCCCCACCGTGTCTGAAAAAGAATTAAAAAGGCAGAGTATATAAGACTTAAGTTGCGGGAGAAAGGCGCGGTAGAACGAGACCGGCAGACCATCCGGCCCCGGGGATTTACCAAGGGGGAGGTCCTTCAAAGCACCGACGAGCTCTTCTGGGGTAATAGGTTCCTCCAGAAGCTGAGCATGGTAACGGCCAATCGGGGACCATTCACAGGCCTCCAGGGCAGCCTGCACCTGGTCCGGACTGGTCGATTCCCTGGCATAGAGGGACGAGTAGTATTCCTGAAAAGCTTGTAGTTTAGCTGCTTCAGTAGTAGCCCAGGTACTGTCCCCCAGGTTAAGCTTAGCGAGGTGTGCCTTGGCAGCCCGCGTCCGGAGACGACGTGCCAGGACCGTGCCCACTTTGTCTCCCCCCTCATAGTATTGTTGTTTCAAGGCTAGGAGAGCGTGCTCTGCCTTGTTGGTTCTATGCACTCTAAGCTGGCCTCGAAGCACAGCAAGGCGTCTCTTGTGCAGCGCCAGGGGGTGTTCCTGGTCCAATCGTTCAAGCGCCTTTATGTCCCTAGAGAGTTTGTCTTCGAAAAGACGGGCTTCCCGAGCCCGAGCTATGGCTATGGACGTAATGCAACCGCGGATCGTGGCCTTAAACGCGTCCCAGACCACGGGGAGTGGGGTCTCTGGGAGGTCGTTGGACTCTAAGTAGGACGTGATAGCGTCCCAAAGTTTCGCCGCGTCCACGGGGTCCCTGAGGACATGGGGGTGGGGGGGAGAGCGCCACCTAGGGGAGCGGTTTGAGTGAGAGGAGTGATGATCTTGGATGAGAAATTCCACATGAGCGTGGTCAGAGACGGAGATATCGGACATGGACGCCGAGAGGGTGTCCTTGATGAGAGAGTGTGAGACGAAGATGTAATCAATACGCGAGTAGGAGCGATGGACATGGGAGTAATAAGAATAATCGCGGGTAGCTGGGGAGTGATAGCGCCAAATATCTATTAGGCCTAGGTCAGTTAGGCGCCGCTTTAAGGCGGAGGACATAGCCCACGTCCCGTGGAACGAGCCATCACTGCGGTCAAGTCCTGCCTCCCATACCAGGTTGAAGTCGCCCCCAGGATGAGGTGAAAGTCGTCGTGTTATCTGTTCCCGCAATAGACCCTAAGAAATAAGTCCTGAGCCTGGTTTGGTGCGTAAGTATTGCATAAGGTGAGGGTGCGGTGCCCGACCTTGACCATCACTTTGAGGAATCTGCCATCCTTGCTACGGATCACCCTGGAGTTCCCCTGGCAAATGCCTGCCCGACAGAGGATTGCCACCCCTGCCGATTTAGTGGGTGCAGATGCCCAAAGTTGAAGGCGGTATCGAGGATGAGCCATGCGAGAGACATCTTCCCTCAGTAGGTGGGTTTCCTGCAGGAATATGATGTCCGGGTTTTGCTGTAGGAGATATCTCCATATCTGGCGGCGCTTATTGGGGGAGTTGAGACCCTTTATGTTAAGGGAGAGGAGTTTCAGACAGGGAATGGAGGTCATGATACAGGCGTGTCACGCACTAGTGCCATCTCAAGCAGAGGAATAGAAGTAGGACGCGGTGCAGCCCCGCCCCCCCCAACGCGATTCCAAAGAAGGCGAGGAGAATGGGGGTGCATTGCAGGGCCTAAGACAGTGCTGGAGGAAGAGGGAGCAACCTTCACAGAGGGGAGAACACCCACCAGGCTCAGGGCCACCCTCCCGCCTGAGAAAGGGAAGGAGAGAAAGAAGAGAAGGAAAGAAGCGAAAGAAAAAAAAATATAATATCCAAAAATAACAATGACCAAAATGGCCAACAAGGTCTATTCCAGTCCGGGAGCAAGCCAGGCTCTGCGGCACAGGCCATCCCAGAGATGTCACTCTCTGAGGAATAGGAGGGGGAGCGGGTCTCAGAAGATCAACATCGCCGTCCAGGGGCAAGATCCGGAGCCGCTGCCGGGGTGCAGTCAAGGCGGAGGGTGATCATGCCAAGAGATTGAGTAGGGTACCAGTCCCGCTCTCGTGGGGGTTTGGCGTGGGCGGTGAAAGTCCAGGTAGCGTGGTGGGGCGCCTAGTAGTTACTTTTCAGAGGGCTGGGAGCCCGGGGCCAGTGTCCACCATCGAAGGAGTGGAGGTGCTGTATGTCTTGTTTCGCTTGGGATGAGGCGCCGTCTCCCCGATGGGACGGGCGTCTGGAGCGGTGGACCTTAGCCCATTGGGGTTTCGCAGGCTCACGGTTCAGGGAGGGCGGTCTTGAGGGGCTGGATGGTGGGGTGACTGGGATCTGAAGCAGCTGGGCAGCCTCCTGGAAAGACAGCAGCACCCGGCGTTTTGACTCCCATTGGAAGATGAGTGCAAACGGGTGTCCCCACTGGTATCGGACGCCCAGCTCCCTTAGCTTATCAGTAATGGGCCTGAAGTCCCTGCGGCACCTGAGCGTGGTGGGGGCAAGGTCCTGGAACAGCTGGATGGGAGTACCCTTGAAGGTGAGCTCTGCTTTATCTCGTGCTGCCTTGAGGATGGCCTCCTTCTCTGTGAAAAAATGAACCCGGGTCAGGATATCTGGGATGAGGCCGGGGCAGCCAGGTGGACCAGACACCCGATGGGCACTGTCCAGGGCCGGTGGAGATGCATCTTCGTCTCCCCTGATTTCCTGGAGCAGGTCTGCTACAAAAGTCATAATGTCCGAGCCCTCTGCCCCAACCGGGACCCCCCTTAGGCGCAGATTATTGCGGCGGCCCCTGGTTTCCAAGTCCTCCTGCTTGATCTGCAGCTCGATGTGCTGCTCCTCTAAGGTGGCCAAACACTGCCATAATTGCTCCTGATCCTCCGTGCGGGCGTCAACTGTCTTTTCGAGGTCGTCCACTCTCCCTCCAAGCTCCACGACGTCCCTCCTGAGCTCCTTGACGCAGGTTTGTACCTCTGTTCTAAGGGAGCCAATTTCAGATTTGAGTTCTTGCATGAAACTGGCCATGAAAGACTGGGTGACTGGGTCGGAGGGCCCCCCGTCGACGATGCCATTTCCGCTGCAGGGGCAGGGCCCGATCTGTTCCACAGGGCCGTGACAGGGTTGTCTTTTGGGGGTGCTGCAGAGTCCTTCCCAGCCCGTGAACGAGTCATGTCCCCTCAGAGTCCCATGTGGCGGGCAGGGGGTCAAGGCAAGGAAGCGCCACTCAAGGTCGGGTGGCCGTCCAGTCGGGTGGGGAAGAGCGGTTCAGCCGACAGAGGCAAGATGCTGGTGAAGTGATGAGTGGATATCCAGGGGATGTCCTCTCGAAGCCCTGGGGCCCCCCGGGTTCTCCACCAGCCGCTTGAGAGGGTTCGAAGCGCAGGCGGGGCAGCGCTGCTGAGATACCAAGGTCCAGGCCAGACGAGTGGAACGCACCAGTACCCCCCCGCATGGGCACCCAGGGGTTGGCCACCCACACAGACCGGGGGGCAGGCTCAGGAATCGCGGAGGCTCTCAGGGGCCAGCCTCAACGTACGTCTCTAATCCAGGGCACGTCCAGGATGCGCAGAGGTACCCGTGGTATTGAGTTTAGGGGTACCCACAGCCACCGGAGGACGGCTAAGCGGCCCTGCACATCACGCACTCACCGGGAAGCTCCAGGGTAGTTGCCACAGCACAGTGGGGGAGCAGGCCAGGCCGCCGGGCCCCGCAGTCCACCAGCAGGGGCCCAGGACGGCAGCGAAGGCAGCGTGGCTGTGCGCCCTCAGAGTCCACCTGAAAAGGTCCAGGCCCCCGGGTCACCGCCCCAGGCCTCCGATGAAGGGGCAAGCACTCCGGTGCAGTATTGGAGAAGTGAGGGGAGCCCAGTCCGGCAGGTGCCCCTCAGAGTCCGGATAGGCCCAAGGTGGCGGCCGCTACACCCCCGGCCGAGGCTCGATTCAGCGGCGCCCAGCGCCCCGCCGCTCACAGCCCAGCGCCTCCGGCGGTGTCAGCAGGAGATCCCCGGGGCCCAACCAGGCGCGGAGCGTCCCCGCTGTAATGCCGGCGGCGCAGTCCAGGCCCTGCAGAGACCCAAGATGGCGGGGACCCAAGATGGCGGCCAGTCGGGCCGCTGGCGGAAAATGCCCCTTTTGCGGACCAGCGCCGGGAAGTCTCAGCCCCCGTACCTTTGCCGCAGGTCCTATCTGTCTCCGCCGAGGGTCTCCTACGAGAGGGCGCAGGGCGGCGCAGCGGTCGGGCCGCCCCGGAGATCACGGGGCAGAGGGCTCCAAGATGGCGGCTGCGCTCCCGCAGGCCAGAGCACCCCTCAACGGCTCCGCTCACATCGCCGTTAGCTGATCAGGAGGAATGCCGGACCCCCCAGAAGTCGCCTCAGGTTCTCCGCAGGTCAGGCGCCCCAGGCAGATTCGCCCACGAGGCTTCAGCGCCGCTTAATAGGCTTAAGTCAGCGGCCCGGAGCTCCCACGGCGTGCGTCTCACTCCATCGGTAGCGAGACCACGCCCCCAATACTAAAGAGCAGCGTTGCAATTGGCTGAGCTGCGCTGGGCCGACGTAGGCAAATTCCGCTGGGCAATGGAATCTCAGGAGGACCCGCGTGAGCAGAGCAGCTGTTTCGGATCGGAATCTTCTTGATGAAAGGTAGGTAACATTAAGCCACAATGCTGAATTTAGGTATGCGTTACTTTTGTGTCACTCCAAGAATGAATGGAATGCAAAGAAGTGATAATAGTTTGTATTCCGTTCATTCATGCGACCCCACCACTTGTAAATGGCACCAGCCGCCACTGAGTTGCTCACTGTAAAATAGTTGCTTCCTGAGGGGTGCATACTTAAAAGTAACCATTCTGTTTGTGGAAGGATGAGGTTATCTTCTTAATCACTGTTCTTCTTTGACCACTGACACTTTGCTGTTGTCAATCTATCACAGTACCCTGTCCCATAATGGTGGAATAGAAAACTGCTTCAGTGTTTATTTTTTCAGACCTTTTGTGATGGTATTGCACACATCTGTGTGTCATGGGTGGCAAACATGCCTCTTTGCAAATGTGCACCCTCATTAGTACCCTTAATGACAGCTTACATTGGCAAAGACTATCGAAGACGCTGCAGCATGGCTAAAGAATAAAAAAGCTTTTGATGTTGCTGGGTGCATCATTTTCTAGGCGTGTGCACCACTTATCCGTACGCCTACAAAAAGACGTACCCACTTAGTTTTTCTTTAGTTACTGATCTGTGTTGAATCTGTTACTTAAAAAAAATTGAAAAGCCTTTTTATCCAGTGTTGGATCTTTCATAGATTCACATGCTTGAATCATTCCCTGTCGTCGAAGTGAGAGTCCCACGTTCAGTGTTATAGGCTATAATGGCAATGGAAAAGATAGTTTAATAGCCTATTTATGTCCTTATTAAAAAAAGACCAAACTTGAACTAGAACCAGACGACCGCACCCTCTAGAACACTCACAACAGAGGCGGAGTCCCTCAGATTTTTTACTGCACGTTGTGTGAAGGGAGTTTCTCTCCGCTCTGCTCAGCTATGTATCAACTGGTATTTTAAAACTTCATTTTTATTATGACATAAACGCCACAAAAAAATGGCTCTCTAGTCCTTCTAGCTTTGGTGGGAGATGAGTCTTCATACAGATAATCCTTTCAAGGATTAAATTCATTACCTCTACCCTCATCATAAGGTAAGACTGAAGGCTACTCTTATGGTGTTAAAAGGAATAACGACCTTTTCTAGAACAATGTGAAATAAGTAAAACGTCAAAGAAGTAAGTAACTCCAGATGCTCGCAGAAGTTCCTTAAAAAAGACTCATCTCGAGTCGGTAAAGGACAGTTCAAGGCAGAAACTCAAAGACCTCTCCTCAGGAACTTTGCTGTTGGAGCCTACAACTCCTATTACACCTGGAGTTTGCTCTTCCAAATCTACAGACCTGTTGACAGCAAGGCCTAAATTTAAGGACTCCGCTGCCTCAATGCCAATGACGTCGATGGCGTCAACTAAGACATCAACAACTCCTTTACATCGTCTGAGTCCACCATTGCCTCATCTATGGCGCTCATCCCGTCAACGAAGGCCTTGTCGACATCAGTACATGTCTCTGTCGACGACTGCCCCATCGGCTCTACGCCGTCGATCAACTAGTCAGATGGTAAACCGCTATCTCTGCCAGCAGTCGTCGATGGCGGCGGTCATAGTCGGTGGTCGAGGACGGCTTCGTCAAGGGGCCGTGTCCGGACTTGTCCTCGGCCGTGGCAGCTGTCTGCGTCATAGATACCAGCAACAAAAATAATAATGGAATATTATTTGGTCATGACCTCTTTTTGAGGGGTTCAGAACTCGTCTTTGCAAATTTATTAGGCAGAACAATACTGTCTAGCGAACTAGTTCCAACAATCCATGGTCCCTCTCTATTGCACCAATGGTTTATAGCTCAGTGGCTATCTTTTGTGCCTCGATTGGCCCAGGCTTCCCCAGTGCAGAAGTTTAAATCCTGCCAAATGCTGGGAATCTTTAAATAGTATCCATAAGGACATACAATATGACGGATACTATAACAGGCCAGCATGTCATATGCTTTACCCTTCACAGCAAACTCTTCACTAAACATTATACTTCAGGAGCCACTTTAGCCACTGCAGCCAGATACAGCATACTGTTCCAGTACCCAATCGCCAACCATACCGAGATCCCACCAATCGGAACTTCTCGCTCCACTCCTCTATCGGGGATTCCGCAGTCTCCAAAGAATGACCCTAGGTCTAACGATCACAAAAAGGGTTTAACCTACTAATCCATCCAATCAGGAATGGAACGTCTAACTTCCTGCTACCCCATCCCCACCTCACCCGGTGGTCTCGCATCCGAGACAATATACAGCAGTTTTACAAACCACCTCATGGGGGGGAAAAAACCTGCTAACCGTTTTAAACGGTAAATGCTTGTCAAGCTGACATTGTTTTGTAGAATAACTTCTAGAGCAAATTACCTCAGCTTATGCTATTCCCAGACTGGATTATATTTGCAGAGAAAGTCAATCATATGCAACACAGCCACAGTGGTAGCGCTATTGTCGTGAATGCATAAAATACGTAAGGCATCAGCGAATTTACAGGTCTCTTTACTAAGTGACTATAGCCAGACTTTCTATTTGCACAGGAGGTTTAACATCTCTCTAAAACTCCCCTGCAACAGTCGCACCGGATTGTAAGGGTAAGCGCTTATACTATTTATACAAAAGTTCTCTGCAGAGTCAGTTATCACCTTCCATTTGCTACTTCTCTTACCATTTTGGTCGGTGTACCAACAAATGTGGTCTAAAATAAGTGCACTAATAACTCCCCGGCCACAAAATATACACTTGCACAAGATTCTTCCAACTGAGTGTCTACACTCTTGAAGGCACAGAGGGCTTAAAGAAATTTGTTTAAACCTTAAGTGCAATCTAGGATTCTGCACCTAAATTTCCCAAACACTATTACGTGCTCGCTGTCAGTCACAGCTAGATCCCTTGGCACCTTTCACTTCTAAGATTGCTTTTCAGCCTTAAGCACGAGCTTCACCATTCTCAACATTTAGTAGAGGGTAGCTACGATCCCTTCGGCTCCTATCCTTCCACTTGAAAGGCAAGCCCACTTACTAATAGCCATATATTGTCAACCGTCTGGATTACCTACGTTAAACACGGTCCTCACCGGAACCAACTCCCCCCCCCCCACCCCTCACCCTCCCAGGGGCCGGGACACTGCTCACAAATACTGACCTCACTCAGGTGCTGCCTACTTCCAATCCCCACTCATCCCATGAGTATAAACCATTCCAACTACCTTCCTTAGTACACAAAGATACCTTTACTCTCATGAGTAAAAAATTGGCCACTTTTGCCATACCCTTCAGTTTCATCAAATAACAATCCACCAATTATTACACGGAAGCTCTTATCTTACGCAAACAACAATCAACAGAATTCCATGGTCCCATAGATCTATGGGTTTCTGCTCTCGGGGACCCATCCTACACCTCTCAAATGGTTCATCTCTAAACATGCAAATATCTTAGATTTTTCAAAATACTACATCCATTTCCAATATAAAGTCCTGCTATTCAGCCTCACACCACCACACGTTCTCACCAAAGCCTGCCACCAGTACCAGCTTAAGGTCATCGGCTATTTCACAACCTCTGAGTGTTAGCTGCTAAAACCTTCAACACAGTTCAAAATGTCCGAAGTAATGAATCTTCCTCGCAATTTTCAGGGGTCAGTCACTGTTTCACAAGAGGGCCGAGATCTATAACGGTTTTAAAAAATGGAGTATATGCGGATCTATAACAAAATTTACCTCTCAGAACTAGAACAGGCTAACAAATTTTGCAACCAATTTCGCCCCAAAACTTAAGGTACTAGTTCAGCATGTCTGTACAACTCGTTGTTCTGCACAATATCCTTCACACCCAATCCAATACCTCTTCTACTATTGAGAATGACACCATGGCAACAGGAACTACAAAAACATGGATGTAAACAGACAGGTGTTCTAGGACCTCTTTAACATCCTCATATATATAATTTAAATGCTAGTGGTGGTCTTAAATCTCCCACCTATCTCAGGCCTAGCATTCTTCCCGAGGTAACTCCCCTCCTGATGGACAGCCCCACTCCAGGGCTATTTTTTTGTAATGGGGGCCCTCAGGGACCTCCCTGGGGACCACCACCTCCCCGGGCCAACTTTTTTAAAAATGGGAGGGTGGGCTGCGCGGCCCCCTCCCAAGCCGTTCTGTGCCCCGGGGACCGCCACCTTCCCGGGGCAGTCCCTACAACAGAGGGGGGCTGCACGGCCCCCCTTCTTGAGCCATATATGGCCCTGGGGAACGCCACCCCCCAGAGCCGGCTCCTGCTATGTCCCAGGGTGCCCACCCCGGGACATAGCTGTTTGCTGTGGCTTGGTGGGAGCTTTTCTGCTCCTGCCAAGTCACAGTAAACGCTCTGCTTCCAGCAAGCAAGAGCTGACAAAATGCTATTGCTTGCTGGAAGCGGAGCATTCGTCTGTTTCTCTGCCCGCTGTCAAGCGAGCAGGGAAACTGACAAATTGCTTTCAGACACAGGGAGCTGCATGTTTAGCAGCTCCCTGTGTCGGAAAGCAATGCGGACTACAGCAGGAGGCAGGGCGCCCTGGGGGCAACCAGGAGACATGGCTGGGCCCGGGGGATGGTGTTCCCAGGGCCAGAATAGGCCCCGAGAGGGTGGCCGCGTGGCCCCCCTCCCCTAATAATTTAAAAAAAATTAAAGGCTGGCCCGGGAATAGTCACCGAAGACCCTGCCCCCTTTCTCATCCACTATGCAAAGCGGCCTCCTGGCGTACAACTTGTTGGGGGATGAAGTCCCCTTGGATGCTGAGGGTCCTTGGGGGGGGGGGCCACATATTAAATCACTCATGATATGGTCAGTGACATCACTGATGACATCTTCCACATAGCCACTCACATACCCATTCACAGACTCATACCAGTACTCACTCACCTACTCACTGCTTCATAGAGCCACTTACACACCCACCCACTCAGCCACTCACACAACCATTCACTCACCCATACAACCACTCATAAACCAGTTACGCAACTACACAGCCATACACTCACCCATACAGCTACTCACAAACCTAACGTAATCCCCCTATAATCACTCACACCCTTTCAGCCTCTCAAAACAGCCACTCACTCAGTCATTCACACAGACCCTCTCTCCAATACAGCCATTCACACACCAACTCACTTAACCACTCACTCACCCATATAACCACTTAGTCACTCACACATACAGCCATTCAGATACCCACTCACTCACCCTTAGACACTGACCCACCCACTTACTAACAGTCACACACACCCACTCACAGCTACTCGCATACCTGCTTATACAGCCACTCACACCTACTCACACACCCATAGAGCCAGTCACACACGCACACCCATACAACCACTCAGATACCCACGCACACAACCACTCCCACACCTACAGACCTAGTCAGAAATCCACTGACTCATACATGCACTCATTAATCCATACTGCCGCTCACGCCCACTCACACTGATGGGCACACCCACTCACATCACATGTTAGAGATCGTATCACTCCGTAATACAACTAGTATACTAATGTAACTTTCGTAGTAGGTTAGCACGTTTAGCCCCCATAAACTTTCAAAAACACACTCACTTGATGTCATCCGTGATGTCACTGACCATGTCATGAGTGATGTAATATGTGACGTCATCAGCAGTGCATTGCGGGGGCGCGAGTTATAGTTAGCTGAACTAACTATAACGGGGGAATTTCTATGGTTTTGTACGAGTGAAATGTCCAACTAACTATAACTTTCCCAAAAACCTGTGGTTTTTTCAGTGAATATATATATATATATATATATATATATATCTACTGGCGGTCGCCAGTAGATAGTTATAGTTACAACCTATTATCCATAGGAAATCCGCGACATTCTATTTGAAATAACTCTCTTGCCGGTTGACGTATCTTCGCAAAATTTTCAAACTTTGTGGCCCGCTCCGGTCCGCTCCTACCCTGAAAGTCTCGGGGGATTCGTCAAGCGGGGCCGAGAAAAAGGGGGTCCCAAAACGCGTTTTCCCCATGCAATTTTCCATAGGAAACTTTAGACACGGCTACAGCTCGAACTGCTGAACGGAATTACACCAAATTTGGCAAAGAGGTAGTTCTTGGTTCAGAAAGAACCCTTTTTGTTAAATGGTGTAAATCCGTTCAGTAGTTGCTGAGAAAATCAAAAGTAAAAAGATAGTGATATCTATGGCCGAGTAGGGTCCGCGTACCCTCAGCGCACCCTGCGCGCACCGTCCCGATCACGAGCTGCATGTTAATTGGCTGTCCGCTGGCTGTCAACATTCCGATTCAGGAAATGTTGGCAGCCATTTTGTCCCTCGGTAGAACCGAGGGACAGAAACAAGTGCGCAAAGCGCACAAAGGGGCAGGTTAGAAACACCCTGACCCCCTAGGTTTGCTCAGGGGGTCCCACAAGGACCCCCTGGGCAAAAAAAAATTAAAAACATTTTTTTAAAAATCGGCAGGGTGCGCGAATCCTGCCGAAAAAAAAAATCGAGCGCGGTCTCCCGCGCTTCGATTGTATTTTGCCCCGGGTGGCCCAAGTCCCGGGGCATGGTGAGGGGGTTAATTTTATGTGTGGGGGCCTCAAAAGGCCCCCGGGGACCGCCACCCCCGGGGCTTTTTTTGAAAATGTTGCGGGAGGGCTCTGAGCCCTCCCGCAGCCCCGGGGACCACCACCTCCCGGGGCTTTTTTTTAAAATTGAACAACCTGTGTGGGGGCTCCAGCCCCCACACGCCCGGGACCGCCACCTCCCCGGGGCACTAACAAATTAAAATGGGGGTCCGTTTTGGACCCCCGAAGCCCCGGGGACCACCACCTCCCGGGGCTGTGCTGATGTAGGGAGGGGGCCGCGCGGCCCCCTCCTGGAGCCCTTGATGGCCCTGGGGACCGCCACCCCCAGGGCCGGCTCCTGCAGTGTCCCGGGGTGCCTACCCCCGGGACACTGTAGTTTGCTATGGCAGGACGGAGCCTCGCGGCTCCCGTCCTGCCATAGCAAGCTGCTTTGGATATTGGAAGAGAGCAGGAAACCTGCTCTCTCTTCAATATCCAAAGCCGATTGCTTTCACATGGGGAGCAGCATGTTAGCTGCTCCCCATGTGTAAAGCAATGCCGGCTCCCAAGGGACGCTGGGAGCCGGCGGGACTGTGGGGGGATTGGGGACCCCCCCACAGTCTCCAACGAGGGGGCCAGCCCCGGGGGATGGGGTCCCCGGGGCAAGTAGTGGCCCGGGAGGGGGGCCACGCGGCCCCCTCCCCAAAGTTTTCAAAAATTAAAAAAAAAAAAAAAAGGGTATGGCCGGCCCCGGGGATGGGGTCCCGGGGCCTTAAAATGGCCAGAGGAGGGGGCCACGCAGCCCCTCAAAATAATAAAAATAAATATAGAGGCCATGCCCCGGGGATGGGGTCCCCGGGGCCAATACAGGCCCAGGGAAGGGGGGCCACGCAGCCCCCTTCCCGTTTTTTTTTTTATTTTGTAATTTTAAAAAAGGGGTAAGGCCCTGGGGGATGGGGTCCCCAGGGCCCAAAAACAGAAAAAGGAAGGGGGGCCCACACAGCCTCCCTTCAGGGACAACATTTTTTTTTTTTTTTTTTTAACGATCGGGCCCGCAGGCCACGCCCCTTCCTTCACCACTCCTGCAAACGCGCCCCTGGCGCGTTTGCAGAAGGGAACAATTCCCCTTGAATACTGGCGGTCCCTGGGGCCAACTAGCCCACCAGGAACCTCCAGTATGCGCCAGTGGGCTGCCTTGCAGAGAGGTGTACAGAGGCCACGCCCCTTTTACACCTCTCTGCAACGCAGCTCTGTGGCGCTTTGGAGGTATATGGTGGGCTAGTTGGACTCCGGGGACCCTCAGGATTCAAGGGACTTAATCCCCCAACTCAAAACGCGCCACGGGGCGCGTTTGCACAGTGGTGAAGGGAGGGGGCGGGGCTTCAGGTGACATGTGTGCAAACAGGCCCCGTGGCGCATTTAAGATGGGAATTAAATCCCCTTCAATCCTGAGGGTCCCTGGGGCCAACTAGCCCAACAGGTACATCCAGAAAGCGCCACAGAGCTGCGTTGCAGAGAGGTGTAAAAGGGGTGTGGCCTCTCTACACGTCTCTGCAACGCAGCCCCTGGCGCATATTGGAGGTTCCTGGTGGGCTAGTTGGCCCCTAGGGACCCTCAGGATTCAAGGGACTTAATCCCCCAACTTAAAACGCGCCACGGGGCGCGTTTGCACAGATGTCACCTCAGGCCCCGCCCCTCCCTTCACCATTGTGCAAATATTCTTCTAAAATCATCCGAAATACGAATTCCGATTTACTCACCTGTTATAAGGAGAGACCTCAGTGCTGCATCTTTCAGCCCAGTACTGGTCCTGAAAAGTAATTTTAACCGTACTTACCAGTAACTTGAATTTCCTTCCATAGGCTAACATTGACTGGTTTCACTTTGAAATTCTTCTAAGTGTGGAGTTTTGGAACTTTAAAATATTCCTCTAAAATCAGCCGAAATACGAATTCCGATTTACTCACCTGTTATCAGGAGAGACCTCAGTGCTGCATCTTTCAGCCCAGTACTGATCCTCAAAAGTAATTTTAACCGTACTTACCAGTAACTTGAATTTCCTTCCATAGGATATCATTGCCTGCTTTTTGCTGAAAAAGTTTCAAAGTGTTGATTTTTGAAACATACAAATATTCCTCTAAAATCAGCCGAAATACGAATTCCGATTTACTCACCTGTTATAAGGAGAGAACCCAGTGCTGCATCTTTTAGCCCAGCACTGACCCTGAAAAGTAATTTTAACCGTACTTACCAGTAACTTATATTTCTTCCATAGGAATCCATTGTCTGCTTTTCAGCAGAAAAGTTTCAAAGTGTCGATTTTCACAAACTACAAATATTCCTAAAAAATCGCCTGTATGACTTAAACGCATTCTTTCAACTGTTTACAGGAGATGCACCAGTGCTGGATCCAGGATCCAACACTGAGTAAGAAAAAGTAACTGATAACAGTTTTTACCTTCTAAGTGAATTTCCTTCCATAGGATAACATTGGTGATTCTATGAGAAAAAGTTTCTAAGTGTCAACTTTTAAAGTACAATAATATTCCTTAAAAATCACGACTGTAACCAAAACGCTTTTACTCAACTGTTTACAGGAGATAGTGCCAGGACTGAATCTAGGATCCAGTCCTGTGGTTAGAAAAGTAATCCATAAAGTAACTAATTGCATTTAACTAGAAATTCACATTGAGGTGAATGTTGCATTGTGTTTGAAAATGTGTTGCCAATTGCAACAACTGTAACTACTGTACTTAAAAGTCTATTGCCTATGTGCAAAGTATTTAAACTAAAGTAATTCATTCTGAGAAAGTATTTTTGTAATGTATAATGTAATTACAATGTAATTTAAAAAATAAAATATGTAAAAAAATTGTTTCTAAAAATGTAGTAAATTAGTATTAAAAAATTTATATAACAATTAATACATTTAAAAATTGTCATTTACAAAACCTTTGAAATTCACTGAAAAAACCGTAGGTTTCAGACATGTTATAGTTACAAATTAGCATTTAAAAAACCTTTGAAATTCACTGAAAAAACCATAGGTTTTAGGGACAGTTATAGTTAGTTGGACATTGCACTCGTACAAAACCCGTGAAATTCCCCCGTTATAGTTAGTCCAGCTAACTATAACTCGCGCCTCGCAATGCACTGCTGATGACGTCACATATTACATCACTCATGACATGGTTTTGTACGAGTGCAATGTCCAACTAACTATAACTGTCCCTAAAACCTATAGTTTTTTCAGTGAATCTATATATACATATATTATCTACTGGCGGTCGCCAGAAGATAGTTATAGTTAGGACCTATTTTCCATAGGAAATCCGCGACATTCTATTTGAAATAACTCTCTTGCCGGTTGACGTATCTTCGCGAAATTTTCAAACTTTGTGGGGCGCTCCGGTCCGCTCCTACCCCTGAAAGTCTCAGGGTGATTCGTTAGCGGTGGCCGAGAAAAAAGGGGGTCCCAAAGCGCGTTTTCCCCACTTATTTTTCCATAGGAAACTTTAGACACGGCTACAGCCCGAACTGCTGAACGGAATTACACCAAATTTGGCAAAGAGGTAGTTCTTGGTTCAGAAAGAACCCTTTTGTTAAATGGTGTAAATCCGTTCAGTAGTTGCTGAGAAAATCAAAAGTAAAAGTACATATATATCTATGGGCACGGAGGATCCGCGCACCCTCCCGATCACGAGCTGTCTGCTAATTGGCTGTCAACACTCCAAACCAGGAAGTGTTGGCAGCCATCTTGTTCCTCGGTAGAACCGAGGAACAAGAAAGCAGTAAAAAAGTGCGCAAAACACACAAAGGGGGCAGGGTAGAAACACCCTGACCCCCTAGGTCTGCTCAGGGGGTCCCACAAGGCCCCCTGGGCAAAAAAAGCATTTTTTTTTTTTTTTTAAATCGGCAGGATGCGCTCATACTTAGTCACTCAGTACAGGACTATCATATGCACTCATACACCTATATAAACACTCACACAACGCAACTCATCCATAGAGGTACTCGCACACCTAGTCAGTCATGCAAATAATTAATCACACTCCAATTTACTCACCTATACAGTTATACACACCAGCTCACTTACTCATAAAAATACTAGCACATTCTTACGCTCCTATGCAATCACTGATTCAAGCACACACTCATCCATATAGCCACTCTCACAATCACACACTCACTTATAGCCATTTATATACTCCAACACACATATATACTGCCTTTCACATATGTAGTTACTCACACATGTACCACTGAGAGATACATTTAATCACTAACACACCCATACACACACTCACCCATACAGTCCATCACAGGCGCACTCTTGAAACCATGCACCCAGTGAATCACCCACTCACACATCTATGTACAGAGTCACACACACCCCACCCACACAAACACTCAGGCACCCATACAGATACTCAGACAATCAATCAATAACCCATATAGACACTCATGTAGCTATTCGCAAATCCATGCATCCACTTACACACCAACAAACAGACGGATACAGACATTCACACAGTTTAGTCACTAACCCATGCATTCAGTAAGATGCATTTAATCACTCACTTGTAGAGTCAGTCACTCACGTACTAAATCATCCATTCAGACACTTATACACCCACTCATTCTTCAATACGCCTTTCCCTATATACATATTTAAACTTTACAGAAACAGTCACTGGATGATGTCATCAGTGATGTCATTTGAGATGTCATCAGTGATGTCATCAGTGATGTCACTGACCATGTCATCAGTGATGTAATATGTGACGTCATCAGCAGTGCATTGCGGGGGCGCGAGTTATAGTTACCTGAACTAACTATAACGGGGGAATTTCACGGGTTTTGTACGAGTGCAATGTCCAACTAACTAACTGTCCCTAAAACCTTATGGTTTTTTCAGTGAATTTCTAAGGTTTTTTTAAATGCTAATTTCTAATTATAACGTGCCTGAAACCTATGGTTTTTTCAGTGAGTATATATATATATATATATATATATATATATATATATATATATATATATATATATATATATATTAGTTTCTGCAATCCAAGTAAAGCGATCACTCAGAGTTCAGCTGACACCAGAAGTTGTTTATTTCAGGTTACGCGTTTCGCTTGTCAAGCAAGCTTGGTCACATATATATATACACACATACATATATATGTAATTGAGAATATCCTGGCCCCCTCGTCCACAGGATGGGATACCCCAGGCACAGACCGCAAGGATTGCCACGATGACAAGAGTTGCTGTTCCACAAAAGTGCTTTTAATTCATGTCCATCACCTCAAAATATACAAACACACGTGTCCGCCATTGACGCGTTTCGATTGGAAAATATATATATATATATGTGTGTGTCTCGAAAGTTGCCGACCGGGTGAAAAGCACTCCAACAGCAGCTTGAGGTCAGACCTTTATTCGGTTTAAACGCACCCGACATGCCAAATCCATTCACAGCTGATCCATCATGAATACGCCTGACGTGTTTCGAAGTAAGAAACCTCTTTTTCAAAGGCGATGACGGTCAAAGAAGTGCATAGTCTGACACCGCCCAGGCTGTTAAGTAGTCCATAATTGTCACGCCCCCAGATGGGCTGCTCCATTAGAGAACATGCGTGAGGCATCCTGGGCCTTGTGTGTGTGTATATATATGTATGTATATATATGTATATATATATATATATATATATATATATATTCACTGAAAAAACCATAGGTTTTAGGGACAGTTATAGTTAGTTGGACATTGCACTCGTACAAAACCCGTGAAATTCCCCGTTATAGTTAGTTCAGCTAACTATAACTCGCGCCCGCAATGCACTGCTGATGACGTCACATATTACATCACTCATGACATGGTCAGTGACATCACTGATGACATCACTGATGACATCTCAAATGACATCACTGATGACATCATCCAGTGACTGTGTGTTTCTGTAAAGTTTAAATATGTTTAATATATATAGGGAAAGGCGTATTGAAGAATGAGTGGGTGTATAAGTGTCTGAATGGATGATTTAGTACGTGCGTGACTGACTCTACAAGTGAGTGATTAAACGTATCTTACTGAATGCATGGGTTAGTGACTAAACTGTGTGAATGTCTGTATCCGTCTGTTGGTGTGTAAGTGGATGCATGGATTTGCGAATAGCTACATGAGTGTCTATATGGGTTATTGATTGGTTCTATGAGTATCTGTATGGGTGCCTGAGTGTTTGTGTGGATGGGGTGTGTGCGACTGTGCATAGATGTGTGAGTGGGTGATTCACTGGGTGGATGGTTTCAAGAGTGCATCTGTGATAGACTGTATGGGTGGGTAAGTGTGTGTGTAAGAGTGTGTTAGTGAGTGAATGTATGTCCCAGTGGTACATGTGTGAGTAACTACATATGTGAAAGGCAGTATATATGTGTATTGGAGTATATAAATAGCTATAAGCGAGAGTGAGTGATTGTGATAGTGGCTGTATGGATGAGTGTGTGCTTGTATCAGTGATTGTATAAGAGCGTAACAATGTGCTAGTATTTGTATGATTAAGTGAGCTGGTGTGTGTATAACTGTATAGGTGAGTAAATGGCAGTGTGTTTAATTATTTGCATGACTGACTAGGTGTGTGAGTACCTCTATGGATGAGTGGCGGTGTTTGAGTGTCTATATAGGAGTAAGAGTGCATATGATAGTCCTGTACTGAGTGACCATAAGTATGAGTGACTGTACGGGTGAGTGAGTGGATGTGTGTGTGTAGACCTAAGAATCAGTGAGTGGGTATGTAGTTATTGGTGTTGGAGTGTCTATGGTTTTGCGAATGGCACTCTGTAATTTAGATTGGGTGTATCAAAGGTTATATTAGGGTGTGAGGAGCTGCATCAGATTATCACGTGGATGATGTCATCAGTGATGTCATTTGAGATGTCATCAGTGATGTCATCAGTGATGTCACTGACCATGTCATGAGTGATGTAATATGTGACGTCATCAGCAGTGCATTGTGAGGCGCGAGTTATAGTTAGCTGAACTAACTATAACGGGGGAATTTCACGGGTTTTGTACGAGTGCAATGTCCAACTAACTATAACTGTCCCTAAAACCTATGGTTTTTCAGTGAATTTCAAAGGTTTTTTAAATGCTAATTTCTAACTATAACGTGTCTGAAACCTATGGTTTTTTCAGTGAATTTCAAAGGTTTTTAAAATGCTAATTTGTAACTATAACGTGCCTGAAACCTACGGTTTTTTCAGTGAATTCCAAAGGTTTTTAAATGACAATTTTTAAATGTATTTTTATATTAATTTTTTTCATACTGATTTACTACATTTTTAGAAACAATTTCTTTTACATATTTTATTTTTTAAATTACATTATACATTACATTACAAAAAATACTTTCTCAGAATGAATTACTTTAGTTTAAATACTTTGCACATAGGCAATAGACTTTTAAGTACAGTAGGTAGAGTTGTTGCAATGGGCAACACATTTTCAAACACAATGCAACATTCAGCTCAATGTGAATTTCTAGTTAAATGCAATTAGTTACTTTATGGATTACTTTTCTAACCACAGGACTGGATCCTAGATTCAGTCCTGGTACATCTCCTGTAAACAGTTGAGTAAAAGCGTTTTGGTTACAGTCGTGATTTTTAAGGAATATTATTGTATTTTAAAAGTTGACACTTAGAAACTTTTTCTCATAGAATCACCAATGTTATCCTATGGAAGGAAATTCACTTAGCAGGTAAAAACTGTTATCGTTACTTTTTCTTACTCAGTGTTGGATCCTGGATCCAGCACTGGTGCATCTCCTATAAACAGTTGAAAGAATGCGTTTAAGTCATACAGGCGATTTTTAAGGAATATTTGTAGTTTGTGAAAATCGACACTTTGAAACTTTTCTGCTGAAAACCAGACAATGGATTCCTATGGAAGAAAATATAAGTTACTGGTAAGTACGGTTAAAATTACTTTTCAGGACCAGTACTGGGCTGAAAGATACAGCACTGAGGTCTCTCCTGATAACAGGTGAGTAAATCGGAATTCGTATTTCGGCTGATTTTAGATGAATATTTTAAAGTTCCAAAACTCCACACTTAGAAGAATTTCCAAGTGAAACCAGTCAATGTTAGCCTATGGAAGGAAATTCAAGTTACCGGTAAGTACGGTTAAAATTACTTTTCAGGACCAGTACTGGGCTGAAAGATACAGCACTGAGGTCTCTCCTGATAACAGGTGAGTAAATCGGAATTCGTATTTCGGCTGATTTTAGATGAATATTTTAAAGTTCCAAAACTCCACACTTTGACTGGTTTCACTTGGAAATTCTTCTAAGTGTGGAGTTTTGGAACTTTAAAATATTCATCTAAAATCAGCCGAATACTGAATTCCGATTACTCACCTGTTATCAGAGAGACCTCAGTGCTGTATCTTTCAGCCCAGTACTGGTCCTGAAGTAATTTTAACCGTACTGATCAGTAGCTTGAATTTCCTTCCATAGACTAACATTGACTGGTTTCACTTGGAAATTCTTCTGTTAGCCTATGGAAGGAAATTCAAGTTACTGGTAAGTACGGTTAAAATTACTTTTCAGGACCAGTACTGGGCTGAAAGATGCAGCACTGAGGTCTCTCCTGATAACAGGTGAGTAAATCAGAATTCGGATTTCGGCTGATTTTAGAGGAATATTTGTATGTTTCAAAAATCAACACTTAGAAACTTTTTCAGCAAAAAGCAGGCAATGATATCCTATGGAAGGAAATTCAAGTTACTGGTAAGTACGGTTAAAATTACTTTTGAGGATCAGTACTGGGCTGAAAGATGCAGCACTGAGGTCTCTCCTGATAACAGGTGAGTAAATCGGAATTCGTATTTCGGCTGATTTTAGAGGAATATTTTAAAGTTCCAAAACTCCACACTTAGAAGAATTTCCAAGTGAAACCAGTCAATGTTAGCCTATGAAGGAAATTCAAGTTACCGGTAAGTACGGTTAAAATTACTTTTGAGGATCAGTACTGGGCTGAAAGATGCAGCACTGAGGTCTCTCCTGATAACAGGTGAGTAAATCGGGATTCGTATTTCGGCTGATTTTAGAGGAATATTTGCACAATGGTGAAGGGAGGGGGCGGGGCCTGAGGTGACATCTGTGCAAACGCGCCCCGTGGCGCGTTTTAAGTTGGGGGATTAAGTCCCCTTGAATCATGAGGGTCCCTACGGGCCAACTAGCCCACCAGGAACCTCCAGTATGCGCCAGGGGCTGCGTTGCAGAGACATGTACAGAGGCCACACCCCTTTTACACCTCTCTGCAACGCAGCTCTGTGGCGCTTTCTGGAGCGTACCTGGTGGGCTAGTTGACCCCAAGGACCCTCAGGATTGAAGAGGATTTAATTCCCATCTTAAAACGCGCCACGGGGCCTGTTCTACACATGTCACCTGAAGCCCGCCCTCTCCTTCACCACTGTGCAAGCGCGCCCGTGGCGCGTTTTAAGTCGGGATTAACTCCCTTGAATGCTGAGGGTCCCTGGGGTGCAACTAGCCCACCATATACCTCCAAAGCGCCATAGAGCTGCGTTGCAGAGAGGTGTAAAAGGGGCGTGGCCTCTGTACACCTCTCTGCAAGGCAGCCCCTGGCGCATACTGGAGGTTCCTGGTGGGCTAGTTGGCCCCAGGGACCCCCAGTATTCAAGGGGAATCGTTCCCCTCTGCAAGCGCGCCAGGGCGCGTTTGCAGAGTGGTGAAGGAAGGGCGGGGCCTACGGGCCCGATTTTCCCCCCTGAAGGGGGCTGTGTAGCCCCCTTCCTTTTTCCTATTTTTAGGCCCTGGGGACCCCATCCCCCAGGGCCTTACCTACTTTTTTAATTAAAATAAATAAAAAAACGGGAAGGGGGCCGCGTGGCCCCCTTCCCTGGGCCTGTATTGGCCCCGGGGACCCCATCCCCGGGGCATGGCCTCTTTTTTTTATTTGGAGGGGGCTGCGTGGCCCCCTCCTCCAGGCCATTTAAGGCCCGGGGACCCCAACCCGGGGCCGGCCTTGCACTTCTTTTTTAAATTTTTCTTTTTTTTTTACTTTGGGGAGGGGCTGCGTGGCCCCCTCCGTGGCACTTATGGCCCCGGGACCCCATCCCCGGGGCCTGGCCTCTCGTTGGGGACTGTGGGGGGTCCCCAAGCCCCCACAGTCCCGCCGGCTCCCGTGTCCTACGGGAGCCGGCATTGCTTACACATGGGGAGCTGCTAAGATGCAGCTCCCCATGTGGAAAAAGCAATCTGCTGGATATTGGAAGAGAGAGCAGGTTTCCTGCTCTCTCTTCCAATATCCAAAGCAGTTTGCAATGACAGGACGGGGCCGCGAGGCTCCCGTCCTGTCATTGCAAACAGCAGTGTCCCGGGGTAGGCACCCCGGGACACTGCAGGAGCCGGCCCTGGGGGTGGCGGTCCCCAGAGCCACCACAGGCTCCAGGAGGGGGCCGCGCGGCCCCCTCCTACATTTTGAAAGCCCCGGGGAGGTGGTGGTCCCGGGGCTTGGAGGTCCAAAACGGACCCCCATTTTAATTTTCTTAGTGCCCCGGGGAGGTGGTGGTCCCCGGGGCATGTGAGGGGCTGGAGCCCCCACACAGGTCCTTAATTTAAAAAGAAGCCCCGGGGAGGTGGTGGTCCCGGGGCTGCGGGAGGACTCAGAGCCCTCCCGCACCATATCATAAAGCCCGGGGGTGGTGGTCCCCGGGGCTTGAGAGGCCCTTAGAGGCCCCTCACACAAAATTAACCCCCCCCAGCATGCCCCCGGGACTTGGCCCACCCGGGGGCAGTTAACTATCGAAGCACGGGAGACCGCGCTTCGATTTTTTTTTTTTTTTTTCCGGCAGGGTTCACGCACCCTGAGCGCATCCTGCCGATTTTTAAAAAAAATAAAAAAATGTTTGCCCAGGGGTCCTTGTGGGACCCCTGAGCAGACCTAGGGGTCAGGGTGTTTCTACCCTGCCCCCTTTGTGCACTTTGCGCACTTGTTTCTGTCTCTCGGTTCTACCGAGGACAAAATAGCTGCCAACACTTCCTGATTTGGAGTGTTGACAGCCAGTGTAACATCAAGCTCGTGCTTCGGGAGGATCCGCGGCCCTAGATATATCTATCTTTTTTCTTTTGATTTTCTCAGCAACTACTGAACAGATTTACACCATTTAACAAAAGGGTTCTTTCTGAACCAAGAACTACCTCTTTGCCAAATTTGGTGTAATTCCGTTCATAGCAGTTCTAGCTGTACGTGTCTAAAGTTTCCTATGGAAAATTGCATGGGGAAAACGCGTTTTGGGACCCCCTTTTTTTCTCGGCCCCCGCTTGACGAATCCCCCGAGACTTTCAGGGTAGGAAGCGGACCGGAGCGCCCCACAAAGTTTGAAAATTTTGCGAAGATACGTCAACCGGCAAGAGAGTTATTTCAAATAGAATGTCAGCGGATTTCCTATGGATAATAGGTTGTAACTATAACTATCTACTGGCGACCGCCAGTAGATTTTATATATATATATATATATATATATATATATATGTGTATGTGTGTGTGTGTGTATGTGTATGTGTATGTGTGTATGTGTATGTGTGTGTATATATGTGTGTATGTGTATGTGTGTGTATATATATGTGTGTATGTGTATGTGTGTATATATATATGTGTATATATATATATATGTGTGTATATATATGTGTATATATATATGTGTATATATGTATGTATATATATGTATGTATGTGTATATATGTGTATATATATGTATGTATATATGTGTGTATATATATATGTGTATATATGTGTGTATATATGTATGTATATATATGTATATGTATGTATATGTATGTATATATATGTATATGTATGTATATATGTATATGTATGTATATATATATGTATATATATGTGTATATATATGTATATATATGTATATTCATTTGTTCACTGGAAAAACCAAAGGCTTAATTACTTTCTAGTTGGGTGAAAATTTCAGTGAGAAGGTAACTTTTTAAACTCAAAACCCAGAAATTCACCAGTAAAAGTTGTCTCCAGTATCTAACTCTAGCTCGAAGGTAACTATAATTCACACCCCTGCCATGCATTCTGGTCATCAATGTCATTTCAGCTGTGCAGTGATATCAATGATGTCATGGAACATATCATGAGTGATGTAATATGTGGGTTAATTAGCAGTGCTTGTCCAGTGTGCGAGTTAGTTACTAGAGGATACTCTTTGTATGACTGTTGAATTTCAGTTTTTTTTTTTTTAGTTTAAATATTACCTTGTCACTGAAATTTTCACCTATGTCACTTTAACCTTTGTTTTTCAGTTAATTTCTAGGGTTTATTTAGAGTAGAGTAATATTTTACTACCATACGTAAAGCCAACCCCCACCGCACACAGCTGCAGAGCCTGGCCTATGGCCAGGCGCTATGTCCAATCCCTCATGAGCAGCCAACTACCCTGCTGCGCACTACCTTTAGCTGTTCGTGGCGGAGAGGTTGGCCACAGGGCCTGGCCTATGGCCAGGACCTGCGATCCTAACCCCGCAGGCAGCCAACCCCCTGTGCTGCCCTACCCCCCCACTACGCATGGCCTTCTGCAACATCAAAATATAAAAAGTGAGCCTATCATTTTTCCAAAAATCACCAATATTTGTAATGAAATGAATTCATATAATTGAATGTTCATTAATATTTATTATAAAAATGTTTAATAAAGTTTTAATAAACTGACTTTCTTCTTAAATAGTTTTTATGACATGTTGCAGGTGAAAAAATGGCAAAATAAATAGTGGCGTCGCCAGTAGGTAGTTCTAGTGAGGACCTAGTTTCCATAGGAAGTGCATGTTTTGTTCTGCTGATAACTTTGGCGCTGTTTGACGAATCTTCATGAATTTTTCAAAACTAGTTTGCTGCTCACTTCAACTGTTTGGAAAGTTTTGGGGTGATCCGTCAAGCGGGGCCGAGATAGGGGGGGGGGCAAAAAAAATTTCCCCATGCAATTAACCATGGAGATTTTAGACAAGACTACAGCCCGAACCGCTGAACGGAATTGCACCTAATTTGGTAGAAAGCTAGATCTTGGTTTGGAAAGAGTGCTTTTTGTAATTTGGTGTAAATCTGTTCAGTAGTTTTGGCGTTATTAAAGGAAAAAATAATTCTGTACATCTAGAGATGCGGATTAAAGCGCAAACAAATGCCGTGATTGGCTCCCTGCATACTGAGAGAAAAGTTGCAGCCACCATTTTGTCAATCGGGGCACGGTTCCCGGGAGGAAATAAAGTAAAAATAGGATATAAGGGGTCAGGATAGAGGTATCCTGACCCCATGGGACTGATGGAGGGGTCTGTGAGGGACTCCTCATGGCTGAGGAATTGCCCAAAACATTTTTTTATGGGACGTGCGAGGATCCACTGCAGTGCTCAGCGCTGCCCATGTATGAATCCGCGATGGATCCAGACCCCAATTTAAAAAATCACTTACACCCACTCACACATGCATCCACTCACAGAGAACCACTAACACCCACTCACAGACCCAACCAGGCACTCACACACACCCACTCGCACAGTCGCACCTATACAGCCACATACACAGCCAGTCATACAACCACTCACATCCGTACGCTCACTCGGAGACCCAGAAAACACACACACCCACTCAGTCACGCATCCATACAGCCGCTCACACACCCATTCAGTCACGGATACATCCACAGAGAGGCTTGTAGGAACACACACACCTACAACAGAGCCACACAGGCACTCCCCAACCACTTATACACCCATACAGCCACTCACATACCCACTGTATTAAATTTGTTTAGTATTGAATGTGTGCTTTTGGTTGGGGGCTGGTCCGCATAGCCGCCACGTATCCGCCTGCAACATAGCTGACAGACCCCATATGTGGCAGACGATCTGCGGCAGATCTAAATGAGAAATTAGAAAAAGGGATTTGAAAACAAAAAGGATCAATGTTTGGAAAAGGTTGGCTCTGAAAAGATTCTTTGTTTTTATGGTGTGTAGATGATAACTACACATAGAACAGGATGCAATCTTTTAAGTTGTTGAGGGAAACACCCTGTTGCATGTGTCTGTGAAATGGTCTCCGTCTTTTTGATAACTTGCGCTTCTACATGGACGGAAGATAGCGTATATATAGCCCATGTTGTGGTCTCTGAGAAATGCAGAAACAGCTTTGACATGTTTCCTGGTTTTCTGTATCTGCGGACAAAATTGTGTCGACCACTGCCACTTTTGTCTTTGGCAAATGTTGGAGGACACCAAAGCAGCATATGCAAAGTGTCATTAATTTACCAAAGGTATCCTTTATAGGTCTGGATGTTGGCAATCTGCAGTGATTTCTACCAAAGGCAGCAATTGATGCTACTTTAACCCTCTTTGGCCAACACAAGTAATGTCTACATTAGATAAAGCTTAGATCCCTGTCAGTGCCACTCTTTCTAGCACTCTCTCTGGCCTAAAACACAAAACTATGGCCCACAATCCAGATTGGCCATTTTGGAGACCAGCAGGAGGAGCACACCGGAAAAGGCTGAAGCAGAATGAGGCAGTTTTGAAGATGAAAGGCAGCTAAAATGGAGGACAGCAAGTAAAGTAGAAAAGAACATATTTGATTGGATGGTGGAGATGTGCAGGGAACTAAAATTAGGTAGTGACTTAAAGAAAAAGAGTAACTAACTCTGTGATTGGCTTTGGAAAAATAAAAAAATTTATGTTTGGAATATGCAAGTAATTTTTAAGTCAATCACTTCTGCTGCAGTTAATGTGAAGCTAGTATGCTGTTTAGAGAAAGTCTTGTGAACTTTTCACCTACTGGTCGGCAGAGACTATTGAAAACATGGTTACTATGGAAACGGAGCTAAAAATGTGGGGGGGAAGTGAACAAAAGATTGCAGTGTGAAATTAAAAAGCAGACTGCTGTACATCAATTGCTCAGTAGGCAGTGTATGTCTTGTAATGGACAATATTTTTACAAACTAAAATGTAGATAAAAAGCTGAATTGCCACGGATTCACACAGGGGCCTGCTGAGCGCCGCAGTGGATCTGCGAAAAGCCTATCAAATTGGGCTTCTTTACAGGAAACATGGAAAGGTTGAAAACATAGTGACCATTTAGAAGTGGTATAATAAAAATAAAAGTTGAAGGGAAGCCTGATTTGCTAAGTTCAAGAGTAGGAGTAAGAGCAAATGAGGGAAGGGTAGCCACTTTTGGGTAATTTTCTGCTGAGTGGAGAAGGAGTTGCCATCACTTCTAACTTGAAATTTGCAGTGGAAAACAGATGTTAATAGATATTACAATAAAAGTTTGACAACAGCAAAGAGATTTTACAGGTATGTTAATTGGGTTGTACTATAAAAAGTATATTTAAAAAAACTGAGTATGTAAGCTTAAATAAAATGTGCATCTTCTATTCACTACAGTAAAAGGCAAAATAGAAGGGAGCTTAGTTGAGAAAATTAACAAAAAATATAGTATATAATTTTCACCCACTCAGTCAGACAGGCACTTACGCACTCCATTACACTTCCACAAAAGCACTTATGTACCTACCACTCATATAACCAGACAGTGACTGACAGTCGCATGCCCATAAAACCATGACACACCCATTTACGCACCTGTACATCCACTCACATAGTCATTCACCCATCCATACAGACTCTCACACCCACTCACATACCTATACAGCCATGCATGTACCCAGCACTCAGTTACACATGCACTTACACACCCATACACCCAGTTACCCACCCATACAGTCACTCACATACCAATTTATAAAACCATACGCTACTCACACCCAGTCAGACAGCGAAAGATGCACTTACACATACATTCACACACCACTTATGTATCCACCACTAATAGAGCCACTTGCCCAGTTACACACACACAGCCAGTTACCAATCCATACAGCTGTGTACATACCCATTTAGACACCCATGCAGTCACTAACCCACCCAGTCACACCAACACAGCTACTTACATAGCCAGTGACACTCCCACAGAGGCACTGATACACTCTGACATATTCACTCAACCACTCACTTACCCGTACAGCACTCATAAACGCATTTGTACACTTATACTCAGACACTTACACAGCCTCTTACGCACAGACATAACCACTTATGTAGCTACTCACTTGCTTTGGAGTATGTAATCTAATAGTATGTCATGTTAAGCTAAATGTATTCTATATTTGCTTTTCGGATATCTACTTTTGTTTAAAGAGGAATGGAAGATGGAAGGATGAAGTGAAAAAAATATTAAGGATTATGCTATTTGACAGTGTCCATAAACTGTACAAAAAACAATTGGTCCTATTGGCTAGGATAAAAATCCATACTCAATATTGTATTTACATCAAACATAATCCATATGCACATCACTTGAGCACTTCTCCGAGCACTTTATTATGCACTTATTAGAGCAACCTAAAAGCATTGATTGTATACAAATGAACTTTTTCATTCTAAAAATATAAAGAATTGATTTTCATAATAGTGTTGTATTGCTTCGCCCTCCCAAATAATAAATACAGCGCTCCCACACGGAGGCACGAACACGGCGAAGCAATAAAAACACTACCAGGAAAAGGATTTTGCTCTCATAAAATGAGACCCATCAAAAGACTGTATTCAGAATAAGGCACAGGGTTTTATTTGTGCACCACTCTAACAAAAGGCTTTCCCAGAAGTCAAATGAACAACATTCAAATATATAAATATATATATATATATATATATATATATATCTCTCTCTCCACACACAGCTTCTTCGTTTGAAGAGCCCCAGACCCAGGCAGGGTGGCTTCGTCGGACAGGGAACGAAGAATCCTGTCTAAAAATCAAACTAATTTCTTTTTCAGAAATACGGCTGAGCTCCGGTGTGAAGACAATACAAACATTTTATTCCAAACTTCAGAAACAGGCTGGCAGTCCATCATATAACACTTGCCCAAAGTTCCTTACGCGTTTCGGCGTTTTCCTCACGCCTTGATCACAGGTAGGCAATCTCTTTCAAACAGTAAAGGTCACGTGCTTATTTAGCATGGGTCAGACTACCTGATTGGTTGTAGTCTACCAATTCCTGTGTCCGTGTTTGAAGAGCACATTTTCAAACTTTATTTAAATAAAGGATTTAATCAAACTGCAAAGCTTCAAAGCACGGACACAGGAATTGGTAGACTACAGACCAATCAGGTAGTCTGACCCATGCTAAATAAGCACGTGACCTTACTGTTTGAAGAGATTACTACCTGTGATCAAGAGACGCCGAAACTGCACGAGCTTTGGGCAAGTGATATGATGGACTGCCAGCCTGTTTCTGAAGTTTGGAATAAAATGTTTGTATTGTCTTCACACGGAGATCGTCGCATTTCTGAAAAAGAAATTAGTCTGGACTTACAGGCCGGATTCTTCGTTCCTGTCGCGGCCACCCTGCCTGTCTGAGGCTCTTCAAACGAAGAAGCTGTGTGTGGATTTATGATGTAGGAGCCTGACCCGCCTGACCCCTTTCACAAACAGTACGGGATTGTGCCCAGAAGAAATTGCAATAGGAGACAGGCAAGGGATGCCAGCAGAGTATTTCACTCTGCTTGCTGGTGTTGAAGAAATACGAACAAGCACTCGGAAACTTGAAATGCTCAAGGCAAGTCCATTGCACTGTTTTATTGCAACACATTTTCTCACTAAATGCTATAATGAACTGCATGTTGAACATTTTAAAGCGTCTTACAAGCTTGCAGTTTGATTAAATCCTTTATTTAAATAAAGTTTGAAAATGTGCTCTTCAAACACGGACACAGGAATTGGTAGACTACAACCAATCAGGTAGTCTGACCCATGCTAAATAAGCACGTGACCTTTACTGTTTGGAAAGAGATTGCCTACCTGTGATCAAGGCGTGAGGGAAACGCCGAAATGCGTAAGGAACTTTGGGCAAGTGTTATATGATGGACTGCCAGCCTGTTTCTGAAGTTTGGAATAAAATGTTTGTATTGTCTTCACACCGGAGTCGTCGCATTTCTGAAAAAGAAATTAGTTTGGATATATATATATATATATATATATATATATATATATATATATATATATATATGTGTATATATGTATGCAATAATATCACACTTATAAGTAGGCAAATGCAACTGTTAAATGCATGGAATAAAATGCATGGAATACAAGCAGATAATAATATGGAATTAAATACAAGCAGATAATATGGACGTTCACTGCAAGAAATCAGAAAGATATATACACTAAATACATCAGATGATGACAACCACTGAAGACTTGAATGTGCACACACACTCGCATATCACAAAGTCAATACTCAAAGAAAACACCTCAGATGATTATAACCAGTGGAGACTTGAATGTGCACCCAGACACACACACACATCACAATGTCAATAAAAAATAAAACACCTCACTTGCTGCTAACACTGCATATTAGCCCACTCCAGACTGGGGGATTCACAGCCGGGGTTAAGAGACTCGGTAAGCCAGGTTCCTGCACTGAAGACGCATCCGCCTTTCAGGCCAAATCCCCGTTTCCAAGTCAACAAACCCCAGTTTTATAATCTCAAAGCACACTAGAAGTTTCCGTGAGGAGGTCCTCTGCGCCAAGGAAACTTACTGGAGTTGGCCACTCCATGCAAGCATTCCAAAGGCAAAAGAGTTCTCACGTTCCTTCTGCGCTCTCACATGTTTCAGTCCCTTATCTAAACGAAGCTTACGAAAGTCTCCAGCAGAACAGAAAACAATCTCCAAAAACAAAACCTTGAACGTGAATAACCTAAACAACTTGAGCAATCTGGGGGCCTGCCTATGCGCAAAGCTCAAGCTAGACCGAGTCAGAATTCAAGATGGCATGAGGGCATGTCAAAGCCAATAGTAAGAACTTCATAATACTTCCCAATGTACAACACAATGCACATTTGAGCACCACTGCATATTACACTGCACTCCGAGACCAAGAAGTACATTCCACACCTCCCTCTCTCTCTCATATACTCTTTCAAAAGCACATCCCATTCGTTCTGTTCTTGGCAAAGGCTGTTCTACTCTGTGAAAGTGCTCCCACTCAAACTACAAGGTTACATGAAAGCAATCTTCAAGGAAACGTGCACATGCAGGAAAAATGATGTCGTACATTCAAGCTAGGATAAAGTAAAACACCAAAAGTCAATTAAAATAATGGTAGTCAAAAATCATCACGTGGTCTCAATACATGGGAGTGCCTCTAGCACTACAAGTGTCCAATTGTGTATTCTTTCTCTCGCATATGGATTATGTTTAATGTAAATACAATATTGAGTATTTTTTTATCCTAGGCAGTAGGACCAATTGTTTTTTGCATCGTATTGCACCCAGGTCCTTTGGCAGCTTTGGGTTACCCCATTAGCTTGTAATACCATTCATAAACTGGGCAACAGAGTGCACCTGGCATGTGTGTATATATACAGTTAGTGATCATGTCTTGCTGTTTTGGTGAAACAGCGGGGATGGTAAGTATCTGGTCAGGTGGTAAAGGTCCCACAGGTGGTCCAACTGCCGATGATGCACTGCCTTCCCTTTCTCATCTTCTGATGCGTCCTTGTATGTATGGTTTTCAGGTGTTTGGAAACAAAGGATGTGCCATGTGAATACTTCACAGTACCTCTTGACCGCTTTTTGCTGCATAGATTGCATTGAGCAAATGTTGCAAGAACTTTCTTTTCTCCTGAAGGGATAGAGAAATGTTTCCAAATGTCGGAGGAATTCTTTGGAGGTAGTAAGTGTTCTTGTTCTTAGTCATGCTCTTTCCGTTCTCTATCTTCAGCAGAAAACATCTTCGCTTTGAAACTCTCTTTTTGAAGGAAAGCCAAAAATACGATGGAGCAGTGCTTTTGAGACAGTCTCCAGAGAGATGTGAAACCGAAACAACTGATTTAGGGTATGGTTTTTAATGTGGATGGGTGGAGAGATTTGGGTGGCATTGCGGCGGATCTGCAGATCCATAAAATGAATACAAAAAAGAATGTGTATTGCATTTGTAAAAAGTTTACATAATTTGTTACGTTCATTTGTTAATTTAGTTTTAAAATGTATGTGTAAATAAAATGTATATTACTAAATTGAACTTATGCGTGAAATTGTAGTGCAATTTATATTGTAAAAAACCTGAAATTCACTAAAATACTAAAAGTTACAGGGACGTTGTAGCTAGGAAATAGAATTTAAAAAAACATAGAAATTCACTAAAAAAACAAATTGCAGGGACATAGTTGGGTTCAGATTTTACACACACACAACCATAGAAATTATGTAATGTGAGGTCATAATCAGTGCATTGCAGGGGCATAAGTTATAGTTTGCTCGGGTAACTTTAACTGCTGAATTACTATGATCTGTGTGTAGAATCTGAGGCCTAACTAGAATGTCCCTGTAATCTGTTTTTTTCTTCAGTGAATGGAGATATATATACACTCAAACTTCTAGAAAGCGCTCAGTCACTGGATGATGTCATGAGTGATGTCACTGACCATGTCATGAGTGATGTAATATGTGAGGTCATAAGCAGTGCATTGCGGGCTGTAAGATAGTTAGCTTAGGTAACTATAACTGCTGAATTTCTATGGTTTTGTACGATTGAAATCTGAGCCTAACCAGAACGTTCCTGTAACCTTTGTTCTTTTTCCAGTGAATTTCTATTTCCCCAACTCTGACGTCCAAAATACAAAGCTCACAAGGCTCCCTGACACTTTGTGATACAGACTGCCATGGAGGCATTGCAAAGATGACTGGTTCCATGGCGAAGCCCCACCTCACGTACACTCAGCTAAATCTTTTCTGCTCTGTATAGCGATACATCTACCTTGGCTACTATATTATGCCCCTGTCACTATTCGGGGACTCTTTGCTCTTGTTTTCTGTTGATTTGGTGTTGTAAGAATAAGGGTATTCAGGTGCACAGGGACAGCTGTGTTTAGTTTTTCCACATTGACGAACACCCCTAGTTTATGCCTCAACAGTATTTCTAGTTCTTGAAGTATGGGGTGGGAGGTGAGGGGGTTTCTGGACAAAGCAAGGCTCTTAGGCAATTTCCACTGAGCCACTCTGGATCCTTGCTTTTTTTATGCCCGCCCAAAATACAAACGGGGACTATTCCATTTTTCACCAGCTCAAACAGGGACGATGCTGAAGGCTGCCAGACGCATGGCAGCCAATGTAGAAATGCTTCACAAGACCCATCTAATAGGTGCCAGATGCGCCTTTTTGGCATGTCAGGGGTTCTCTCAGGCCTTCCATGTAGACTTCTCTAGCAAGACCGCTATATTCACAGTCATCTACCATTTAGGGTTACCCAAACTTGGCATGACAACTTGGGTAGATATGTGGCGGTGACTGGTCTGCTGCATGAAGAACCTCTCTCTCTCCTTAGTATACATGCTCCTCCTCTCCTGTGATTTGACTGTATCAAAGTCCTTGGTGCTCTAATAGCTCGCCTTCTCTCGGGGCAGCGGATCTTAGGGGGGAGATCGCAATAGAGTGGCATGCTGGTGGGTAGACGGATCCAGTGACCGAACAGACTATACACGGGATGCACCCCCACTTGTAAAGTTTCTTGACACTCATTTTTTCTGATCTATGCATAAGGTTGCATCCTTTGGAGAGGGGCTATACCTTCTACTCAGGAGCCCTATTCTACTTCTATTCTCCCGCTTTCACTGTTTCCTCGTGTCACATGCAGAGACCTTCAGGTTGGCTGATGGCCGCATTATGGCGTGGGGTATTTCTCGCCTGTCAAGCTTGTTCTCAGCTGGGGACTGAGGTTATTACGATTAAGCTGGGGCTCAGTGATTGGTGGTGGTTGACTGACCCCACAAGACTACACACACTCATTGCCATGAGCCACTACTTTGCTGTAAGCTTAAACTTGGTAGACTCTCCGCAAATACTCTGGGAGGTGCTTAAAGCCACCTTACAGGGAGACCTAACTTACTATCAAATGGGCAGGTGCCAAGAGCAGCAGAATGAGGTGGCGACTCTTGATGCTAGATTTTTGGAGCTGGAAAAGCAACTTGTTCAGTCAATCCCCTCCGCTGTCCTTCGGGGCTCCCTACACACTCAGGAGGTCCTGACGCAGATTGAGTGAGGGAAAGCTAGAAAAATGTGGCTCGATTAACAGAGCTGCATCTACCAGTGAGGAGACCAATCCAGCAAGACCTTTTATTTGTTGTGTATGGCTGCGGTTTGGCAAGAGCCCATTGCCTTCATAACCACTGATGACTCCCAGGTCTGAGGCAAACAGAACATAGTTTCATATTATGTGACTCTGTACCCTGATGCCTCCACGTCGGGTACTTCCGACCTGGCGGACTTAATTAAAGAATAGATATGGATCACACACTCCGTGGGTTACTCCTTCATTGGTGGGATATAAAAACAGGAATTTGGGGGTTGGTTGGCGTGCAGAAATGTATCCTCCTCTGATCCTGGACATGTGTGAACGTGAAAACTGTTGCGCTGTCCCACAGGGAAGACGTCCCTTTGGTGCACTGCTGGATTCCAAATGGAAATCAAAGTTTGATCATTCAATCAAAATTCAATGTATGGCTTCAATGTAATTTTATTCTTCAAAGTAAATTTTTCTTTCGAGGTTACGTTTATTCACATCACGTGTGAAAAATAACCCATGTACATCAATGGTAGACATCAAACAAGGTAAACGATATCCCCAATGCATTTCGGGCCTGACCCTGCCCTTCATCAGGGGGTATATTCCTAAAAAGAATCAAACAAGGCAAAAATGAAACGGCTGATTGAGTTGTGGACTAACCACTACCCTAAGTGCCTCATACTGTGTGTTAATGTGGTTAATCCAGTTGGTGTAGAGCAATATTGCGAAATGTGAAATGGAACAAGCCACGTTATGTTAATGGCGTGAAATCAACGTAATCAAAGTAGGTTGCGTCGGCGTGATCAAGGTGGGGGCAAATCGTAGAAAACAAACATGCTTAACTTGATGTGAAAAACTAAAGGTGATGTCCATGACGATGACCGCATGGTGTGCAGTGCAGACGGTGTTAATCTAAAATGTCAGACCGTAGGAGATGTTAAATAACAAGTGCAATGTTTGTGATGCATGCCAGTCTCGTAACCGTCAACACACGAATGCTGGTGCTAAAACTGCATCCAATGTATGCCTGTGCCGCTAACCGTCGACATTCGGGTGTAAGTTGTGCCAAAACGCCAGATGGCGAGTGATTGGTAATACGTGCCTGTGCCTTAATAGACGGTAGTATACGGTGCCCGAGATGCTCTTAATCAAATTCCACAGTGCGCGGTGAAACTGAAATTCCTTGGCAAACAACGTGAACCATGTGTACTCGAAAGTGATGAGTGACCTGTAATACGTGCCTTAATAAACGGTAGCGAGTGGTGCCCACGATACAATTAATAAAATCCTGCTGTGCGCGGTGAAACTGAAATACCTCAGCAATCTGCGTGAACCATGTGTACGCTTCTCCCGTTGGAAATCGCCCTTGGTGTGTACGGATGAAAGATTGGAGTTGGATATAGAAAGACTACGTACGTTCAGCGTCCATGGTGGCCGCCATCTTATAATGTGTATCTATGAAATGTCTTAGCAATCAAGGTGTACGCTTCCTCTCCCGTTGGAAATCGCCCTGGGTGTGCACGGGTGAAAAGTAGGTTTAGAAAGAAGACTATGTGCGTTCAGCGTCCATAGCGGCCGCCTTCTTATGGTGTATATCTACAGGTAACAAAGTGTTTCTGGTGCCAAAAGTCACCGATGGTTATAAGCCTAAAGAAGCTTTTTACAACATCATAAATGCAGCGAATAAAGAAAAATTTTAAATAAGAGATGAGGGGAGGAAAGGAAAAGAAACAGGAAAAAAGGCGGGAAATAGAAAACCAGAAAATGAAACAAACGAGACAAAGACAAAGAAGAAGAAGAGGAGGGAAATAAGATGAGATGAAGTAGACTACATCAAGACTTATAGGAAACGGCTATACCCAATACGGTCATTGAGGCCATGGGGCGTCACAGTGTTCATCCGTTTTATCCAAAATGTCGCTCGTTGTAGAGAGAAATTTTCGATGGTCTCTTCCTTCCTTTAAATCCACCTTTTCCAAGATCAGAAAACGTAGTTGGCTGAAGTTGTGGTTCTGAGATAGAAAATGTACCGCCAGAACAGATTTGGTGTTTCTATTCCTGATGTTACTCTTGTGTTCATTCAGTCTTGTTTTGACTTTTCTTTCTGTTTTACCTATGTAGGCTAATCCACATGGGCACTTAAGTAGGTACACTACGTTTTTTGAATCGCACGTGATGATCCTGCAACTGGACTGTCTAAAAATAATTTAAAAAAAGGGGGAGATAAATAATTTTTTTATTTTTTTATTTTTACTATGTTGAACAGGCCTTTTAATCTGTGATATGACGCTGAGGGTGTAAATGCAGGATATGTTTATAATCCCTTCTACTTTTCCTTATTACAATTGGATTAATGTTAGCCAAAGTGTATACCCACGGCATTAGGGGGTTGTTTTCTGGCTGCCGCCGTTTCCCCTGCATTCCAAAAGGGTAATTCTTTCATTCATGCCTAGTTTATTTTCATTTATATCATAGACTGATGATGCTTCACCTTGTAATGACTTGATTGAAGTTTTGCCATGCACTGCCAGGATTGTTTAATAAAATTAATAAATACAAAAATAAAAAAATAATTTGATTTTGTATCCTTGATTGATGGTTGATGTTACCTTTAATGATGTTGTTGCAATTACTGCAATTAATGCACAGAACTGTGCCTTTATGAGCCGTGATGTCTGGGTGTTCTCCTTTGGCTTTCAATAATTCGTTGAGGTTCTTACTCCTTTCATAAGCAAATAGTGGTCTGTCTGAGAATATTCCACTAAAATCTAACTCCAACTGTAGCATTGGCCAATATTTAAGGATGATTTTCTTCAGTCCAGAACTTTCAGTTGAAAATTTAGATACCAGGACCATTCTGTTTGATTTGGTCTTAGTCAGTAGTTGCATGCGGGATACAGTTGATGCTCTAGTTGTGGCCGCGGTAAGTACATTGGTGGGATATCCTCTGTCTTTAAAACGGTCTGTCATGTTGGTCATGTTGGATGTGAGCTGATCCGGGTCAGACATGATTCTCTTGACTCCGCAATTGTGAGTATGGCAAATTAACTTTAAGATTCTGATGAAAGCTGTTGAAATGCAATAGATTATTGCGATCGGTTTCTTTTCTGTATAGGGTGGTCTCAAGTTGATAGTTAATGTAGATAATCCCATCCAGAAAGTTGATCATCCGGTTATTGATATCATAGGTGAAACCAATGCGATCGTTTATTTGATTCATACTTTCAATGGCCGATGTTAACTCATCTTTAGTACCTTGCCAAATGACAAAAATGTCATCTATGCATCTCAAAAATATGACCAAATGTTTTTTCCATGCGTCATTGTTCAAAACATTATCCAATTCGAATTTATGCATGAACAGGTTGGCGTAGCTGGGAGCTGCGCAATTTCCCATGGATGTCCCTGTGAGTTGCAAAAAGAACTTCTTGTATAAAAAAAAAAGCTGTGATAGAGTGAATTGAAGCAACTCCAAAAGAAAAATCTTTAACTCTTGCTTCATATTAGATTTAAGTAAGAAAACATCTACTGCTTCAATGCCTAAATCATGTGGGATTGAAGTATATAGACTTCACGTCTATAGTACATAGAAATACTTCTTTGTTCCAGTCGATTTCAAGATTTCTGATTTTCAGCAGGAATTCAGTTGTGTCTTTGATGTAGGTTGTCATGCTCTGCACAAATTCCTGTAGGTGTAGGTCTATGCACTTTCCAACTGTTTCATGTATTGAACCACGTGTAGATGCTATGGGCCTCATTGGTGGTTTCCATAGATCTTTGTGGGTTTTAGGTACCATGTGTAATGTAGGACTTCTGGGGAACTCCTGTATCAAATACCTTTGATCTCTTTCTGTGATTGTGTCATAGGCTACCGCTTTGTCTATCAGCTCTTTCAGTTCACTTCAGAATTCTTCAGTTTGATTGTGCCCTAGTTCTATGTATGTTGTTGTATCTTCCACATGTTCATCAACTTTGTAGTTGTAGTAGGATGCATCCATTAATACTAAGGCCCTACCTTTATCTGCTTTACAACATTTAATCTCTGGATTGTTTGCCAACCGTTGTATGATGCTTCTTTCTTTGGTGGTCAAGTTCGATCGTCTAGTTCTCTTGGTTCTAAAGAGATGTTGTAAGTCGTTTTTTACGAACGTTTCGAAGGCATCCAATATCTTATGGCTAACAGGCGCTATGTAGGTACTCTTGGGTTTCAAACCCTTCAAGGTGTCCTCTGTCCTAGGTTGTTGCTCGGGGACAAAATTTTCGAAAAAATGTCTTAATCGGAGTGATCGCATGAACTTAAACACACTAACCTCCACCTCTAGTATGTTGGAGTTGTAGGTGGGCACAAACGAAGTTCCCTTTTGTAAGATTTTCGTTTCCAATGGACTTAAAATATATGAAGAAATATTGATGACCAAATTCTTCTGACTTGCGTCCTCCGACTCCTGGTTATTCTCTTTGATGCGGTTGGATCGGTACTTGCATCCCTCCTTGCCCCTCCTGGTTCGTCGTTTCCCAAGTGGCCTGTTCCTAAAAAGGAACAGTGATTGTGCTTTGTGTAACTGGTGTTGAAGAGGTCCCAGCCTGTAACGTGTTTCTCTGGCTTTGACGGTCGTTCGGGTCAACTCGTTCATTTATTCGCTTGTTCATCTCAGAGTCACTACCTGCTGATGAGGTTTCTGTATCTGATGCTTTGTTCTGGGGTTTGTTTTACCTCCTCCTTGCGTAGACTTCGGCCCAGTTGCATACTTCGCCTAGTTTATAGTCTAAGGTGTTCCTTTGAAATTTCCTCACTTTTCGTTCATTCATTTCTTGAGTATGCCGGGACAATTGTTCATTGATATCCAGTAAGATCTTAGACCATTCGTCAGCACTTAATTTGGAAGACAATCTCGCTTTTCAAATGGTTGATTTCACTGCCCAATTCTTCCAATATCTTTGATAGTTCTTCTATGATCAGTAAAATTAAGTCTAGAGAACATTTGTTCAGAATTCCATACCATCGGTCTATAAAATTGGAATAATTCTTACATAAGGATGGTTTCAAGGGGATCCTGAGTCCCCTAGGAATAAGCCATGATATCTCATGAGTGTACTAGCGTGTAACTGCTGGCTTATCTCCCTTTTGCTTAAATATAGCAATTGTTTGATATTACTCTGGACTGAACCTGAGCTGGTGGTAGTAGTTTCAATTTCGCAGATGAGTGAATAAATTCTCTGTGCTTCATTTTTCGCAAACATGAAGGTGTCTGCTCTTTTATCTGTTAAGTTAGAGATCTCTTCGTAAGACATGTTCACGTCGGGTGCTGTGTATCATGGTCAGACAAGGAATTATGAAATGAACAGATATGGATCACGCACTCCGTGGGTTACTCCTTCTTTGGTGGGATATTCTAACAGGAATTTGGGGTTTAGTTGGCGTGCAGAAATGTATTGTCCTCTGATCCTGGACGTGTGTGAACGTGAAAACTGTTGCGCTGTCCCACAGGGAAGCGTCCCTTTGGTGCACTGCCGGATTCAAACATTGATTTCCAAGTTGGATCATTCAATCAAAATTCAACGTATGGTAAATTTTTTCTTTCGAGGTTACGGTTATTCACATCACATGTGTGAAAAATAACCCATGTACATCAATGGTAGACCTCAAACAAGGTAAACGATATCCCCAATGCATTTCGGGCAAGACCCTGCCCTTCATCAGGGGGTATATTCCTAAAAAGAATCAAACAAGGCAAAAATGAAACGACTGATTGAGGTGTGGACTAAGCACTACCCCAGACCTAATTAAAGACCTCCCAACTTGCGCACTAACCCCAGCAGACCGGGAGTTTCTTGAGGGAGAGGTCACCTTGGAGAAGCTTGGAGTGGCTCTTATAAAACTACAGTCCGGCAATACCCTGGGGCCCAATGAGTTTCCTACAGAATTATTTAAGGCGTTCAAGTCACTGCTTCTGGAGCCTCTGTGGACGGTCTTCATTGAGACCGCTCAGGGAAGGGCACTTCCCTAGATGTTTGCGCAGCAGAACTAGTGGTCATACCCGAGCCGGGGCTCACCCTGGACCGCTGCGCTTCTTACCGCCATATCCCTTGTTTCAGTGTTGAAACTAAAATCTAGGCACAGTCCCTTGCCAGTCACCTAACACGGTTATCCAGACCCAGGTCCACCTGGACCAATCCAGGTTGAGGCCCCACAGCGCCACCCATCACAATATTATGAGGGTTTACAGTGCCATTGTGCTGGCTGACAGATTAATAGGAACACATGCACTTCTCCTTGCAGATTTCCACAAGGCCTTTGACTTGTGGGATAGGAATACCTGTTTACCTTACTGGCTTAGTGGGACTCCGGCCCTAAATTTATCTGGTGGGTGGGTCTGATGTATACAGGCCTTTTGGAGTGGGTGAAGATAGGACGCTCGGTGTCGGACCTCTTCCCTGTGCAGCGAGGCACTCATCAGGGCTGTCTTTGTGGTGGCGATAGAGCCCCTGGTGCAGAACTTCGAATGGACATCGGAGAGCATAGACTAGGTGGCGATATTCGCTGATGTCCTGATTTTCCTTGCTGAGCCCCAAGACTCGGGTCGGGGCCTCATGCCCTTCAGATATTTAGAATTTGGGGGGATTTTTTGGGGCTTACGATCAGCAAGGCCAAATACTCCCTCTACACCATCAGATGTCCTACTTTGGCACTCCTTTGGACTAGCCGACATTCAGATCTGACGGGAAGGCTTTAAATACCTTTGGGTCTAGATTACGCTGGATTTCCAGGAAGCCAGGGACAACTCTTCAATCTCAAATTGCTGCACAGAAACTTGGGTTTCTGGGCAGCACTCCCATTGTCTTTTCTGGGTCACTCATCCATTTACAAGATGGTAACACTGCCATGCCCATTGTATTCACTCCAGAACTTCCTGTACCTCGCCCCCAATCCTTTTTCACGCAACTTGAGGCCTTGCTACAGGGCTTCTTATGGGGCAGTTGCCGCCCCCCAACCCCGGATCTGTGGTTAATTCGCCTGACACTTTAGGCTGGTTGCAGGAGGCGTAGAAGTGGAACTTGGGTCCGCGACAAAGGATGACTGGCGGGAGGTGCGCCCCTTCCCTAGGCAAGTCACGATTGCCTCTCCGTATAGGACCATTAAATTGAAATAGCTACAACCGAGTCTACTACACCAGGAAACAGCTTTGGAAGATGGGAGTGTTTGCCACGGCAGACTGCCTACGGTGTCACAATCATAAGGCAGGCTTCCTCCATAAAACTTGGTCCTGTGTGGGACTGGCCCATTGATTGCCGCGGGGAGGTGCTGGGCTGGACGATCCCTAGAGACCCAAAGGTCACTCTCCTACACGTATCCCTGGACTTAAATATTAAGATATCAGCTGGTTCTACTATGGCTGGGCTTCATTGTGGCTAAAAGATATCTAGCCAATAAGGAAAACTGGAATTGTGAATTTAAAAATTTTTAAAGTGAAAATAGCACTAAAAAATGTTACGTAACCATGGTCATGTTGTTTTGCTTGACCAGTATCTAGGAATCAGTAAAGGGTTTATTGTCTTGGTGTCATATTAGTTATTAAAATTCTCTTTTTCCTAAATTGGTTTGCGATTTTACTTATGTTTTGACTTTTACTGTTTTAGTACTGCATACATTCTTTACACTTTGCTTCTAAGTTAAGACTGTCCGCTCTGTACCATAGCTACTAGGGGGTCGAGGTCAAGTTAATTTAGTGACTTTAGTGATTCACCTTAACAAGGGTTGGGGCTATTGATTGGGGTGGGTACCTCGCCCCTAAACTAATACCCCCATTTCTTACACTATCCAGTACATTGGAAAGAGTTATTTCACATTTTATTGATGGTTGTGTTAAATCAAGCTTGAGTTTCACAAGTTGTTCATCAGTGAACTGCTGCAAAAGCTTAATGTTTGTGCTGCGGAAACTAATGTTGTTATTGGTTTCTCTGGTTTTGCAGGATGTCAGAAGCACCCTAAAAAGGTAAGTCTGGTTTATTCTTATCCTCTGCATGTATTGATTATGCCCACTTGTAGCGCTGGAATGTCAATTCTCAGCTTGCACACATTCCCTTCTCTGGAAAGAAAATACCATGGGAGAACTACATACTTTATTTTAAATGCTATGTCGTATGTCTGTAGATTTGTTCATCCAGTCCATTGAAACTTTGTACAGTTTTTAACACCTCTTCCTGGCCTTCACTCAACTGCTCAAAAAAACCTCCCCATGTGCTCAAACCTCATGAGGATCCTTAAAAATCCAAAATCACCATTATGTTGCTCAGATACTCTACTCTAGTAGATAAAACATACCTTTATTTTTCACAAATGTACTTGAAGTCACTAGAAAACTTTAGCCATCCGACTAATTCTGTTCTCCATATTCTATTCAATCTTCAGATGCCTCCTATTCGTTTTCACAATAATCTCTTGTTTTCAGAGCCCTTACCCCATTTGACAGAAAACTCATTATATTTCGCACCAGTTCTCGTAAACATTCTACTAATACTCAGTCTACTAACTCCAGTGTGCAGATATCCCCTTGCTATAGTTCCATTGATGGTTTCTGCTCAAGAAAGGCACAGTTGCCAATGATAAGTTTACTTTTCTCTGTTGCAGTTTCGTGCCTGGAGACCGAGTTCAGTGGATATCTTAGTGGAAATGTACTCCCACAACTTCTGTGCTGCTTCGTTGTGACCAGAGGCAGCACTGATGTGACTGCATGTATAGGAGATGAGCTTACAGGAGGACACAGATGGCCACTGCTAGACCTGAATGTTTGTGCTCTTCACAGAAAACAAATCACAAAGAACTTGAACATTTTGAGGTTTTGTGATGCCAAGAAGGCCAGTTGATGACGATGGGAAGTCAGAGGCTGTACCCCATTTGGTCTTATTCAGTTTCAGAGTGTTCAGGGAGATTCTGGCATTCTTGCCGTTCCATAGGAGTTCAGATACAAGTTTGTACACCGATTTTAAAAAAAGGAGGCGGAAAGGGTGATGGGTAACATACTTGAGAAGAAGTTAAGCAATGGGGCTATCATAATCTTGATTGTCTCAGCTCGACACCACCAAGTGATATATTTATGGGACCATGCATTCAATAAGGTCTTTTATTTTGGACAGGTTTTTGTTTTCATTAGTAGCAAGTGAGGTTTTTAAATCTTTGTCAAAGTAGACACCCAATCATTTAAATTAGTTGGATTGCCACCTCAGGCCAGAGTCACCAATCACCGTCGGAGTGCAGTGGACATTTAGCAGAAAGACCTCTGTCTTGTCACAGTTGATGGAGTAACCAGAGACCGAAGAGTATCTTTTTGTCTCGCATAATATGCGCTATGGCCAAATCTGCTTCTTTCGTAAAAGAGAACATCAACTGCATATGCTGTGACCAGTTGTCTACCGGAGCTTAAGTGGACACCCTTAATATTATGGTTGTTTGAAAGCCGTGCGCAATGGCTCAACCAGTAGGAAAAGCAGCGGGGAGAGGGGGCAGCCCTGTCATGTGCCTTGAGAAAGTGGGAAGGATTGGGAGAGGTGACCATTTGCCCTGACTTTCGCAATCTGGTTAGAGTATACAGCCATCGCCATGCTTATAAAATTCTCCCTCAGTGATATTTGTGTAGTGTTGCTTGTAGGGAGGACCAAGAGGTCTTATCAAATGCCTTTCCGGCATAGAGTTCCTGAGCAGCTGCCAGGGATTCAATAAGTTTAGCTTTATTAAGTGCATGACAGAATAGTCCTAATATTGTCCGCGGCAAGTCTCCCCTTGAGAAAACCAGTCTGAGTAGGAGGAATTAGTTTTAATATGACTGTTTCAAGCCTGTGCGTGATAATTTTAGCATATATTTTGTCATTAAGATTGAATAACGATATGGGTCCATAATTTTTGACATCCAGATCCTTCCCCCTCCTTTGGGATGACCATTATTGTGGCCTCCGTTGCCGTGCCAGACATGGACCAAGATTCCGCGAATTGGTGGACGACCGCTTTCAATGGGGACGTCACCAGGTCCGCAAATATTTTATAGAATTTGCCTCAATACTCGTCTGGACCCGGTGCAGTCCCAGATTTAGGGCTGTGAATGGCTTTCAGAATCTCCCTCCATCAATATGTACATTGAGATTAAGTTGGTCTGCCTGGCTTGTGTGATGGAAGGACACAGGAATGTAGATCTTCATTACGCCTGTCTATGGCTATTGCTTTATTGGAGTTATATAGGTCAGAATAGAATTGTCTAAAGGTATCCAAGATGCCCTGGGTAGACCACACCAAATACCCAGCTGTGTTTCTAATTGCAGGTATAAGGGATCGGTTAGTGTAGTTCAGGTAGTTAGCCAGTGTTTTCCCTGCTTTGTTCCTGTTGCACATCTTCCCAGCTACAGAGACCTCAGTCAATTTTTGTGCTCTTTTATTCCATATTTTGTTGTAATCATACTGTAGTTTGCGTAGTTCTGATAAAGCAGCTGCCCCTTATGTCTCGGGCCATTAGCTGTTTTATTTCCGCTTCTAACGATGTTAGTTGCTTGGCGAGACTTTTATTTTTGAACGCCATTAGGTTTATCAGAATTCCTTTAGTGGAAGCTTTGAGAGTATCCCATCTAATGGAAGCCGAGGTGTTCTCGATATTGCTTCCTTTCAGGAACTGACCTATTGCTACAGCTTTTTCTGTCGATCTCGTCATCAAGCAGGTCATCATTAATAGGCCATTGACTGGGGGAGCGGAGGCATCCCCTAGGTCAAGTTCTAAGGATACACAGGCATGGTCTGACATAACCATTAGTTCAATTTTGGGATCTCTGGACATAACCAGCAGCATTTGCTAACTATAATATAATCGATCCTGGAGAAAGAGTGATGCAGAAGGGAGTAAAAGGTTTAGTCACTATCAGTTGGATTGTATAGTCTCCATACATCAACCAGATTATTTTCGCAGCTGATTTTCTTATGTTTGTGATCTATTACTAAGGAATTTGTTTCGATATCCTATATAGGGACCCATCCATCAGAAGGCTGAAATCCCACCCACCCCCAAGTATCACTTCTAAGTTATACGGCAGCTCTGAGATTAGTTTGTCCAGTTCTTTCCAGAATTCTACCGAGTTGTCATTTGGGGCATAAATATTCACAATACAAAATTCCGTGTGAGTGAGACAGCACTGTGATTTCGGACTTTTTTGAAATTATGGTAAGGACCCTATTTTTCTTCTGTATTGCTGGGGCGAGCCCAACCTCCGGCACCCACTTGGAGTAAAATTTAGCATCCTTAATGGACTCAAGGTGTTTCCTGTTATAAGATGATATCCCCTTTTAGCTTATTGCAGTATTCCGCAATTGTTTTCCATTTGACAGGGTGGTTCAGACCTTTTGTATTTAATGAGAAGATGTTAATGGCGGATGGCATTATACGTATAAATACTGCAGTAGCTGTGTAGAGTGGACCGATATTATAAGCTTGCGTGCCTGCCTTCCATGTGTATGTGGAAGCAGTTGGGTATGTGGGGAAATAATTATTGGGAAGCGCATCGAGCACCAACGGATGTCTGATGGAGCTATAATGGGTCTGTAAGGCTCACGTGGCTCTCTGGAGATCTGGTGTATTAAGACGGGCCCGTCTGTCATGTGGTAGAGGAGTTTGGAATGGGTAAAGGCAAGGGTAGAGAGTAGAAAGATGTAAGACCAACAGAGAAACACTAAACAGCAAAAAATAAACCCCTGATCCAAAACCCTCCCACAAAATGCGACCCAAACTAATTTCTCCACTCTTCAACTGACTGGAGCAAGGTAGGCCACGGACCAATTGACTGCCACTACAGCTCCCTCACAATCCAGCAAACAGCAGAGCAAAGGAACCTGTACGGTCCACGTATATAGGTATAGGTGGTGCAAGAGGCAGGAAGATGATGACCCCCACCCATGGCTGCATATTGAGGCCCAATTAGTCCACCCACTGCCTCTCATATCAACACTATCTATACGCCATGTAGCAAAACTGCCTCTGGAACACTCAAAGTCCCTAATGGTAGACACAGTATCTGCTCTTCGCCGGATAGATACATTATTAACTAGGAGAATGTCCAGCTCAGAAGAGGCCTCTCTGTGGCAGAACCATAAAATTAAAATGGAGGGGAAAACAATATATTGCGAAATTTGGGCCAATAGAGGCAAAAACAACATAGGTGACCTGGGTACTTGACACCACCCTATACCCTTTTCTAACCTGCAGGAAGAATTTTGGTCTACCCGACCTTGAGTTCTAAAACTTTCTGAAATTGAAAAGTATAATTGGAAAACTAGCCCTGCCCCACTCCCCGATCTCCTGGAAGTACTTGGTAAGTTTAGGAAGCCTGGGCACTCTGCGTCACAACTCTACAAATTACTTGAACCAGTCAAACATTTGTTGAGAGATCTGGAAAAGAAATGGGCATCCCACTCCCAAGCTTCACATAACATGCCCTTCTCAGATGCATTGTGGAAGAAAATACGGCTTTACCACTTCAAAACAAAAATCACCCCGGCCCTAACACAAACTAGACTTTGGTCTATACATAAAACTTTTTGGACATCAGTCAGATTGCATAAGATAGGCCTGCCCATTTTGGATGTCTGTTGGAGATGCGAGAACTGCGCAGCTTCCTTAGATCACATGCTCTTCTCCTGTAAAATGGTACAATCTCTATGGGGAAAAATTCAAAACCTGCTATACGATATCTTTGGGATACCGCACAAGATTGAATTCTTGTCAGCTCAATTGGGACCAACAAGGGTGCACATCCACACCAGTGCTATCTGAGCAAGACATGATGCTGTTAGACCTGCAACTATCGGTGGGCACCAATGTGGTTCTGATGGCGTGGAAATCACTCAGCAATGCCTTTCAAATAGTGGTGGAACATGCTATGTTCTATTAGAAGTGCAGATAACAATATATGTAGGGCTTCACTCCTCCAACAGCTCCAGACGCTTATATGACTCCCTAGATAAATACTTACAGAAAAGCAAACCATCTAAGATGTTAGTTAATAAAACACACAGCACGCCTGTGAACTGCACTTTGGGTGCCTACAGGTGGTGTCTATACCCGGTTTTGGAATGCTGACGGTCCTGCCAATCTTACACAACATAGTCCCCTCTTCCCCCCTCTCTCATCTACTTTACTTCTTTTTTCTCTTTCCTTTTTCTTTGCTTTATTTCTTTCGTTGCTGATGTTTGTGTTTTTGTATTACTGCTTGGATAAATGAACTTCTGTTGAGGGGTATTAGATGTCTGGCTACCATTGGGGATAATCCTCAATCCTCCTAGGGAGGTTTATGGTAGAATGTTACCCTCGTTTTAACCTCATACTTTCCCTTACTCTGAATGTAATCCTTTCCATTAAGGATATCTTGAAGTACAAATCTTGTATTACGAGTAGTGTCACCTTTCAGGACAAACCCCAGTGTGATGGATACTGTCACCTCTTGAAGTGTACTATGTTTTCCATAATCAATGTAAGGTCATAAAACCTAATAAAAAATGTTTGAACAAAGATTTTGATATTCCAAATTACAGGAATTCTATTTTTCACAATGGGCTGGTAGTTGATAACTGAATTTTAGACACTGCTGGCCATTAATAAATCTGGTTTAATATCTGGGTTTTGACCTCCGAAGTGCTTTCCTAAAAACGGCTTTGTTACCCCCTCAATCGGTCATTTATTGAAAGGGAGCCGAGTTAAACATTTCCCTCTACTCCCAAATCTATCCTTCACTTGTGGTATGGCAGAAGCAGAGCAATTTGGAAAATGTGCCGCCTCCCATATTGACTCCTTGCTCTCTTAAGGATAGGTCAGCAGTTCTCCCCAACTGTAACTCACAGTATGTGGACTTCTCCTTAACACATTGAGTGGGAGAATATATGGCGTTAACAAACCTAAGTATGTACAAGCTGTCACAGATCAATGTCCTACATAGGTAAACGTACAAAACCACTTTTCCACTCAAATGCAGGCTTGTACATGAACCTCCTAGCAACTGGGCATATGTACAGAAGCCTACACCCTGCCTGTATGTCTTTGTACCAAGAGGCCCAGTCTAGGAGGTGTTAATGGGGTAGTAAGGAGTGTTGATCCAGCGGGTTACTAGCAACAAGCATTCATACACTGAATACTCACCTGGGCCCATTCATTCATACTACGCTAGCAGTTTCCGCTGGTGGGTCAGTTGTACTCTATATCAATATCCCTGCTACCAATTACTTTTCTGATTTGAAGAGTAATGACTTACCAATGGACCCTTTGAGAATTGGGAAGTTTAAAATGAGTGACATTCAATACAATTTATAATCCTGAAATAATCACTGAGTCAGGAAGTTTTAAAATGTTTATCTAAAGATTTAGCAGAATAAATTACAAAACCGCATAATACTTAATCGCATATCAAGGATGAAGCATACTAATAAATCTATTATTGATCAATGACGGTTCCTTAGAAAGAAGAAGATAGAGACAGCAGCACAGCTAAAGGTTGCATTTATATTTACCTAAAGATGTGAGAACCAAACCCCTTGGCCAAGGAGTTGGAAAGATGGGTCCCAAGAAGGATGAAGACTAAAGACCTCCGGACCAGGTTCAGGACAGAATAGGTGACCTCTCTATCAACGACGCCTGCGTCGTTCCCCTCTCTGACACTTCGCTCCTCCTCGATATCTTCCGTGTCTTCCTTCTAATGGAATCCGCCGCCCCCACTGCCGGACCTCTCTGGACAGCGGTTCAGTCTGCAATCGATCAGCTCGTCTAGCACCAAAGCCCGATCTCTCGTGTCCTAATGCCAACTAATTAACTAATTCTAAATCTATTATACCCTTCTATGCCATGTACCTCCCATTAATGTTTCAAAATTATGGGCCCACTACTTCTGATTGGACGGGGACAGGGGGTTGGTCCTCACACCATGTCAATTTAGTTCAATATCTTTAAGCCCATTGTTTTAAAATACCGCCCCTCACAATTAATACATTTGCTTTATTTCCCACCCGTCTCACAACAAAGTTTAATACATTGTGTATATAAAATGTTGCATTTGCAAGAACATCGCGGATGTAGTGGAGTTGGCCACCAGGTCACGGCCTTGGATGACATCCAAGTTGACTTCATCGCTGTGCCTTGTTTTCCAGGGCGCATGCGTACTTCTCATTGGCTTCAAGCTGCCTTTCCGTTAACCTAGGCCCCATTTTACGAACTAATAGAAAGTCAAAGAAGAAAACATTAAAATCACAAATAAATGTCTTCACTGTATACCCCCTATTTCTACTCTATTCCCATTTAATTATAAATCTATCCCGCATTAGTAGCATTAGAATATCAGTGTTTTAATTGCAGCAACTGCGCAAGCTTTAGCACGTGAGAACATTAAGCAGCCATTTTAATACACTGCGCAGAAGCAAAGTTTTCCCTCCAAGCAAAGAAAGACGTCGTACCACGTGATATGGTTGACACATGCGCACTGGAATTCCCGCGCTTTAGCGTGCCATTTTGGATTAGACAAGCGTTACTTATTAGCTTAAACACATAGGCAAGCTTCACTTGGATAATGTTCATGTGTGTATTTATTAGTAGAGACATTACAAATTTAATAAATTAATACTGTGAGAGGATTGCTTACGAGCAAGTCTCATTCTGAGTTCTTGCTCCATCAATCCCCTCTCTGATGGCGTTTCTGAGCCATCAAATACTACCCACAACCAGATGCCAACTTTTAGCATAAAATTGTCTCAGCTTCATTTTTACACTTTCTATTTTTATCATCTCCTTTCAGTTTCTTGTATAATTCACTTTTCAGATCTTCTAATTCAATTTCATCAAACTTTAGTTTCTTGCCTTTTCCTGTCACTCTATACTTTTCATTCTTTCTGCAACATTTGCACCATATTATTTTTGACAGTACTATTATTGCTATCCCTACTAAGGGTACTAATATTTGACCTAGAAGTCCTTTCCCTACATTAGCAAACCAGGTACCAATTGACGCAATACTATTCGTCAATCTTTCCCATACACTATCAACTTCCAGTGGTTTTAGTTCATTCTCAAGTTTTGTTGTATTCTGTACGTTCCGATTTCTGCCCTTTTGTCAGGTATGTACGTGCAACAATGTTTCGTTTTCAATCATTTACAGACTCCGCCCTCTTTTGCTAATATTATATCAAGAGCAAGTCGATTTTGCATAACCATTGATCTAATCGCAACCATCTCCGCATTAATCATTAGAAACCCTCCAGCAGTATCCGTTGATAAACGATCCACTACTGTAGATAATTTACATATTTTCCTTGAGTTCAGAATTATTCCCACTGAAGGCATCAATGCACCAAATATATCACCTACAATTTCAGAAAAACGAGCTCTTTTACTACGTGTTAATTCACTATTATTTTCATTGCTCCCAGTGTTTCTTTTTACGTGGTATATTTTTGGAAAAACTATTCCAAAATAACAACTTCCATACTACCGTGCAGGAAGCCTAAAGTAAGCCTTATTCCCACACACATAATAGATTCCAGGAAAAACTGAATCTGTTCCTCCTTTTAGTCCCCAACCTCCAAGAATTAAGAAATTATGTTCACATTCACTGGTACCAATGAAAATATTGTTATAATCCGTCTTTAACCTATGTAGACAAATTTTCCCTGTCTTTTCAAAATCCAGAGCCATAGCAGCTTGAGCCTTGCCAGGTGTGTAAATACCCTCTTTCTCAGCCCAAGGTGGTAATTGAGCCTTAAGCTCAGATGATTTCTTTTGGAAATCTTGTCTTCTATCTTCTACTGAATTCAAAAATATCTTTTCTTCTTCATGTAACGAGCATGTTAGATTGCTTCTATGTGCATGTGTTATATCTATCAACTTCATTGTTAGGAAAAATTCTCCCATAAACTGTGCATCTTGACTACGAAGCACTGGGTTCATATTCTTTCGAATCGGAACCTCAGAAAATATCACATCTATATCTGAATAATAATACTGAAGTCTCCCTGTTCTATAAAATAAACTAGTCAATACACTACATGATATGCCATATGTTAATGGCAAATGATGATATGTTAACCCTTCTGCTACTGATTCGGGTAACTTCATACAAACATAACAATCACTAACTTCCATGGTATCTACATATTGAAACAATAATTTTGTGAAAACATTTAAACTAGTGTCGTTATCTGCTACCACACGATGAAACTCTGGTTCATCTTCTGCTTCTAATTTTACTCTATTACCTTTCAAGTTATCTATCCTTCCCTTTGTTTCATTGTTAATCTTTTTATCCATTATCATAAGGTAAGGAATTGCTACAATCACAACTAACCATACTACAAGCACCACTACCAGACTACATATGCATATAGCACAGCATCTTTTACAACATTTCCGTTTCGGTCTCCCAGAAACTCTGTCGTCGGGCATTCTGACAAGGAAGATTTCTCTTATCTTTTTCTTTCAAGACTTTAACGTTATCAAGGTGGTTTTATTTCTTTCTCATAAGTCAGTTCTGCACTTGTTCTTTCGTCACCACTTTCACTTGATTCTGAACTCTCGTAGTCTTCAAGGATTATATAGGTCCAATCAGGACCTTTAAACTTATTGTTCACAAGTTTCAATCTTTTGCTTTTTTGTTTTTCAGTTCCACTTGTTTGTCCAGTTAGGCTTCTTACTTCATTTACTTGTTCCGGATCTTCACTCCTGGTTTCTATATGGTATTTTACTCTTTTAATGACACTAGGCCAATGATCGCCTTTTCTGGCTTTCTTTGTTTGCACTGTCTCTTCACTTCTTATTTCTTCTTCAGAAGTTTTTATTTTCAGGTTGTGGCACAGTTTGTTTTTCTTCGTTCTCAGTTTTTTCTTCTATTTGTTCTTTTTCAGGTCTTATTGGTTTTTCTTCAGTTGCTCCAATGTGAATTTCTAGTAACTGACACTGTTCAGGATTTACATCTTCATGCTTGAGGTTTTCGTGGTTTTCTTCTCCCTGAACGTATTTTTCTAATTCTAACTGGTTCTGATCAGGGCTTATTGCACTTTGTACTTCTGCAGCCTGACAGCGTTCTTCTAAACCTGTCTGTCCCTGCTCAAATTTTGTTTCGTTGTCGATTTGAGCCCAATTTCCTCTCCCTATCTGGTCCTGCTCAGGTTCTCTTATTGTTTCATTTTCCTTTTCCTGAGCTGCTTCTTCTTCACCTATCTGCTTCTTCTTCACCTTTCTTCTAATTTTGATCGGCTTCTTGTTCTGTTGTAAACTTCTGGTATATCAACCACTGGTATCCAGTCCTGACTTGTGTTCTGTTGTTCTTCTTCAGCTTCTCTCGAATCTCTCAACTGGGATTCTTCAGCTGGCCAACCTTCAGTTTCCTCAGTTATTGATGCTGTCTGAGGATCTTGTCCTTCAGGCTCTGGTACCCTTTTGGTGTGGCTTACATGAATCCAATTAGGCAATCCTGCACATTTCACTGCTGTGTTCGTAAATAGTATAACCTGACAAGGTTCGCCCCACCTGGGTGATGAACCCGTTTCTCTGGTGTGATGCTTTACAACCACCCAGTCTCCAGGGTTCAGATCATGCTCTTGTTCAGGCTGCCTGGAAACTGCGTCTTCTCCAACCTGGTGAGAGACAGAACGCACTAGGTCAGCCAATCCTTTGCAATAATCTAGAACCATATCATCAGTTATGTTCAGTTTATTTGTAGGTACATGTGCTTGTCTCATTGCTCTTCCCATGATTATCTCATGCGGACTCAATCCGGTATTTCTATCAGGAATGCTTCTGAGTCCCATTAAAACAGAGAGGCAATGCATCTTGCCAATCTAGCGATGTTGATGCACACATCTTTGACAGTCTTGATTTTATTGTGCCATTCATTTGTTCAACCACTCCAGAAGCCTCTGGGCGGTACACACAGTGCAATTTCTGTACAATTTGGAATGCTTCACAAATTATTCGGATCACATCGTTATTAAAGTGACTTCCTCTATCTGATTCCAAAGTTACTGGGAAACCGAACCTAGGAATGAGTTCTCGTAGCAACAGCTTTGCGACTGTAATACTGTCATTCCTTCTGGTAGGGTAAGCCTCCACCCACCTTGAAAACAGACACACTATGACGAGTACATATTTCAGTCCTTTACATGGTGGTAACTGTATGAAATCTAGCTGTAATCTCACAAAGGGACCTTCAGCCTTTCCAATTTTTTCCAAACCACTTACTGTTCTCCTTCCCGGATTATTCATTTGACAAGTCAAACACCTTTGGCAAAGACTCTCTGCTGCAGCCCTAGACTTTGGATTATACCAACTTTGTCTGAAAAGTCTAATCATGGCATCTCTCCCTACATGTGTGTCTCCATGATACATTCTTGCCATTTGTGAAATCAGACAGTCGGGCATGACTGGTCTGCCGTCTGTGTATACCCATACATCATCTGTTCTTCGGGTACATCCTATTTTAATACAAACATCTTTCACTCTCCTCAGTGTCATCTTGCAGTCTTTTCACATCATTCCATGTTTCAGGAGGTGCACATAGCATAAGTTGGCAGCTGATTCCCATCCTTTCAACCTTTTTATTTACTGACAACCTATTTTTGGCACAGTGTTGAGCCACCAGATCTGCGTATCTGTTACTGACTACCACCCAGTCATCTCCTGACTGGTGTGCGGCACATTTCACCACCGCCAATTCTTTTGGTGATTGTATTGCTTCCAATAATTCTTTTACAAACTGTCCATTTTTGATTGGGGATCCTGAAGAAGTCATGAAATCCCTCTGCATCCACAGTTGGCCAAAGTCATGCACAACCCCGTACCCATATTGACTGTCCGTAAATATGGTTACTTTTAAATTTTTCCCAATTTTGGAAGCTTTGATTAGAGCAATTAATTCAGCTACTTGTGCAGACTTGACTCCTGGTAAATAGGATGCTTCGACTATTCCAGTTAGTTCAAATACAGCATAGGCTGCACTCAGTTTACCATCTTCATGCCTCAGGCATGAGCCATCCACAAACAGCTCCCTATCTGGATCTTTTAGGGGCGTCTCCTGTATGTCAGGTCTCGGTTTTGTACATAATTCTGTGACCTTTAGACAATCATGTACTGGATCGTCCTTAACTTCTTCAAAAATTGGATCTGGCAATAACGTAGCAGGATTCACAATAGTGCACCTAACTATGGTCACATTTTCAGCACCAAGGATAATTCGTTCATACCTTGTCATCCAACTAGGTGTGAGATGCTGAGTTCTTGTTGACAAGAACTCGATCACAACTGCATGTTGGACAAATACTGTTACAGGATATCCCATTACTATTGACTCACTTTGTTCAATGCTCATACAGGTGGCAGCGACTGCTTTCAAACAGCCTGGCAATGCTGCCGCCACTGGGTCCAATGTAGCAGAAAAATATGCTATAGGACGCCTGTCTATTCCATGTCTCAGAGTTAACACTGAAAGTGCACAATTTTCTCTTTCATAGCAAAATAGTGCGAATTCTCTTGTATAGTCTGGCATGCCCAAGGCAGATGCCTCACACAATGCATTTCTTAATTTTACAAATGCACCAGCACTTTCATCATCCCATTCAACTGGATCTTTGGCTTTCTTTTTGGTTAACTGAATTAAAGGCTTTGCTAGTAGTGAAAACCCTATAATCCATTGTCGACAGTATCCTACTATTCCAAGAAACATTCTCACTTCTCTGTGTTTCTGGCATTTTCATTTTCTTGATTATTTTTATTCTATCAGATGTTATTATTCTTGTTCCTTTCTCAATTTGGTGTCCGAAATATTTAACTGCTGTGGTACAAAATTGCAGCTTTTCAGGTGACACTTTGTGTCTTTCCTCAGCCAAATGGTTGAGTAACGCAATTGAATCTTCAACACAATCATCATGGTGTTGGATGCCACCAGTAAGTCGTCTATATACTGAACTCCTGGGTAGCACTAATTTCTCCAAACACCCTTTCAGTATTTGATTGAAAATGGAGGGACTTTCTGTGTATCCTTGAGGAACACGATTCCATACATAAACTTTGTTTTCGAATTTAAACGAAAAGAGATATTGGCTATCTGGATGCAATGGTATTGAGAAGAATGCTTGGCATACATCAATCACAGTGAACCATTCTGCACTCCAGGGTATCTGGTATAAGATTACTGCAGGATTTGGTACTATAGGACAACAAGGTACCACAATTTTATTAATTTTGCGCAAATCCTGAACAATCCTATACTTTCCACTAGGCTTCTTCAAACCCATGATTGGTGAATTACACGGGCTACTCATAACTTCTTTTAATATGCCTTGTTTTACCATTCTGTCAATTTCCTCTACAACTCCTGCTTTTACTTCTGCACTCATTTTGTACGGTCTAGTATTTGGGAAAATTGCACCTTCCTTTAAAGTGATTTTTACTGGGTCTATTTTGACCATAAGTCCTACTTCTTTCCCAGTGAAATCCCATACTTTGGAATTTACTGTAGTTCTTAGTTCTTCTGGTAATTCGTTTTTCGTTATCAAAGAGAACATCTCATCTATTTCTGTACCTTGCTTGGCTATCATGAATTTATAAACATGATCTTCATCCGGGGTCTGTATTGCAACACCATCTGGTGTGCAAAAAATAGTACAATTCATTTTGCACAGTAAGTCTCTACCCAATAGGTTTACTGGACTAGAATCACACACTACAAATTGGTGCATTTCACGGAAGTTTCCTATTTTTACTTCCATTGGCTCAGTAAGGGGTGTTCTGATCTTTTTATTAGCTACACCTACAACTTGGATAGCTACTCCAGAGAGAGGAAGGTCTGGAATGTCTGCTGTTCTCACAGTAGTACGGGTAGCACCAGTGTCCAAAAGGAAAGTGATATCATTACCTCTTACTTTCCCTTCAACGTATGGACCTGACTGATCTACCGGCAAAGATGCGCCAAGTACGCACTCCTTCTCCCCCTCTCTTAGGCACCGTCATTGATGGTTATATGGACCAAATTCATCCTGTAAAAGAAACTGCGAAGTTACATAGTCATTCTTCCCACTTCCTCCTTGATATCCGACATCTGTACCGTGCTTTGCTCTGCTTACATTACCCTGTATAGGGGCAGGTGGCAACTGACTCTGAGGATTTACACCCTGCTGTGAGTCATTCTGCGTCTGTGGATTTAAATTATGATTTGGGCCATTATTATTTTGAATCGTTTTACATTCGTTCTTCCAATGTCCCAACTTTCCGCATCCATGACAAGAAAATTTCTTTTTAGCCTCTTCTCTACTCATTCGTCTTCTCACTTTACCACCATTTCCTGTGTCACCATTCGTTCCAGAATCTTTTCCCTGATTATCAGTTGGATTATCCAAATTAATTCCCTGTCACTCACCCATTTTCACCTGAGCCCACATCACTTTCTCTTGCAGTTTCTTGTGCCTGTCCTCAATATTGTCTCCACAATATTTTGCATATTTCAAAATTTCATCTATGGGTTTCCCTTGCCAGCACAACATGTGCTGCTTAATCATTTGACAAATCTCTGGCTTTAAACCATAAACAAATCGGTAGACAAACTGACTCATATTTTTATCTCCAATGTCCTCAAATCCACTATATTGTTTGAACACCTGTAATAGACATTCATAATAGGCATGTACCGATTCACTTGCTTCTTGGGTGGTCCTGTCTATTTTCACCCAATCTGTTTCCTTTGGTGGTATTTTCCCCTTCAGGTAAGTTATTACCTGCTGATACTTTTTCATTACATCACTCGATGGAGCACCTGTTTTTGCATCTCTAGGATACTCTTCACTCGGCCAGTCAACTGTAATTTTACAATCTGTCCACAAATCGGCAGGTACCACTATGTCAAACAGACCATCCAAGTCCTTCAACAATACCTTTGACACCTTCACAAACCTCTCAACCTGCTTGTACCATTCAATTGGCTTTTCTCTCAACTTTGGAAAATCATTTGTAAATGACAGAATATCTTGTCTACTCCATGGAACATGAACGTAACCTCCTCCAGGTACTTCCCGCATCGGGTACATTTGATCCACTTTTCCTGTTTCCTTCAATAAATATTCAGAATTCGATCTACTATACAGTGCCTCTTCCTTTTTCTTTGTCCATCTAGCTTTCCATTTATCTAGATCTCCCCATTTCTGTAGTATTGACATTAATTCTTTCACCTGTAGTTTTCGACCAGAGGCATTCATGTTTTCTAGATCCTTGTCAGAAAAGTCTGCTCTATAGGGCTTCTGTAACACTTTTGACTTCCCTATTTTAATCCCAATCTGTAAGGCCAAATCTAATAATTTCTCATGAAATATCTTTACATTTCTAGTTATGCTTCTGCATACAAACAATAGTTCTTCATCGTAAGTATTTAGACGATCTACTCCTACATTTCCTGCTATCATTTCTTCTAACTCGACTTTTAATTTGTAGATGTCCATGATCTTTGGGGGTGAACTCTGTCTGTCTGATCCTTGTGCCCACCTTTCTAAGTCTTCTGGTGTTACTACTGTAGCACTCTTAGTTCCAGATGATGTTACTATATTTCCATCTTTGGAGCAACTAGGTGTTATTCTTCTAGGAGTACTATTTACAGATCCTCGAATAGGTAAATCCATTAAGGATATCATAGATTCACAATCACTGATATGGTCATCAATTATTAGTTTCAGGTTTGGGAATCTCTACAGGTGTAGGCATGACTAGAGGTTTCGGATAATTTACTTTGTCACCATATAAGGGAACCATTGGACCAATTGTTACAGGTATGGTCAGGGAATCAGGATGTACATTGAGCTGTGTTATTTTTTTGTATCAATTCTGCTCTGTTTCTATATATAGCCTCTTTTTCTTTATCCTGAAGTACCCCATTAACTGGTGGATTATGCAATACTTGCGGTACCAATGGTGTTCTTAAAATTGGTGCACTTGGGGTACATCCACTTGTCCCTTCCTGATATGGTGGCGGGTTCTTTAATATTTCTTCCATAAATTCATCTTCAGAATCTCCAAACCCTGTCAAGTGTTTTGTCTTCTGTGCATTTGCTCCCTAACGACTCTTCTGCTATACAAACTGGATACAAACCTTCTGTAAGCATCGCTCTTCTCCACTGTTTCATCTGACCGTCCCTTGACTCATTTTGGTATCTAGGAAAAAAAACCCTATAACCCCTACTGCTTCTTGATCAGTGACGTTCGAATGCCTCTGTTTCCCACTCTTCTAAGGCTTCGTATTGAGTTAATCTTGGTCTGGGTTCTAAGTCATTCATCCTCATTCTCAAATTTTGAAGAATTCTCCCATTGAAAGTACCATTCTCTGGGAATGCTAATATTCCATCATTTTTGGTATATTCTATCCAATTTTCTAACCATACGCAAGTATGATAACCTCTCTCCATCATCATGAATGAAGCAGGCGTTTTTGCTGGTGGAATGATAATTCCTTCTCTAGATTTAATGGGTTTATCCTTCTTAAAATAATTCTTAACTTTTTGTAGAAATGAAATTTTTCTCTCTTCTCCATACATTTTGGGTAAATATCTATGTATCGAATTATTATATTCTGCAAAACCTAAGAATCTCCTGTCTGGACGGGTTCCTGTTAAAGTCGGATCACGTTTCCACATATAATCTCCACTATCCACTAAGATTTCGACTTCTATGCTGACAACCAATTAAATTCCAGCTAACATTTGTCTCTGAACCAATCCTAGCGCGGCTTTTCAGTGATGTCTGGCTGACGACCCCTCCTTTACAATCTGCACTTCTCGGTCCCTCGCTGTTTCCAACCAATCCCAGCGCGACACCTGTGACGTCAGTATTACTCCTGACCCCTCCTTTACAAGAGTCGTTCCATGCCCGCTGTTTCAACCAATCCTAGTGTGGCGTTTGTGACGTCAGCTTCCTCTCCGGCAGCTGACCCTCCCTTTACAAAATCGTACGCAAAACTTTATTTTCTCTACGCTTCTTTTTAGAATTCAATAACCTAAAACATTCGCTATCGGTCCAGTTTCGCTAAATTGAAAAGGATAGTTTTCTCTCCTACTTAGTAAAACCTTTCCGTTTACTAAACATACACTACGAGTAAAACCCTTCCGTTTACTCTTCACGTAAGCTTCAGAAATACCTGCTACTTCTTAAATGTTACCCTTTCTAGGTGATATAACATCAAATTTTTAGCAGCGTATTCCTTTGCTATTACTCACACGCATAGAGTCCCTAACAAGTACTGATAGCACTGCTTAACTTTTCAGTACTATTTCTGCCTGACAGATAACCTCACTGCAGTATGGCTTCCACTTACCATCCGCTATTCAATTTTCCCCGAGGATTCTAGACAACATAAAACAAAACTTTTGAACAAACGGATGTTAGTTTATAAAAATAAAATTCTCATTACCCAATTAACAAAGTACAACCATCCTCTGATAACCAGAAAACTGATCCATCGGGTTACTAGCAACAAGCATTCATACACTGAATACTCACCTGGGCCCATTCATTCATACTACGTTAGCAATTTCCGCTGGTGGGTCAGTTGTACTCTATATCAATATCCCTGCTACCAATTACTTTTCTGATTGAAGAGTAATGACTTACCAATGGACCCTTTGAGAATTGGGAAGTTTAAAATGAGTGACCTTCAGTACAATTTATAATCCTGAAATAATCACTGAGTCAGGAAGTTTTAAAATGTTTATCTAAAGATTTAGCAGAGTAAATTACAAAACCGCATAATACTTAATCGTATATCAAGGATGAAGCATACTAATAAATCGATTATTGATCAATGACGGTTCCTTAGAAAGAAAAAGATAGAGACAGCAGCACAGCTAAAGGTTGCATTTATATTTACCTAAAGATGTGAGAACCAAACCCCTTGGCCAAGGAGTTGGAAAGATAGGTCCCAAGAAGGATGAAGACTAAAGACCTCCGGACCAGGTTCAGGACAGAATAGGTGACCTCTCTATCAACGACGCCTGCGTCGTTCCCCTCTCTGACACTTCGCTCCTCCTCGATCTTTCGTGTCTTCCTTCTAATGGAATCCGCCGCTCCCACCTCCGGACCTCTCTGGACAGCGGTTCAGTCTGCAATCGATCAGCTCGTCGAGCACCAAAGCCTGATCTCTCGTGTCTGAGCTTGTGCGTCCTAATGCCAACTAATTAACTAATTCTATATCTATTATACCCTTCTATGCCCATGTACCTCCCATTAATGTTTCAAAATTATGGGCCCACTACTTCTGATTGGACGGGGACAGGGGGTTGGTCCTCACACCATGTCAATTTAGTTCAATTTCTTTAAGCCCATTGTTTTAAAATACCGCCCTCACAATTAATACATTTGCTTTATTTCCCACCCGTCTCACGACAAAGTTTAATACATTGTGTATATAAAATGTTGCATTTGCAAGAACATCGCGGATGTAGTGGAGTTGGCCACCAGGTCACGGCCTTGAATGACATCCAAGTTGACTTCATCGCTGTGCCTTGTTTTCCAGGGCGCATGCGTACTTCTCATTGGCTTCAAGCTGCCTTTCAGTTAACCCAGGCCCCATTTTACGAACTAATAGAAAGTCAAAGAAGAAAACATTAAAATCACAAATAAATGTCTTCACTGTATACCCCCTATTTCTACTCTATTCCCATTTTTAATTATAAATCTATCCCGCATTAGTAGCATTAGAATATCACAGTTTTAATTGCAGCAACTGCGCAAGCTTTAGCACGTGAGAACATTAAGCAGCCATTTTAATGCACACTGCGCAGAAGCAAAGTTTTCCCTCCAAGCAAAGAAGGACGTCATACCACGTGATATGGTTGACACATGCGCACTGGAATTCCCGCGCTTTAGCGGCCATTTTGGATTAGACAAGCGTTACTTATTAGCTTAAACACATAGGCAAGCTTCACTTGGATTATGTTCATGTGTGTGTTTATTAGTAGAGACATTACAAATTTAATAAATTAATACTGTGAGAGGATTGCTTACGAGCAAGTCTCATTCTGAGTTCTTGCTCTATCAGTGTGGAGCTAGGGGCTGAAGTGACCGGGGAGAGGCTACCAACAAGGCACAAAGACATCATGGAATGCACCAGAAGCTAAAGCGAGCACAAGCAGTTTTTCTATGGACCAAAAATCAAAGTGAAGCAAGGGGGCCGATGTAGGTTTAGAATAGTACAATAATAATTAGGAGTGTCTTACAATCAAACTATTAAGGATGGTTCCCGCACATTGACCTGTGCTTCAGAGGACACGTTTACCCTAGATGCCGCCCAAAAGCAATGGAGCAGAAAGCCATATTTCTATTGTGTCGGGCTATTGCGAGGAAGTACTTTTATAGCTGCAAGTGACTTTCATTTAATACGGCTTGATGTGACTGCCGTACTCTCCTCAAGCCTGAGGGGGAGAATGTCCGACATGGAGGAGACAATTCCTAGATCTTTACATTTACTAGCCCACAATCCCTTCAGTTGTGCACAACTGAGCAACATCAAAAGGAGACTGAGGGCCAAGTAACATTCTCCACTTAGTGTGTTTGTCAAAAGTGAGGGACCATACAAATGACTCCTTTACTCTTTAGGCGTGGGCATGGGCCAGAGCCTTCCTGAAAGTTTTGAACCTAGAGAGCACTGCTGACCAAGGAAACCGAGGGCCCAGGGTGTGAAATTAGTGGAGGGAAGGTCAAAGTCCCACATTATTACTCTGTATGTAGGATGAAAACTTTAGAGGTGGTCCATCAGCCTGCCAGATGAAAGTGGCTCTTGCAAGCGCAGTCGAGCTCTGAAATAAACCCTGTTAAATTAGATTCAATATTGAGATGATCTATATGGTACCACGAGTAGAATGTTGGACGAATTCATTATATTCTATGACGAACTCAATAGTGTACAACCAAGAATCAAATTTATAGTGCCTATAGCTCCATGTGTACCCTATCTAGATGTTAACAGAGCACCTTGAAGAGGAAATATAATTAGTAATGTGTATCAAATAACGGATAGGAAGTCATTCATGTGCCTTTAGAGTTTTCACCCACAAAGTGTAAGTACTGGCTTACCATGTAGCCAGATACTCACTTTAAAACTGATTAGTTCCATAGAACCAAAATGAAATAAGAATTCATTTAAAAATTCAGGCAAAGAAAGTATCCAGAGCAAATACAAATAAATCACGCAGTTACATGAAGGGACGTACTACAACCAAAAATGTTTAAAAATGGGTTCCTCTTTGACCTTTATCAACTAAAAAAAACAATGGAGAGTAATTTGTTTGGACAAATTATTCACCGGGTTGTTTCAAGAAGACCCTGATTTTGCAAAGAGGAACAATCGGAGGAGCAAAGACTTTGGAGTTTGGTTACACCCAACCCCACTCATGTTAGTTTCTTTTTCATCCAACTCACTATACAACTCTATCAACCTCCCCTTCAACTGAGCGCTCCTCTACATATCCAGCATCATTCTGGACAACCATCACCTCCAAATCTTTCCCCTCACTCTCTCTATGATGGAAAATACTCTATACCAATACACCATAGCACCCGTGAGAAAAGCTCAGTGTTTGTCCCACAATCGAAACTCTAAAACATTCTTCTCCTCAAATTGGGCTCCAATCGATGACTCGAGCAGCACCCCAAATCTCTTCATTGTCCCCTCGCTTGTACTGAGGCACACTCTCCAAAAGATAAACCGCTACAATCCTACTGGCTTCCCATAAGAGCAAGATAAAACCCCTAAAGCCAAATCTACAATTCAAAGGTCATGTCGGCTGACTTTTCAGCTCCCAATCTCCACATCTGTTTCAAGTGGGCTAACACCAAATGCTGGCCCCAAGAATTATAAAAATACTGAGATCTAACAAGATATTTTCAAAATAAACCCAATTGGACACCTACTGAAATATGCCAGATGACGACCCATCATTGCACTGATCTCAAAATAAGTGTAAACAAGCATTGGCATAGCCAATAGGTCTCGCCTTTGGGACCATCTAAGTGTTTAGCCAGAGCTATTAGCTTTGCCCATGTGTTTAAGCAATGTTGGGGGACTTGCTTTAAGGGACTATGAGCGCGTAGGAGGGTGGAGAGACAATCAAGTGCTTGTAGATAAATGAGACGTAGAAGCCATTTAGGGATCCACAAGGATAAACCTGTGGGTCACCGGGAGCAGAAGATTATCATAGTCTTGTATATGAAAACAAAGACAAATTATGCACGGCGTGGGGGGGAAGGGTATATAAGGAAGATCTAAAACCAGGAGTTGCAGAACTTGCCTAAAGTTTGTGTTACTGTTACTGATTACATGACTATGTCATGGGCACTGCAACGATTGTCACTATATTTGATGAGAGGCAGGTGAAATATACTACTGTTTTCCACTTGTATCGGAGTAGGACGCTCATTTTATCTGTGGAACTTAAAAATAAATTTAAAAAAGTTATTTAGCAGCATGTGAGCTGCATATTCTTCTGGTATGGAGGTACACACATCTACTGTTAAGGAACTGTTCGCAATCAGAGAACTAAAGGTTTATCAGTGAACAGGTGAGCAAGAGAAAAATGCCAGGTTAGAAGTCAGATTTGCAAGAGTTAATTCATTCTCAATTGACTGAAGAACCACATTAATAACAATGCTGCACATTGATCCCGCCAGTGCGATGTCTTTTATTAAGACTGTACAAGCAGATCTGCCCATATAAAGCAGCCATGGGAAGGCCCACTCCACCTATGGCTTCTTCTGTCTTTGGGCCGTGCTTCTGGTTCAACAAAGCCATCTTTACGGAGCAGGTCCCCATCCATGAAACAAGCCCGCCATCGCGACTGCACGGAAACCCAACTGCAGGTTAACGGTATGCACTGAGTGCACTACCGGAGCCAGAGGCCACAGCCATGCCTCGCGTGGGTGGAGAGGCCGGGGATGATAGTGCCACAGGGGTTCAGAAATCCGCAGGAAGCGGCTGGGGCATGACAACTCAACTGGAGCTGAGATCCCGCGCGAGACAGCAGGGATAAGTCTGACAAGAATGACGGAGGAAAATAAAATATGTATGACGAGGGATGGAGTGCTGTCCTTTCAAGGTGACAGCTGGGAGGAACACAAATAACACGTTCAGTTTGCTATGAACCACTCAGATCAACAAGAACGCTGACAAATGAAAACCTAGATCTTAATGCAGGATGCATTTATGAGATGCTGCCCACTTACTATCCTCACAATCCATCATTTTCTCATTATTTTATGCCCCAATGCTAAAGGCTCTGCTTCGGAATGCTTGCTTTATCAGAGTTACCCAGGAAACCGGAAGGAGAGAGATTGATATCTCGGAGGAATGACGCGGAGGAACACTCGGGACACACACGAAGCAACAGTCCTTTGCAGGATGCCCGATGGCCTGTGGTCAAAGGAGGCCTCATTTGGGGTGCAGGGTGCTTATTCCAAAGCATAAAGTCTGTACACCAGCAACATGCCACCTGCGTACACTCGGACACTTGAAAACATTTAGAGACGGGAGTAGAAGATGACAGAGGAAAGCATGTCCCCACATTCGAGTGGCACAATGACCTTCTATGCACAATTCTGCACTCCCTAAAAGCTGCGTCTCGTGTGGATGGGAAACAAAGGCTAATGATACAGAATGTTGCATGATGAAAAGTTGCTTTTTTTGAAGCGGCTATCTGGCTTACAATAGGGACAGTTTGCAAGTCCTACAGAATGACCATGTGAATTGTGTTAAGAGGAGCAGTGGATACCGACTAATAAAACAAGCGCGGCCTCGAACGAAAGTGAAAGCTCAAGGATGTCGAGACGGCAAGGCGACTGCGAGCAGGCTAATGTAAACAAGCGCGCGTCCCTAATTACAAACAGATGGTCCCTGCGCGCGCGCCGCTGCTCGCTCCCGCAAGGTGGATGCCGCCACATGCACGGGTGTGTGGAAAAGAGCTGACCAATTTCTAAAGGTCATCTCCTAGAGCAGCGCATGCGCGCTGCGCTAGGCTCGACCTAAAAAGGGCCAAAGCATAATCAAAGAGAACCAGTCATTCCTATTCACTAAGTGCATTAATAACAAGGATCAACCTACAATTCACCCCGTTTTGTGTCAATGTAAAGCCAGTGAGCAGACACCACGTCCTCGTACTGCAAAACATCACTACACTGCAAGTGTTTAATACATAATCTGAATAAATTGAAGGCGGCCAAAAGAAGCATACAAACTATCCTGCAATCGTAGCAAAGTCAAAATTAACTCTGAGATACGGTTTTCATGCCAGCCTCCCACCCTCCCTATGATGGAGAAAAATTAGGTTCAACTCATTGATGCCGTTGCAACACTAATGCCTGTGGGACACCATATCCTAATAAAACCTAGGGCTACAACAAGATAAAAGAACTTGACAAATATATCACACTATATTCACGGACTGCCCTTACTGAAATGACAACCACTTTCTTATCAATTCTAGTTGGCCTTGTTCGAGTGTTTGTACTAATTAGAAAAATGCATAATTAAAGTAACCTTAAATTAGCATGACTAGGCCACAGCCTGCTTGCATTGACATCTTTTCATAATTGCAGAAAAAAGTGTGCAGTTTTATTTTATGTGAACGATCTTATCCACTTACATATGTTTCTATCTGCTCTTCTATGTCAGGAAATCAGCGAAATAGAAGCCTGGTCCATTGTCTCTATATTAATAGATTGTATTAAATTGTGTTTCTTTTGAGGAAGCCATGTCCAGGATGTTACTGTCTTCGTAACTTTCAAGGTCCTTTGCATGAGCGTTTCCTAGGGACCATTCATTGCTTGAACTGTCTATTCTATTTCAGCATTACATAAACGTCCTGTCATTTCCTTTATTTGCTATGCACACCTTATTCATTAATATGCAGTAGAAGTATGCGTTTCTAGATGTATCTTAATCAATATTTTAAGTATTGCAATAGTCATTGGCTTACTAGAATGGTACATTGCCAGTTCAACCGTATGTCACATCTCACTACTGAATGTTTGTGGCTTTTCTGTATAAAACCTATAAAAGATGTTTTGGTCAATGTCCAATGACAGACTTTGCCTTTTTAATCTGATTTACACGCAAGTCTTTTCTGGCTTTCCTTTGGAGGCAGACTCCGTGTCGGTTTTCTTGCTTAACTATATTTAGTTCCGACTGTTTACTTTCTTTGGAGGTTACGTTATGTTCCTCTCATTATTTGATTTTGATTTACTATCGAGACATTTCTAGCAATTGATCATGTTTTGCCTTCTTTAATCTTAATTTTGAATAAACCTATATGCCTAAACTTGGTACTCTGGCCTGCGTAAGTTTATTTGATTCACTTGGACTCGGTCTTATAAAGACTCAGTCCTACATATCGACCTTTCTTAACTATTTTAGAGCATTAACCGGCTTGAATTAAGAACAAAACAAATACATACTTCCATTAGGTGCATCACCTAATCCCAGATTTGGAACTAAACAGGCTATTTTATAACCAAACAATGGCTAGCAGGTCACACAGCCCAATAGTGCATGAAACAGTTACACCAGATTATGAGATCATAATGGTAAAAAAAAAAACCTGAATGAAAGGGGGGGGATCACCATTTTCTGCAAGGAATCTTTAAATACGTTGCCCATACGTAACTGCTCTGAGCTGGAATACAAATCTTCATTGTAGAACATCGTCCTTTCAACGATTAAAGCCATCTCCTAGCTTATCTTGCGCCAACCTCCTCAGAACACCTCATTCACAACAAATTCCTGAGATTTTTATCACCAGCCTCCGTGTAAACCACCTTGTTCTTGGCGACTTCAGCACATGGTTAGAGAAACCAGATCGACTCTCAACAAAAGGACTCGAGCTTTCAGGTTTTGGAAGTAACAGTTTATTACCAACCCAGTGCCCTCTGCCGTACACATGCATGACTGTTTTTCTGTGGCACTGGCATAACTACTTCAAAACCTATACCCATCAACAGGAGCATCCATCTTGACCTCCCTTTCGGTATCATTTTTTCAGAATATTGCAACTCCTAAAAGACCTTCATACAGGAACCCTAGAATGTGTCTGGGAAAAGCTGAAATTGGACACCATGGTAACTCTAGTAACCACCAGAAAGCCAGTCCCTGAATCCATCAGCTACAGGACATCAGAAATTTCAAAATTCAGTGACTGGCTTATGAAAGGCTTCAATTAGACACAGGAAATGCTCATACTTATTTCATCAAGTCGGTAAAGGGTTCACCAATTTGCCTGCAATCCTCAAACTGTTAACAGTGCAGTCAAACAAAAATGGAGGAAATCACTAGTCCGGGAAAGAAGAACCCAATACTCTTAACTCCACATCTACAGATCAACCATTAGGAAAAAAATACACCTAGTCTTACCTTTGCATCATGCCTTGCATGAGGTCTTCAGAATAGTCTCTGAAATAAATACTTAAGAGCCTGCTCCAGTTAACAGACTTGACCACAAATTCTCTGATGCTTTGGCAGCTAATTTTGTATAAAAAGCAAAATACCCACTCGCCCTCCTCAGCTCGAAGGTGCAAAGAAAGAAGACCGATCTCAAATCGGCACATAACACTGATTGAATGAAGCAACTTAAGTACTTTTTTTCCAATTATCCGGTCAAGCGTTTTTTTCTTTTCTGTTTTGTGACCTTACCCTGCCTCCTAGCATTGAGCCATATCTTGTTCAAAGCACTATGCGTAACACATCGAGCATTGTATGTCATAGGAATATTCCTATAACAGTAAATGAGGCCTCCAGTTCAATAAGCTCCTAAAGCTCCACATTTCAAAACTAGACTTTTGAGTAGGACTCCCTTACCAGACGGAAATAAGAAACACTGCACTTTTTAGGTGCCTGAAGCTTGCATCTTCAAATTGTCCGGCCCTAAGTGATATCTGGGTGCTCTTTAAGAAATGTGCTTCAATCATGGGATCGGCGACCAACAAAGCAAAACTGAATTATAATACAACCGGAAGCAGGACCTTAACAATTGTAGGTGAAGTAAAACCGTGTAAGCGCACTGTTGTCTTTCGCACACCCTTTAAGCATAAGTAGTCACACCAATAGTGCCACTGTTAGCTGCAACACTTCCAAACTATGTGCATCTCACCAAACTATTCCCGCAAAAGTCATACTACATCCACACTTGCGCATTAGACTATGCAGGTCCATAGGCATTCCATCCGGACAGTGGCAGTGCTGTGATGCCTCACTAGTAGCCGTTGCGCGCTATATGAGGGCTAGGTAACAGAACATGAAATCGGCCCAATTCCAGGATATTTTGGCGGCTGACAAATAACCTTCTTTATACGTTGCTTCAGTTCAATCCAACTGAGACTGGTACAAAACTTTAGCATTGTGCTGCTGTGTACACCAAAGCAAATCTGCAAAAATGTAGATTTAAGTCTTTGATTCCTATCCATGTTGGAGTCCACCGCACTGCCAACGGATGACAACGTGTAAAGTGCAAGGAGCTACGTACATAAGCGAGCAACTCTGGCGGAGCATTACCAACGTGAAAAGGATAGACTGACGAAAAGTAGCATGTAGTAAATGTTCAGTGTACAAAATGTGATTTTGCCTATGAGCACACCAATGAGAGAAACTGCATGGTACTTGCTAATTTTGGTAATTGGTTTGAACAAATAGCAGAACTTGCACAAAGTGCAGCGGTAAATCACAAAGAAATTAGAATAACTCCATATTATGTACGCCCTCCACAGCTACCATCATGAAAATATTGACTGTATGGCTACACTAATTAGTGCTTATGGAGTTGGGTTTGTTGATCGTTTAGCTGCTCCAAACAGGCTCTTGTAATCCTGGAGTTTGAATAAGTGTTGCAGCAGGCCGTTTTTTTTTCTCCTACTTTATGGTAGTCGGTGATAGTGAACAATAAAATTCAAGAGGTAAATGTTCTTTTGAATGTATGTAAAGTGTAGAAAGCGGTATTTCTTCTGTGTTGGATGTCCGATCAGGGTCCGTACCCTGTCTCCTCAGATTGGACCCTAGAGCTGAAATGTGATTTGTACCCATGCTTGGAACAACAGAATAGATCACAGGTCACTCAGATGTGGCGAATATCTGGGGGCTTCTCGCCTTCAGAGAGCGAAGGTTCAATTTTATTGTGGAGATCCGGTGTCTTGTGATTGTATAGCAACATGTATGTTTTTGTTAGCAACGTGCTTTGATAGCTGTTTGTTACCAGGGATTGTGTAGGAATTAACATATTTGACAAAATGGTGATTGTAGAGTCCTACTTCAGTGATCCTGTAGGTTTTGATGTTGAGTGACCTTGGATTTTTCATTGTCTTGGAGACTGACTAGGATAGGTATGTATACTATAAGTGCTATTGTGAGTAATTACTTTTGTTTTATATTTTGAGAGCTGTGATTGTTGTGTGTTTAAAGAAGTGAGGGATGTGTGCTGTTCTTTTTACGGTAGGCCCTTGCTACTTGGATTACCAGTTGTGAAGTGATGGTGAGAGGTACTGTGCAATTTTCTCTCCAAGATACTACAAGTTGTAGAGGAAACATTTCTAGTAACATTAATTGTGTTGCTCTAGGTGTAGCGAGGCACAGGTTCAGAAGCAAGAGGCAAAGGTGAAGAACAAAACTGAGCAGGCGGTGAAGAACAAAACTGAGCAGGCGGTGAAGAACAAAACTGAGCAGGCGGTGAAGAACAAAACTGAGCAGGCGGTGAAGAGTCCCGAAGGAAGAGTGAAATGTGTTAGACGTAAGGAGTCTTCCAAAACCTGGCCATGTGATAAAGCGTTATCAAGGTACATATGCCCAATATGTTTATGGAGCTCTAACCATTTTCTTTTCATCCAGCATCGTCCTCTGCTTTAATATTTTGAACAGCAACTCCTGCACTTCATCCTCGTCCCATTCGTTAGTCCGATGACCTGCTTGAGTAAAGAGTTCTCTTGTTTTGGAAAACTGCTTTTGAAAGTAAGGTCCGTACTAGAAATGCTGCATCACACGTAATCGCTTTATTAATTCTGTTTCCAACCATCAGCCTACTTATTTTTAGTTGGTTAGTGACATGATGTGCTAAGAAAGAAATGCGATGACGAAGGTGAAGATTACAGATAAGGAATCTAGACCTTGGTCAGGCAGTCAAAAAAATTCGATTCAAGTCGTTCAGAATACATATAAACTGTTTGATCGTGTAGATTAGTCATATGGTCTCTGGTAAACCCCCTGTTAGGGCGGTCTTGTTTTAAGAGTTAAAACCACTTTATGTGCATGTTCTCCACTCTAAGGGCCAGATGCATCAAAGGGTTTTGCCCATTCTGTGTCTATGGGAAAATGTGTTCATGCATATGACCGTAAGCTCCTTACTAGGAATTTAGGTAATTTTCATGGCATTGGACAGTTTTCATTGCCAACACTTAAGCTCATTTTTTGGAAAGCAGATTGTACCTAGCTTTACAATAAAGTTATCCGTTTAGGCCCAGGGGTTGAAGACAGGTTGAAAAAATGTTAGATCATGCAAAAAAAAGTTGATACTTCCATTAAGAAAAGTCAATCAATCAATCAGGGAATTGTAAGCGCGCTACTCACCCGTGAGGGTCTCAAGGCGCTGAGGGGGGGTCCACAGATCTGTTTAGCTGCAGAGCCAGGTCTTGAGGGTCTTCCTGAAGGAGTTCAGGGAGGGGCGCGTCTGATGTCTGCCGGTAGCTTGTTCCAGGTCTTGGCTGCATTGAGAGAAGGATCTTCCGCCTGCTCTGGCTCTGTGGATGCGCGGGGTTTCGGCCAGTGCGAGGTTGGAAGATCGGAGGTTTCTTTTGGGTACGTGGTAGTTGATTCTGTCGTTGAGGTATTTAGGTCCGTTGTTGTGTAGGCATTTGTAAGCGTGAGTGAGTATTTTGAAAGTGACTCTTTTCTCTACGGGGAGCCAGTGGAGACTTCGTAGGTGTTAGCTGGGTGTTCTGTATTGTCTGGAGTTTGCGGAATAGGGACTTGTTGATGCCGGCGTAGAGTGCTGGGTAGAATCTTGTGTTCTTCAGGAGTGTGATTCCTGTGGTATTGAGTGGGTACCTTTCCTAAACTCCAGGTAGTTTGGTTTGCATCTTAGTGCGAGTTTCAATTAATTTCAAAGTCTGGCGCCCAGAGTTTTAAACGTTCATCCTATGTATTTGATTTCCATTTGTTGGTATTTGCAATACTTCAGGTCGGTTTAAGGATTTAATCTGTCCCACGTCAGAACCCATTATCTAGGCCAAGCAGAAGTGCCAGAATATAAAGAACCAGCCCATTGGATGAGCTACTCATTGCTAACCCGAGGCGACTAGAAAATCGTCATTCAACCCAGTCCTGTGCTTGGGTTAGTAAGGAAAGAGTGTTACCAAAATTCTTTGCTCGGAAGGCAATAATCATCATCACCATAAAGCTTTATTCGATCTTCAGCAAAACAAAGATCATAAAAGCGCAATACATCCGTAAAAAAACATAATTCATCAAATATTAGTTTAAAATCAATAGAATTCCAAGTACATCTCAATATTACTATAAATGGCTAAAAATGTTCCTTTTCTTTATACAAGCCTAAAGGAACAATCAAATAAAAGGGTTGCAGAGTTTTTTAAGAAATCTGAGAGCTACTCTACACTGTCTAAAGTTGTAATGTCTCAGAGCCAGTAATATGTATCTAGCACTTTCCACTTTATACAATTCACAGAATAGGATGATATGAAGGTCTGATTGTTCCAAGACTCCATCACATGGGCAGACGGTCAGGTCACAAAGCTTATATTTTCCTGCCGGATAACCCACCATCAGGGATAAGATTCATACGAAATCTTACTAGGATGAATCTGTGCTGTAGGTTCTGAATTTCCTCTAGATAACGATAATTGCCCTCTGCTAGAGTCAGGAGGTTTCGATACAGCCTAACTGAAGGTTTAACTTTGTTTATCTCCATACGTTCTCAAACCAACTTAGCCAAAAAAGTTTCTTTTAGAACCTTCTTGGATATTTGGAGGCATTCACTAGGGTTTCTCTACAAATCCTCCAAACCCAAGGTGCTCAGGGTCGACCTTACATAAGACAGCCATCCTATTTTGTGCACATTGTCTAACTCAAGGCAATCCTTTATAATATGTTGTGTTAAAAATAGCGTGTTCTTCCTCCAAGTTGAATGCCATAAAACTAAAGGGGCTAACCTTACCAAGTCGCTAATATAAGGGAAATCCAATTCCGCATGGCAATTAAAATTGGAGCATGATGCCGGGAGGGAAATCGGGTGCTTCAGAAATTTATCCTCCGTAATCTGCAACTGTTCAATTTGAGACGTGCCCCACACCTCCGCTCCATAGGTGGTTGCCGAAACTTTCTTAGCCTTATAGATGCTCTTTATGACTTTTATGGGTTTGGTTCCCAGTTTCTTAGCAAATTTAATAATGGCTGCCATGCTACTCTCCATCGCTAACACCCTATTTTTGACCATAGGGGCCCCAGTGTGACCTTTATCAAACATGACTCCCAGGTAAGGGAAAGAATCTACTACTGCTAATTTGCGGGCCCCTAAGTGGAAAGATGGTACTTTCCCACTCCCTGTGGGGTTTGCTATTAAAATAAAAAAAAAGATTAATTAACCCTTAAATCAAGGGAAGTCATAAAGGAGGCATAGGCCGTTAACATGTGTTGCAAGGCCCTGCCTGTTCTGGCCACTAAGACAGTGTCTTCTGCGTATGCGAGCAGTGGCAGAGTTAGGGAACCAAATTTCTGGATATCTGGAGTCATACACGCCAATACTACCTCAACCCCATTCGTGTATAATGAAAACAGGAATGGAGCGAGGACGCATCCTTGCCTAACCCCCCCCGTAAAACCCGGAACGAGCGGGTGCAAGTCCAGTCTTTACCATACCGCACCGACGCGGTGGTCTGGGAATAGAGCTGTCTAATAAATGTAAGAATTGGGGGGGGGTCCACCCCCATGGCCTCCATTATCTCCCATAGCTTACTGTGGTTTACGCAATCAAATGCAGCTGAGAAATCCATGAAGGCCATGTAGATTATTTCCCCTTAGCCCTGGTGTATTTCTCAATGACAAGGCTCGGGTTCAAGCACTGATTGATCGTGCCCCTTCCCAGCTGCAAGCAATATTGGGCCGGAATCAATCTATTTTTTACCACCGGCCTATTCTTCCAGCTGATGTAATAGTAGCCGTCCCATTAGTTTTGAGGTGCTATCTAGCAAATATATGGGCCTATAATTGCCTGGATCACTTCTGGCTCCCATTTTATAGATCGGGACAATAATGCTTGTGTTCCACGATGTCAGGGGGCCAGCCTCAACTATAGCATTAAATATGTTCTGCAATAAAGGGGCCCATAAAACATGATCTTCAAGAAAAAGGTCTATTGGGACTCCATCTGGGCCCTACTGCACCTTTCCAGTCCCTTTATTATTTCCTCAACAGTAAACACAAGGGGGTCTGAATGGACCGGAAGGGCTGGAGACTGCTCAATCATCTGAGTTTCCCCTGACCCAAAGATTGTCTCAAAGTGAGCCACCCAGGCGTCCTCTCCCACATGAGATTCCAAGGTTGGATCGCTGGCGTCCTTAGAGTAGGGCTTGTTTACCACCCTCCAGAAATCCCTGCTATTGTTGCTTAGAGCTGCCCTTTCTAATTGTTCCCAGGCCTCTTCTTTCAGGGCTTTTTCTCGGTTTCCTGGATTCTTTGTATGCTTTAAGGAGTAGTTTTATCCTCCCTTGATCTCTAGGGGCTTCTTTGAGGGCTTCATGGAGAACTTTTAACGATTGATAACAGGCACGATCAAACCAGCGCCCAGCCGGAGCCTTGTTTGAGTTTTTATTACGGAACAAGGCCTTATTTACTGCCTCTAGTAATTTTGTAAAATCACAAATGAGGTCATCAGAAAAATTTGTATCCGAACAGTTTTGTATACAGTCCATGTTCTTTGTTACTATTTAATGGATTATATTTGCCATATCTACGCTAGCCCATTTTAATTGATATCCATTCTTTCTTCCTAGAATCGGTGTGTCTATGATTTTAATTTGCCCCTCGCAAGGGAGACCTGATGCTATGGAGAGGGAGAGGATGGCGTGATCGCTAAAAGTGGTGAATGTTGACTCCACTTTTGTCAATTTCCCACCAAGGGTTTCGGAGGTCAATACGAAGTCAATGGTTGGCTCGCAGTCTTTGCGTATGAAGGTCTTTATGAGAATAAGTCATGTGTTCAAAAGACACATTCAACAAATTGTTTTAGTTTAGGATATGCAACAAATTGTTTTAGTTGAAGATGTATTGTCTTAGACCCAAACTAATTGTTTGGTTCCAGTGCCAAATTCTCTGGTTGGTGTAAATTCTGGACAGTGTCTAATATGAGCTGTGCCATCATGCAGTATCTGATTTGCATGAGCAGGAAGAGCATGGCATCACAGAGGCTGTTCATTTTACTACCTGCTGGACTCTACTTCTGAGGACGCCCGGATCCTAGGACCTTAACTTGTTAGATGTTGACTGCATTTTTAAACAAAAAGCTTTATTTCAGGATAATTTGGATACCATCATATGTTCCAGGAAAGGCCAGGATTTGCCTGTAGAATGTTTATTTGAATCTTGCCCTCCAATACGTTTGAAAAGCAAAATTTGCCTTGTTTTCTATCTCCATTCACTTGGAAGATTACATGTGGGAGCGAGTTAGGGTGGTTTATTCGATCCCTTTAATAAAAGCCTGCTCTGCTTACTGGGGAAGGAATTGCAAGGAATCTGGTACAAATCCATCCTTTGTAGGGGGCTAGCTTGCCTCCTAATATTTAAAAAAATATATATATATTCTCAAAAAAAAAAAAAAGGTTACAGGGACGTTATTGTTGGGCTCAGATTTCACTCGTATAAAACCAGTGAAATTCAGCAGTTACTTGAGCGAACTATAACTTACGCCCCCACAATGCACTGCTTATGACCTCACATATTACATCACTCATAACCTGGTCAGTGACATCACTCATGACATTACTGATAACATCATCCACAGAACCACTCACACCCCCATAGAACCTCTCGTACACCCACACAACCACTCACATACCCATTCACAGACCCATACCAGTACACCTACTGAGGCCAAATCTCGGGCTCCTGTGCTTCTTTAGTAATCTGGCCCCAAGTGGGCCAGGTCCTGGGGGCATTTTGACAAAGGGGGTGCATGCCCCCCCTCCTGGGGCTTAATAATGCCACCATCAACTCCCCGGGGCTTATTGTTACATATGGGAGCCTCTCGGACCCGCCCCGGGGACCACCACCTCCCTGGGGCCACATATTAAAAATAATAATAACAATAATATCTTTATTTGCGTGATTACTTAAAACCATTGCAACAGTAAAACAGCAGTATTGAATTCTCCAAGTTAAAAATCATGGTTAAAATCATTGCAACATTAAAACAGCAGTATTGAATTCTCCAAGTTAAAAATCATGGTTAAAATCATTGCAACATTAAAACAGCAGTATTCACATTCTCCAAGTTAAGAACCATGGTTAAATACCAGAGTTTACAGATTGTTTTTGCAACCAGGCCTCGTTTGGCCCATGCATAAGAAAAGGTCTGACGTTGTTAAAAGGATTAGTTAAAATCAAAGTCAGAGGCTACAGGGTTAAGAGGACTAAGATCGATGGCAGTGTGCAGAGCCCGCAATGTACAAATTATCTCCCTGAACAGCACATGCGGGGAATGTGAAAAGTCAGCTGTGCGCAAAAATAGTGCTCTGGTTGTCCGAATAGATGGAAGGTGGTAGTCATTGACCAGCTGCGATGTACCGAGTCAGTGGTATATAGAATGGAGCTCCCAACAGCCGAAGCGGGCAATGTGCAAAGTCAACAGCGGGTGAAGTGGTTCTCTGGGGTACTAGAGTAGTGATGGCTGATGATTGTCTGTGATGAGAGCCAGACTGGGCAACTAAGTACTGGTGTTTAGTATTTTTCCCGCTTTGCCCATAAATTGAACGAGGTGGCAGGCTAACTGAATGTCTCCACCTTCGAAACATGCTTTCACTGCCTGCATGTTCTTATCCCCTTAATCTTTCGGGTGTGTTGTAACAGAAGTCTGCGTTCCTTTTTTAGTCTCCTGCATATGCTCAATAAATGTATTGCGTCCTCGTTTGCTTCTCCGCATAGTCGACAGTTAGTTGTTGTCTGTGGTTGTTTCCATTGAGGTAAATGGAGCAGTGATGGAAGAATGCCCAGTCGAAGGTGAAGATATTTTTCATTTGTCACTTTTGTAAAACCTGCTCCTAAGTAAGATTGAGGGAAGGCTTTAGAGTAAATCTGCAAGACAAACTAACCGTGTGCCCTTTCTTTTAGTACAGCTTTATCCTCCACTGGGGACACCATTTGTACTGTTTTATTCACAATTTGTTTGAAGTTTTCATGGGTCCCAGCAGCCTCCCAAAGATCCCGTAGGACCAGTCGATCTATTGAGATCTGCAAGTAGATCATGGCCGCGCTGTCTTTTTTGGACTTGAGCTCCTTCCAGAGATGCGCATTCAGAGTCCCAGTTTCGGCTCCCTTGATTTTGTGCCAGCATTTGGCGAAGGCACCTATGTATGCTATTTGTTGGGTCTGCAGGCCAAATTCTAATCTTGTTTGTGCCGGCGAGGTATATTTAGGTAGGTTGAATATTATTCTCATGGTTGTTAATACCGTGCCATCCAGTGTACTTGCGTCCCTTCCCCGTAGACACTTGCTCCTGTAGGTGATAGTTGGAATGAGCTTCGCTTGGATTACCTGGAGCAAAGACGTGAGGCTTGGGCCGGTAGTTTTAAGTTGAATGTTTTTAAATGCAACCGCCGTTGCGTTACCTCTTCTTACTATGGCTTCTTTTTGTGCCGCAAACGTACATTTACTATCCATTATAACGCCCAGGTATTTGTATTCTTCGACCCCTTCCAGCAGGAGACCTCCCAAATGCCAGCGATGTCTGTGTGCATTCTTTTTTTGGTTTAACCGCATCACTTTAGATATGTCTAGGTTTATGCGTAATCCGTTGTCAACAGAAATTGTGTGGCGTCTAATAAGTGATGGAGGCCAACCGGAGTGCGACTGATCAGTACAAGATTGTCAGCGTAGAGTAAGTTTGAGAGAGTAAGTCCTCCCATCTTAGGGGCGTGGGAGTTGCATTTGTCCAGCTCACTCAAAGTCTGACATGGAAAGATTGAACAAAGTCGGGGCCAGGACGCAGCCTTGTTTCAGCCCCTTACTCGTTGGTATCTTTCTAGATACAGTCGCCAGCTATATTTGGACCCAGGTGTCGGTATGTAGGAGGATCAACTGAGTCAGGAGAGCAGGTGGGATTTTTCTTTTGTATAGTTTATCCCATAGTTTCTTCCTGTTAATGTTATCAAAGGCGGATGAATAATCAATGAAGCAAACAAAGTGGCAGGTTGGCATCTTTCACCGCATCTATCAGGAGGGAGAAAGTAAGTATATTTGTTGTCGTTCCTGTGAGTTTGCGAAAGCCCATTTGGTTGAGGGGAATGATTGCCATTTCAGTCGCCCAATCTGTGAGTTCTTCCAATAGAAGGCCGGCATAGTATTTGGCATCGTTCTCTATTAAGGCGACCAGCCTGTAATTTTTTGCTTAATTTTTATTGCCTTTCTTATGTATTGGGGATATGATTGACCCCTTCCAAGAATCTGGTATTCTTTCTAATGCGAGAATCTGTTTAAAAAGTGGTAGTAATGCTGCCACCCAATAGTCCAGGTCTTGCTTGTACAGGATCGGGGGGGATGCCGTTGGGTCCCGGTGCCCCCTCTGCCTTGCCTTTCGCTATCCGGTTGGTAATCTGTTTGCCCATAAATGCAAAATGGACAATTGCCAGTAATTTATCCGGGTCAAATAATTTGCTCCCGGGCGTGTATCCACATCTCTGCTCTTCGTGCATAGTGTCGGCTGGTTCTGTGTTAAAGTGATGCCAGAGATGATTGGCCCAGGCTTCTTCCGTCAAATGTGAATTTGGTTCCAAGTGCACTTGGCTTCTGTAGGCTAACTGTGCGCCACAATCTTGCTCTGTTTGTTTTTGTGTTGTATAGAAGCTTGGCCCACAACTTGTCTTCTGATTACCTTTTTGATTGCCAAATGGGCCTCTTGCTGATTTTTAACTCCCTTAGTTCATTTTGGGTGCCACCATCTGAGCCTGTTCGGCAGAGCCTCCATATAGTTCTGTTTATTGCTTTCTTGAGATACCTTAGACGCGTCTTTTGCGTAATTGAAAGTTGATTGCATCGTGTGCTTTGTGGCACAAGAGGGATCCTCCGTTGAAGACATACTCCTTTTGTTGAGCGAGATTCTTCCCTTGTTGTGTGGGCGTTGCAGAGTTTTTGGGTGAAGTTTTCCCAGCAAGTTAGCATGCTTGTATTGGTCCCTTTGTTTTCTTCCCAAAGAGTTTTTGCCAGGGCCAGGAAGCTTTCAGGGTAGCGCGTTTTGCATTTAATTCTTCTGCAGTTGACTGTATACATTGAGCTTGGGTCCTTCACTGGCTGGGTTAATGTTATGTCTTGTATAATCAATAAGATCTCTTGTGGTAAGTGATCGCTGTGATCTGATGTTCCTATCCGAAAGTCTACAATTTTACTGATCAAGGGTAGGGTTACGAAGTTATGATCTATTGTTGTACTAGTTAATGCATTATGGATCTCGCTGCCGGAGGAGGGTCACCTGGGAAGCGCCTGTTTAGTGCTACCAAGCTCAGATGTTCCAGGTCATTTAGAAGTTCTTTTGCTAACCTAGTTTGCTTGCCCCATTTGCAGTCTTCTTGATGAGGGAAGCTTCATGCAGAAAATTGTTCTTCCAATAGTTGATCCCGGTCTAGGGGCCCCGATAGGTGCATGTTAAAGTCGCCTGTTGCCATAAAATTTGGCGTGGGCTTCTCTGATAGCATCCTTGGTATATCGGATCCGAAAAGTTTCACCCCATTTATTTTGTCGCATGGGTGGAGGTATATATTTAACAGTATAAGTTGTTGGTTATTGTCTCCTAAGTCCATTTTAATTGATTTTATGGCATTTGTTGGTGTAGTTTTAACATCCAGTTCCTTAATTGTGTTTATACTCTTGATTGAGGTGTAGATTGAGACCTCCTTTTAGATGCCCGAATTTGGCTCTTTTTACAGCCGGAAGATGGTATGTTTTGTAGCCTTGTAGATGGTGCGGTTGGTCTAGCCAGGTCTCTTGTAAAAGGATGAGGTCAAAGTTTTGAAAATATTACAGGAGCTGCGTGTCCATGATTTTATTTCCCACACCATTTATGTTCCAAGAACATAATCGTCGCTGAGGATTAACTGTTGAGGAATGTTTAGCTCCCAGTCAAGTGTTCTTGCTCCGTAGATTTATTGTTCTGGCTATCCAGGTCCAGTCGTCTGATGTGGTGGTTGTCCTTGTTTGTCAAGGACTCCAGTCGTTTGTCTCCTTCTGCGGTACAGAGGTACTGCGTGCCCCTTTAAGCACAGATCGTGTCTTCCTCATATCGAGCATGTGTGTGGGCCCACAAATTTCCTGCTCTTGTTGATTTTGAAGCCGGGGCTCCGGGTAGCCTGTATTTTTTAAATTTTTTATAAGGCCTTAATTGAATCCCCCAGGCATTTAATTGGCGTTCCTCATTCACGATTCTCTACGCTATTTCCTGTGTGGCCCAGGTTGTCTGTTACCTCTTGATCTGACAGATGTTTGACTTCCTTGAACTGAATAGATTCCAGATCGTGCAATCTTATGTCAGCCAGGTTGCTGATTGAGGTTAATAATCACAGGATATTCCCTCTGTTCAGGATGTCACCCCAGCTTTGGGATGAGCAAGATGGTGCGAGTCTTAGGCTCCTCCTGGCGATGGTCACTTGGGGTGTTTGCTGGAGCTGCCAGTTCATCCTGATTGGAAGAACTTGTTTCTGTAGGTCCTGATGGCACTTCAGTCCTTAGAATGATTGAGCTACAAAAGATGTCCCCATTTTGGTCACCTCTCCGTTTGTTCGGGGTGGGGTGTGGTCGGCCTGGCAGTTTTTTTATCCTTTTTCCTCCAGGCTCTATGCACTCTGTAGTCGCTCGGTCCGGCTGGTTAGAAAGAGTTTCTGTGGCCAGTGAGGTTGTCCGTGCCCGGGTTAACCTCTGTGATGAGCTTTCACTTGTTGGGGACTCTGTGCCAGTTTGAAAATATGCCATTTTGCTGGTCTTCCTATTCTTCCCCTTCCTCCTCTAACGGCGATGTTTTGTCTCATGCAATTTTTGACCCACTTATTCTCAGTCAGGTCGCCCTGACGGGCTGTGGTATCTTCTGACTGCTTGTTCATTTGCCAGTTGCTGTGAGCCACCAGTGGGCTCTGAGACCCTGATGCCTAAACTTGCTTCAGGATGGTCTTTGAAACTGTTCAATTCCTGTGCCCACTCCTGCTCCATAGGCCTTTTGCTGGTGTATTCCAAAAATGTGCTGCTCCTCCCGGGGCTGGCCTGGTCCAACGCCCCTTTGATTTTAGGCTACTCTTTAAAGGTGTCTTGCACCTGGTGCAATTGAGACGTAACCCCTGTGGTGGTAGAGGATAATCCTATGGTGCCCTTTTCTTGGCTGGCATGGCATGCTATTCTTGTGATGTTTGTTGCCTTTTTTATATCAGAGAGGAGCTCTCCTATCGCGGAGTATAGAGTTGAGTTTGTCAACGATGGTGAAGCAGGTGCAGCGTGTCTGGATTATTTGTTTCTGCTTGGGCCATCTTAATCATGTTACTCATGTCAGATAATTTACTATCGATGTTCGAGATGTGTATTGCCAGGAAATTGAGAAGAGATAATTGAATGTCCATTTTATCTGAATGATACTGCATTGCATTTATTGAAAGTTGCAAAGTGTTTGATAGAGATGACCACAAATTTTCTGTGCCTGTTGGCATTTCCTCGGTGTTCTTGACTTGGTGGGGTTTGTTATTATCCTCCTGAGGGATGTCAGGGGAGTATGCGGCTACCAGCCTTTCCCATTCTTCCGTTGTGAGGTATGATATATTACTTGTTTCGCCTTTTGCAGTTTTCATAGCTTCAATGCTGCCTGCTCTGTGCCGCAGTCATATTTATTGAGATGGTTCATTGTCTGGGACCCAGCTGTGTCCAGGGCCGATACCCTAGGAGTGTTTTCTGCCCCTGCCCCTATCTTGTCAAGTTGTTCAGTCACCTTGATATTGCTCTGTGGTGAATTGGGGGAGGGGGGTTGGGTTAGAGCTGGTAAACGAGCACGATCCTTCCCAATTGGCTGGTGGGCAGCTGCTTGGTGGGTCTTTTGAGCTCGTTGTTGTTGTAGATATTGTTGTAAGCGTGTGAGGCTTAATTACCAGGGTCATATTGGACTTTGGGTTTGCGTTTGGCAGAATTACAATTCTTGGTTCAACCTGAGCCTCTGGAGCCCCAGAGGCCTCCAGTGTGCTTGGAGATGTAGTGCCGTTGTGGTCAGTGCTTGGTGTAAACCAGCTTGCCGTAGGTGTCTCCATTTGAATGAAACGCAGTGCGTTTATGATGCCCGTTGCCAGATCGTGACTTCCCTTTTCGTGTGCTATGGTTCCATGAAAGCCTCCTGTACCACGGGCTTCTTTATCCATACTTAAATTCCCGTTGATTGTCTGCATTGGCGGATCGGCTACAGCTTTGGTTTGTTCTAAAACTCTGGGTGCAGTGGAGAGGGGAGGCCCTTGAGGTCATTAATTCTTGAGCTCAATACTGCCCTTGCATCCTTCACAAATGAGAATTTTGTGTAAATCTTTGGTTGATAGCCAATTCTTGTTGTTTTGGTAGAAGAGACAAAATCTACCGCCACTAAGGCCGAGTGGGGCGGTGAGTCGTGCTCTTCTGTTGCAGAATTTTCCATGGCAGATTCACTCAGTCCTTTGCACTTCCTTTTCCTGGTCATTAAAGTAGCTGTTCGCCTTTCCCTCCCAGACCGCATATTTCACCTGAAGGCTTGAGTCAGTTATCCCCCCAAGGAAATAGCCAAGCAGTTGATAGTCTCGTTACTTACTCCGTGCAGGGTGTGTTCGGCAGGCCAGCGAGTCCGTGTGTCTCTATTGGCTGGAGACAATGGTTGCTTGTTGGACCTGCAAGTCAGGGTGAGTGGGCCTCCGTTGGGACAAGCCGTGCTGGCCTGACGCCTTCGCCCCCAACAGGAATGCCCCCTCCCAGCTCCTGACTCTGGCATCCCCCGCCTGCCTCTGCTGCTTCTACGGGTGCTGTGGCTGGCAGACTGTCAGGAAGGGAAAAGGAGCAACTCCACCTTTGGGTGCACTGAGAGCCAGGGGCTGCTGACTGTGGCTAGCTGGTGAATGCTGTCACAGGACCAGCAGAGGAGGCGAGGCGTGGCGTGTTTTTACTGGTGCCAGCGCCTGAGTAGTGCAGTGCGGCACAGAGGGCCGGGAGCATGGTGCGGTGTAACCAGGCGTCCGCCTCAGGCCACCCTCTGAGCTCCCAACAGCTCACCTCCTCCTCCTGAAGCGTCTCTCTCCGCCTCTATCTCTGCCGGCGGTGAATTAGTTCAGCCGCTGTTTTTTTTTCTTGTTGCGGGCTTGCAACGGGCCGAACGGAGGACAAACAGAAAAAGTCCTGGGCCCCCGTGTTGCCACCTTGTCACCCCCGCGGCGTGCTGGCCTTCCGCGGCTGGTTGCAGCAGCAGGTTCCTCGTGTCCCGCACTCCGCGTCCTGGGCCATGCCCACTTGCACTCCGCTATGCTGCAGCTCCCAATTGGCCGTCAGTGAGTCAGCTCTGTTTCCCAGTTTCCAGGACTGTCTTGCCAGCACCCTTGATCCCCCCTCCTTGATCTCACCGCAAAGAACGTTCCACATTAGTCTTGCACCGTTGTTAGGCCTGTTCTCTGCTTTTCTGCCTTTGTCACAGCTCTCCCCTGGGGCCACATTGCAAAAAAGAAATCAGGGGGGGGGCCTCATGGACCCCCCCTGTGCCCCGGGGACCACCACCTCCCCGGGGCCATAATCAGTTTGTAGGGGGGGGCCTTAGGGACCCCGCTGGTCCCCGGAACCACTAACTCCCCAGGGCCAATTTCTTTTTGTAAAGATGGGAGAGGACCCGAGCAGCAACCCCCTCACAGGCAGTTCTTGGCCCGAGGACCTCCACCTTCCCGGGGAAGACCCTACATCAAGAAAGGAGGGGGGCTGCGCAGCCCCCCTCTTGTAACCTTAGATGGTCTTGGGGACCACCACCCCCAAGGTCCGGCTCCTGCTATGTCCAGGGGTGCCCACCCCCGGCACATAGCTGTTTGCTGTGGCTTGGCGGGAGCTTCGCTGCTCCTGCCAAGCCACAGCAAATGCTCCGCTTCCAACAAGCGAGCATGCTGGAAGTGGTGCAAAATTGCTTTCAGACACAGGGAGCTGCTGTTCTAGCAGCTCCCTATGTCTGAAAGCAATGCCGGCTCCCACAGGAGGCAAGGAGCTGGCAGAGACCGCGGGGGACTTCAGGCTCCCCATGTGGTCCCAGTGGAGAGTGGATGCCCGGGGGCCACCCACTGAAAGATGACTGGACCCGGGGGATGGTGTTGTAGTCCGCTTTAGGGGTCCATATATAGGTTTTCCTGAATCATGTCCTTATATAGGCACAATTCGCCATGCCCTTATATAGGCATAGAAATCCCTGTCCTTATTTAGGCATTAACCGTGCACTCCAAATACAGGCATGGTCACCGACATCCGTCCACCCTAACGTCACAACGAGTTCATAGAAACCAGACCCTTAAGCTTCGGGAGTTCCCCTAGCACAGGACTATTGATTTCTCTAAGAACTCATCTATTATGTATGAACCATTATACCTTAAGGGTTCATTCCTGACGTCTTCCTATGTCTGACTTCACGTCAATGCTAACATTCCACGCCACCAACCAGGTATAAATATACCTTCCCTTGCCCAAGCAAGTTAGAGGAGACCTCGACTTCAGAGGAGCCCGTATCCCGGCCTGACGCACTGAGAAGACGCTGTCATTCCTGCACGCAGACGAATCCAGCTTCCAGTGTTCTGACTCCCTTCGCGGGGTGTTAGAGTTCCAGATCCGGCAAGAGATTCCCACCTCTCTCATTCTCAAGGTATGGAGCTGACTAGATCCTAGAGGGACTCTTGGCATACTAGACTTAACATACTCTTAGTCTACCATACTAGAGAATACTCCACCTACTTCTACTCTTCCCTACACCTCGACTAGGTTAGGTACACTGGGGTAGAACTAGCATAGAGACGCATCGTTTGAGTACTCGCATTCTTAGCTCGTGTTATTTATGTACGTGAATTTATGCTAAAAGATAATGCTAGCGCAGTATTATTTATTTCTACTGCTTACGCTGTACATTATTTATCTTGCATACTGTCTTGTGATCGTAACAGCACATATCTCTTACACAAGAAACAGACTGTTCAATAAAACCCTTTTTATTGAAACGCCCGTCTTTCCTTTTCTGTGTAACTCTGCAGAGACTAAGCATGCACGATTGAATGAGTGAAACTGTTCTCTATTGTTTCCACGATTCTGAGACATGTTCCGCTTCTAAAGGGAAACAAAGTTGTCATGTTTTTCGGTTGCCAGAAACTACTCCCTTGTTCTCAAGGAGTTTCTAGTGGCCTCTGAGCTAGCTGGCACAGGTAATTAAGTTTAATATAATCGATAGGGACATACCGTCCTTAGTCCTATGTCAAACCTATAGGTTATATTATTCCAATGCGCAGAGCCTATTAGGGAAATAGGAACTACACTACATGGCGCCCAACGGTTTGGTAAGGCAGTAATTTAACGCTAGATACTGAGTAACTCATTCGTGCTTTTCTCACATACTCCATAAGACGTCCGGAGTGGGTAGGGTTAAATATCCGCCATAACTAAATAGGGAAGCACCCTATATATTCGTTGTTTGGTTTGTTCAACGTTGAAGGATACAGTGTTCCAAAATATTGTGCACCTTATCTTTTTGTTTCCTTGAAACTTGTTCTGCATTTTTCAAAAAACAAATGTCTAACAGGGAAAATGCCACCGACACCGGTGGAGCTGCGGCTGATCCAGCCCTAGCAACAGTTTCTAACTTTACAGGTTTAAATGAACCTGAGGAGGGTATTATAGACATCCACCCAAACTTAAGAAGAGCCATCACTCTAAAACTTATAAAACATGGCCTACCTCCGAGAGGCGGTAGAGCAGTTTTTGTGATAGAGGCACACGAATCCTTTCAGACAGAGGTATTCTATTCATGGGTCATATTTCCTGAATCAAATTCAGTAACAAAATTAATTCACTTCTACAAAGAAGATGAACCACCAGAGGAATATATTCCTTTCGAGGATATTGAAATTCCACTAACATACCAGGAGCATCAGCTCTGGTTTAAAGGCGCCCTAAAACATCACAGAAACATTACCAGGCTCGGTCCACTAGGTAGACCAGGAGCAACATGGCCGATTCTAGCCGGCTACCCTCCTCATCCTGAACTGGATATAATGACGGATGAGGAATTACTTACTCAACTTAGAGTTAATAAAGATCTACAGACAACTAGTCCAATATGTCATGCGGACTTTCACAGACCAACCACCATTGACACTTCCAAATCAAACTCCTCAACAGGGGAATACACTAAAAATTACTCCACAGACTCTATACGCAGTCATGGGAAAAATGCCCACAAAACGTGAGCAAGTTCCGTTTTGGATAGCTCAAAAATTACTCAAATCGAAGCAGTATTTCCAAATACTAGCCCGTAAGAGAAACATAGAATCCTAACCATCTGTTTACCGATGGGGATCACACCACAACTGGAAGACTGTACCACTTGGGGCTCAGTCTTTGCTGCCATCTATACTAAAACACATGGTATTCCATCAATTGCGGTAATACCTGATGTCCTGAAACAAATTCAAAACGAATACGGGGCAGAGCCTGCTCTAAATTTAGGTATGAAATTACTGAAAAATTTCGACCAGGTCTCAACAATAATATTATCTAATATTAAAGGGGAGGCAGCAGCAGTGGCGATCCGCCAACGATTAAGGGAATACAATGTTACAGAACATCAAACTGAGCTACCCAGAATAATAGAACAATCTTATGCAGAATTAGGCAGAGATAGTTTGGGTGGAAGACCAGTGAAACCAAAACTATCTGAAAGTCCTGAGAAGGACTCTATTAACCCCTTCCATGCGCGGCCGATTTTCGCCCTGTGCGAGGCATTGCATTGAGCGGACGGGTTCATGACGAGCTCAGCTCGTCATGCGCACACGAGCACTGCGCAGCATGACGAGCTGAGCTCGTCATGAGCATGGAAGGGGTTAAACAAACTCCTACATCTTCTAAAAAGAAGTGGGAAACTAATAAACAAAATTCAAACGAGAAACGTTCTCAATCCCGAGGTAGGTCTCCTCAAAAGGAGCCCTCTGAAAGGAGGTATAACCTCAGGAATAGGGATAATTTGAAAAAGCCTGACGGGTATCAAGATACTGATACACGTTCCTCTCGTACCTTTCAGATCTCGTCACAGACATCGGAAAGAAGAGGACGGTCAGAACATGGAGACGAACGCGTGAAATCGAAAGACGACAAACACGTTCCGAAAAACAAATCAAAACCTCAATTCTCGAAGAAGGTAGCAGGTCTGAAGATTAGACATGCCGAGGATACTGAGAACACAACTCGAGAATGGGCTCAGACAATGCTGGACAGTGCAGCAGAAGTCACAATAGCTCGCCAGAACCTGAAGGAACTTCTGGAGATAGTCTCAACTGTAATGTACTCATTCAAGTCCACTGTCGACACCAGGGTTAGTACTCCACAAAAGTTATATGAAATAACACTCCGGATGGAGGGAGACATACCTAGACCGGTGAAAGCACTCTTTTGGGAAAAACTTTCAAGGGGTTAGGACATACTTCTAGCAGAAAAGACTGGCCACCACAATTTGTCAGGGAGTGCCCACATGGCGAGGATATTATTATGCCTGCCTTCTCTAACCATATTCCAATTCACCTAAAATATACTTATGCCAGGAAATGGGCAGTTGCCCAGGCCCCAGCATTATACAAAAATCATGTAGGATGGGATGAGGATTCACCTCATCATGAAATACATCTGAAAAATGAACCTACTGCGCAGAGGCAGTATCCAATAAAGCAAGAAGCTAAAAACAGGCGAGGGAGATCTTAGATCAACTTGAATACCAGGGGGTGATTGAAACATGCACCTCTTCCAGGAACAATCCTTTGTTTCCTGTCTCCAAACCAGACAATACCGATAGTCTAGTTTTGGATTACAGACACTTAAACACTTGTTCTAAAACTTTTACGGTGCAAAATGCACACAGTACAGCATTAATGAATAACATTGTGCGTAAAAAATATAAAACCACATTAGACATCTCAAATGGTTTTTTGTCAAAACATAGCACCTGGAAGCAGGTACTTAACAGCTTTCTCAATAATGGGGACGCAGCGTCAATTTTGTCGACTCCCACAAGGGTTCAAGAACAGCCCGGGTTATTCTCAGAGAGAGTAACGGAGTTACTACAAATTTATGACAATGAGGCATTGTCATATGTCGATGACATCTATCTGACAGACGATGACCTGGACAAACACTTGAACAGGGTGAGCACCATTATACTGGGCTTCGCCTCTGAGGGCTACAAATTCAACTTCAAAAAGTCCAGAATTGCCCATCTCAATGTCCTGTTTCTAGGATATGAGCTTTCAAGTGAAGGCAAGAGCTTGGCAGCTAACTTTTAGATAGGTGTGCGCTGCTCCAACCTCCAAAGACGCTGAAAATGTACAATCCATTCTGGGTTTCCTCAATTTTGGAAGAACTTGCATTCTAAATTACGCAGAAAGGGTTAAACCTCTCTACGCACTAATCAAACCTGATTTTTCAATCAAAAATTGGACACAAGAACACACAGAAATCTTACGCTCACTCCAAGCTAACATGTTAGCAACAAATCACTTACAAACACGCGTAAGTCAACGCAATTTAGTGATCCGGATAATTTCGGGTCAATGCGGATTCACCTACTTAACATTTAACGAGGGTGAAAAAGTACCAATTGCATACAAATCACACTTGTATACACAAGCAGAAATGCGCTTCACTTCAACAGAAAAAAATTCTGACAGCAGTTCAAACTGCAGTAGCAAAAGAAAGAGCTCTAGCCCAAGGGAAACGCATAATTGTCGTAACCCCAGTTCCGGCCTTAGAGGCGGTAACTAAAGCGAGCATTCCAAATGCTAAAGCTTTACATCCGAGATGGATACAATGGGTTAATTCTCTTGCTGCAACAGATGTTGAAAATGTTTTTGATCCCGATCTAAAAACACAAGCATTCCTGCAATATGAACATGAATGTCCTCTTCCCACTGAGATTCTGCCTCTCGATCAGTACGAATTCATAATTTACACTGACGGATCCGCACAACCCGCAACAGGAGTAAGCAAGCTTACAGTGCAGCGTGCGCAATCGTTAAAGGTCGCATGCGCGTTGGCAACTTCAGACCTATGGTCACAAAAACCCAGTCTCTAGGAGATTGCACAGCTTAGCGAGCTGAACTACAAGCATTCAAACTGGCACTTGAAAGTACAGATCGAGAATTCCCCACACTCATAGTGTGCGATTCTTTCTACTGTGTTCAGTCGTATAATGAATATATACAAACTTGGCTTGAAAATGGGTTCAAAGATGCAAAAGGTGGCACAATAAAGCATAAAACGCTTTGGGAACAAGTAGTTCAGTTAAAAAAACGAACTACCAAAGGCTCATGTGATCCATACACTGAGTCATCAACGTGATGGTGTTCACGTTGCAGGGAATTAATTGGCTGACGAAGCTGCAAAGGGGGCTGTTCAGACTGCTTCCGTAGCTGCAATCACTCGTTCAAAAACGAAAATAGACAGTGAGATAATGTTGTCTGTCAATGCTACGAGCAAAGGCAGTGGTGCAGCGTTACCAAAAAAGTTTCCACTCAAGTATTCATATGTAATTGATGTGAACAACGTTCCTTTTGCTCTAATTCCTGGAGTGGGGGATAGGGTAATTCCAAACAAGGAACGCAGATTAGGACTAATCCTAGCAGCACACGAAGGGATAGCCTCTGCCCATGCAGGCATTTCTGCAACGGTATCTTTATTAACACAAAGATATTGGTGGCCTGGCATTAGGAAACCGACCAAGAACTGTTCTGGAATGTGAAATTTGCCAACAGATGAGTCTCCACAGTGAAACGTCCTGCGCAGACACCCCTGTTAATTTCAGACAAACCATTAGCTAGTCTTTACCTGGACCACTGCAGTCCCCTGCAAAGGGACGGTAACTATAAATACATCATGGTCGCAGTGGATTCTTGCTCTAGGTTCCTATGGATATGGCCTCAGCGCTCGGCTGACGCTCGAACTGTTATAAAAGATTTGCGAGTCTTTATCGGCACATACGCAATAGGCACGCTACATTCGGACCAGGGCCCTGCGTTTAGCTCTCGGGCTTACAAAGACGCCATGGCCAGTCTGGGCGTTGCATTGCGGTACTCCTCTCCGTTTCATCCTGAGGGAAATTCTGGTGTGGAAAGGAAAAACCGGGACATAAAGCAGTCTATAACAGCTAGGGTATTCGGTTCGGGTGATGGGTGGGTCAGACATCTTTATGGGGTCCAATGCTCATTAAACAACTTGCCAAGAAGTTCTCTAGGGGGTCACTCCATATGAGGTCCTATTTGGGACAAGAATGTGGGTGCCAGATCTGGAAAGCAGTGGCACAGTGGTGGAAAATAAACCCTTTGATCTCAAAGATCTTTTGGCTGTTTTACAGGACTTAAACGAATTAAGAACGAAACAAAGCAACGTATTCCTGCAGCCAACCACCACTGGGGGGAAAAACCGGCGGTCCCAGCAAGGCCTGTCTGGATTCCAAAAGTTTGGGATCTAGTCGGAGAGAAAATTGCAGACAAGAAGGAATTTGGACCTTCATACAGACAACCAGTACCTGTCCTAGCCATACACGGAACAAGAACAGTACTTCTGCCGCCCCTTGCTGGAAGAAAGGAGAAAAGATTTGTCCATCGACCTCATCAAACCACAGTATGTGGCCAATACTAAATAGTAGGCCTGGTGGACTCCGACCTAGTAGCAGACACACTCCTCTCGCTACTATCCAAGAGGTTCAGACTGAAAGACTGATAACCATCGAGACTTCAGCAGTAACAGATGAAGGACTGAGCAACAATGCTATGGAACTCATCCCTCTTGAAACACAAGTAACATTTCGTCCAAATACACCTGTCTACACCAACGTAGCAAGTGATCAACTGGTTCCATCGATTTCAACAAATCCTGATGCAATTCCAACAATTGACAGAACTGCTTCTGGCTACTTCATTAACTTTTGATACGTTTTCTGAGGATCCGAGTGAGCCCGAGACGTCGCCAGCATCAAAAACATTTAAACAGCAAGTACAAGACTTTTTGCATTTTTTGAAAAAGACTTCTCTAGTTTCACCATGGATTGAACTTTGGGTTATTTCTGGAATATTTTTCTTCCTGCTTTGGCTAGCTTTGGTCATGACTATGAGCGTGCTTATAAATGGGAGATGCATCCATTTGGACATTGAAAGAAAAGAAGTGAACTTACTTTTGAAACCTCACAAATCATCCCATCGTGAAACAAGAGACTTGTCTGTAGTGCACATCAGTCGTTCCTATACAGGATGGTATAGTGTGGGACAAAACTGATTTCGATATCTTTGGCCCAACGGAACATTTGAACATTCCACATTTTATTTTTTAAGATCTCACTAAATGATTTTGTTTTATCCAGTACCTATTCTGATGATTGGGACTTTGAAACTGTAAATAACATGATGTTTGACCTAGAAAAATCTGCTGCATTTTCTAATAATGAATATTTAGAGGGTTCATCAGACTATGAACAGCTGTATTGCTATAACCACTATGGTCATCATTTTTTGCATAAATCTTCAACATCTAGAAATGTGTTTGTTTAACCAATGGGAGCATTGTCCTACACCACAAAGGTAGTTCAAAAACATTTGCTAAAAAGTTTCCATATTTTTCAGGATACAATACATCTGATCCAGAAACATTTTACTATAGAAATGTAAACAAAACAGGACTGAAAATTATGTTAACAAATACAAAACAGATTTACTCTGCAGCTTTTATTGCCCAACTGTCTAGACAGGGTTTCGACTTATGGAAAGAGACAATAGACCCAAAATCTGTCTGGGGTACTAAAGATTGGCAAGTGCAGGGGGTAGAAGCTTTATTTAGAGCCTGTATCTTCCCTCAACAAATAATGTTTTTGAATGACACTGTCCAAAAACGTCTTGCCTTGGGTTAGCCAAGATAAGACATGAAAAATCCTTCTGTACCAAGACCTGCAAGTGATAACAATACACAGGCAGCGGTTACAGTTGACACCATACTACAACTCAACAGAACAAATCCTGATTGGAGAAAATAGTTGATCTGGCCCACAGACACAAACTACTGTCAAGATAGATTCCTGAATAAAACACAAAGGTTTACTATTCACAGGCCAGACCCAAGATACGTCCAAAGACAGCATCCGGGGGTAGTAACAACATACAGTGTAGGAAAATTATGCCTCGATTGGCTGCAAAAATCTACACTAAAGGATGTGAAACAACACTTATCTTTACTTACAGAAGACGCAGACCTTAGGGAATTCTTGCTTGGACCAAGAAAACCGCGTCAAAAACGTTTCATTTATGCTGCTTATAATGAAGCATGGAAGGTGTCACAGATGGAGGTCGCAGAACGAATACGTGAACTTGATCGTATTAATTTAGAGAACTCTCTCTGTGGTCGACAATGGGTTAACAACTTTGTCCTCCAGAATTTATTCACTGGACAGTATTGTATCCTCTGCTATCGACATACTGGAACAAGATTTAGCCATGTTACAGCAAGGCCAGTCTCAGTTACGTTCTATTATGTTATTAAGCTAGACGCTGCAATCTTTGCGTGCGGGCTATGTGCCTTGGCGTTATATCAACACGATGGCTGTTTGCAGGATACAATCTAACTGATAAACAGATCGAACTAGCACAAAGGGGAGCAAAGTATACAGTACTGAGCATTGAAAAACTTGAAAAGTTACCATTCACAGTGGCAGAAAAACCAGCTACAGAATGGCTTATTCTCGGCAAAATTAGTCTACCTGTGACTACTTTCCAGTTTCAGTATTGCCTTAAACAGATGCAAGCAGGCAAATATGAAAGGTTGGGTAAAGAATATATTAAGACATCCTGGAATTTACCTTACACCTATAGATGTTGGAGTGGGGATCGTGAAGTGTTTCTAAGCGGTACACACTGTGAAAGTGCACTAAGCGGTTCACTGACTTGTCAGGACATTTCTTTACACGGGGCTTGTAATGGTTCTGTGGCAAACAGCTCCCTATGTCTGAAAGCAATGCCGGCTCCCACAGGAGGCAAGGATCTGGCAGAGACCGCGGGGGACTTCAGGCTTCCCATGTGGTCCCAGTGGAGAGTGAATGCCCTTGGGGCACCCACTGAAAGATGACTGGACCCGGGGGATGGGGTTCCCGGGGCTGAATTTGGCCCGGGGAGGGGGCCGCGCAGCCCTCCTGTAAATGGCCAGGCCGCGGGGGAAGGGGTCCCCAGGCTGAAATCTGCCCAGGGAGGGGTGGCCCCTCTAGAGGCCCCAATTACAAGTAGACCGGGCCCCGGGGCCAAAATCCACCCGGCGAGGGGCGGCCTACCTGGCCACCTCCCCTAGATAAAGAAATGGAAAAAAATAGGCTGGTCCCCAGGGCCGAAATCGGCCTGGGAGGGGGCACGCGACTCCCCTAGCCCGTTCCAAAAAGGCCTGGCCCTGAAAAATGGGGCTCCTGGGGGCCAAAATCGCCTAAGGAAAGGGGGAGCCCACACGCCTGCCCAACCCACTCTCCTAATAAAACACATTTAAAAAAAAATAAAGCTGGAACTTGCAAGTAGCTGGAGGCCCCGCCCATTTTTGCCACCACTCTGTTGGGGGATGTAGTCCCCTTGGATGCTGAGGGCCCTTGGGGGCTAAGAACTGCTCCAGTTACCTCCAGTAAGTTCCACCAGTGCGATTGCTGTGAGCTGGTCGGAGGCCCCACACCCTTTCTCCACCACTCTGCAAACGTGTCTCCTGGTGCGCTACTGGTTGGGGGATTAAGTCCCCTTGGATGCTGAGGGTCTTTGGGGGCCAAGAACCTCTCCTGTTACCTCCAGTAAGTCCAACACAGTGGGATTGCTGAGAGCTGGTCGGAGGTCCGCCCCTTTTCTCCACCACTCTGCAAATATGACTACTAGTTAAGAAACCATAGAAATTCACTTAAAAAAAACAAAGGTTACGGGGACGTTGTAGTCAGGAAATAGAATTTGAAAAACCTTGGAAATTTACTTAAACCTAAGGTTACAGGGACATTCTAGTTAGGCTCAGATTTCACTCGTACAAAACCATAGAAACTCCGCAGCGGCCAAAAAGGTAACAAATGCCACAATACCACGAGACTCTTGTGGGATTATAAATAAAATAAAAATAGTTGGCGGCCAGGCTGTGTATATTAACTATATGCTCCGGGGAGTCCACCCCCGGGGCTGTATTCATAAAGGGGAGGGGTTCTGTGTGGCTGCCTCCCCAAGCCTCCAGAGTACCCGAGGACATGCACCCCCCCCGAGCCATTAGAGGCCTCAGGAAGTTCACCCATAGGGCCAAATCATAAAAAAAGAGGAGGCGGGCCACACAGCCCCCAAGTCATGATTGACCGCAAGGAGCCCATCCCTGGGCCGAAATTGTTCAAAATGGGAAGGGAGAGCTGCACGGCCCCCTCTCCCTGAACCATTAATGGCCCTGGGGACCCTATCCTCCGGGGCTGGCTCAGAAGCTATGTCCTAGGGAGCCCACCCCCGGGACATATCCATTTTCCTGCCAGCAGCATGGCCAAGGAAACTGCTTGCTCTCGCTTAGAGGGAGCATTTTCAAAACTCCTGCTGAGCGGGAGCAAACAAAGTCTGCTCCCAGTGGGTGGAAGCTCTGAAAATGCTCCCGCCTGCTGGGAGAGGACTTTTCATCTGTTTTCCTGGCCGCACTGAAGCGGGCAGGGAAACCGGTCAAAATATTGCTCCTTCCCAGAAGGAACAGCATCAGACCATGTGGGTGGGAGCAATGCCATCTTCCGCTGTATGCGGGGAGCTGATGGTGGGGCCTTGGGCTCCATCCCCCACCCATCCTCCCCCGGGCCCTGGGGCCGAAATTGGCCCAGGGACGAGGGGGGCATGTGACCCTGCACCCCCTAAAAATTATGCCAGGCCCCAGAAGATTGGGTCCCCAGGGCCAATAACTGCCTCGGGTGGGGGGGGGTGGTAGTTGCACGGCCCCCACCCCTTTTAACATATATGTGCGGCCCTGGTTGATGGGCTCCCCAGGGTCATGCCCTGTAGCCAACCCGCCCCCCACCCTGCACAGCCCAAAGCTGTGTGCAGCATGGGTTTGGCTGCAAACAAGGCCCTTTGATCAACCCCTTCACTGTACACGACTGAAAGGCCCTGTGCAGTGGGGGTTGGCTGCCTTTGCTATGGCCAACCCCCCACTGCACACGGTCGAAAGCTGTTTATAGCGTCGGGTTGGCTACCAGTGGGGATATGGCTGCAGGCCCGGCACTGCAGCCAAACTCGTGCAGCTGAAGGATATGCGAGGCGGGGGTTACATTTACATATGGTAATTAAATATCACTTTACGTTAAAAACCCTAGAATTTCACTGGAAAAAATAAAGGTTAAAGTAACCTTATAGTAAGGTGAATTTGTCAGTGGCAACATTAACGTTTTGAACTAAAAGCAAAAAACACAAATTCACCGACGATCGTTAATAGAGCCAACTATAACTTGTGCTCCCACCATGCACTGCTTGTGACTTCACATATGACATCACTCTTGACATGTTCTATGACATCACTCATGATGTCTCAAATGACATTGATGGCATCCCTGACGTCATCCAAGCTTCTTATGTACACGTTGCTCTTTAAACTGGTATACCATTGGAGCTATGAAAGTAAGTGCAAAATAGCTCAGAATAATATGAAGCGTCTTTACTGCTATCATACATGCAACCCACATAGGTAAAGCAAGCTTGTTGTTTGTAACATTCACCCTGTACCATACACTTCATGGGTAGCTGGGTTCATGTTGACTATGAGCAACAGATGAAAGGGTAACATATCCTGCACACGGTGTTCAATCTGTATGCAACTGTTCAGGGAAAGCAAAGTTCCTCCAGATACTCAAGCCCTGTCACATCACTAAATCCCTACTACGGACACTCTTTATCTGTATCAAACCCCTGACAGTCACTGAACCTACACTGGGAAATGAAGTGCATATGAGTTGAAAAGTGGGTACTCTTAACTGTGTTCTCTCTATGGAGAGAGTTTACTCTGACCCACACGGTTTGTAGACAGTGAAACTCTGGTGAGAAATACGCCAAACAGTATTAAAAAGTATCTACTAAGCACAGAGTACACTCTATGCAAAACTTGTCCAAAGAGCGACTATTCACTTAAAATAACCAAGGTCTGAAGGTGCTAAAAGATCATACTACCTGCAGCCCTCTTACAGTGGTGAAACCTTTACAGATAGCGAAGCAAAACAAGCACATGTACATAGGTTAGTACCTGGCGAACAGTCTTCTATGTTAAGTAGAAATTGTCTTGCTGATACGATTCTGTATAATGACTCCAGGCTGCTTACGATACCTAGTATGTAGAATCTTTGCCCTGCTGGGAACTTTTTCTGCAGTACCAAAAACTTGTGTCAAACTTAATGAACGCAAGACAACTGTCACCTGCACGCAGTTACTCTTCAATACAAAGATTTATAACGTGTTCAATACCTCTACACACCTGTGGTGCTTTGGAAGCACATGCGTTTTATAAACGCGTATACCGATTAGGCTGTACAAAATTAGGTTGTAAAGCAATATTGTAGTTACCCGCTACTATGTAAACTATAAAACAAACTAACACACTAATTGGATGATGTTAGTGATGTAATCAATTGTCATTTCAGATGTCATCAGTGTTGTCATAAATGATGTCATAGAACATGTCATGAGTGATGTCATATGTGAGGTCATAAACAGTGCATGGCAGGGGTGCAACTTCTAGTTGGATCTGCTAACTATAACTGGTGAATATCAGTTTTTTTTTGTTCAAAACGTTAATGTCACTGACCAAGTCACCTAACTATAATGTTACTTTAACCTTTGGCAGTGAATTGCTAAGGTTTTAAAAATATATATATTTTTATCACATCGCACTATGTTACTTTAACCTTTTTTTAGTGTGTGTGTGTGTATATATATATATATATATGTCGTTTGATGGCCAGAAGGAAATCTGCACCCCCACAATGTTTTCTTCTCTCCAAACTGCATCGGGTACACACAAAATCATCCCAAACATTCTATTGTGGCACTCTGACACCACATCTGCAAGAGTGCCATGAAACGAAACAAGACTTGTCAAACCTCCTAAATGTTTCAACCCGATATCACCTGTTTTCTCAGACAGTTCTAGGATTACTCATTGTGGTTAAACTGCTGCTCCCAGCTCTACATTACTGTGGTGTGTTCCTCTTTTGCTTTTCTCTACTCCCCACTAACAATTTTGGGTTTTCTGCTTCTAGTTTGCATCCAGCAGCAGACTGTTAGTCGGGTGGAGGTGGGCCACAAACCTGTAAAGGCTGGCGAGACGCAGAGACTGGGTTGAGTCTCCTGCCACCCGCAATGGCACTCAGTGCTTCATTTTCTGGTCCTTAAATCCCCTGCTTTATTCCATGTATTTTTGTTTCTTTTTTCCTAAGGTCGGCTGTTTTTGATGCCACCGTAAACCCCTTAGTAGCCCTGCTGATCTCTCCCTCTCATTCTTTTTCTTGCTTGCAGTTGTCGTGTTGTGGATTTCCATGGTGTTGCAGATGGGGAATCTCCACCAGGGAGAACATATCAGTGACTTCTGCATATCTTCTTACAGCTATTGTAATTGTGTTTATATAGCGATTACTAACCCTGAAGAGGCATCAAAGTGCTTTACATCGGGCAGCATGCTGCTCCAGAATGAAACCAAGGTTCTCTTAGGGGATCTCCATTGATAGTCATAAGTGTTTGAATAGTTCCACGTGCAGGGAGTCCGGGAGCATTTTCCATAGAATATCTTAAGTGTAGAAGTTAGCCTTTCTTCAGGAAGGCCTGTAGAAACACTGAAGAAAGCACATATTATGCAGCCTATAAAAACAGGCTACAGTGGTGAAATTCTTTAGATTGTACTTACAAAAGGGTTAAAATACCTCTATATATGTATAATTTTAACTGAATATTTTATAAAACAACTTAAATATTTCACAAACCCTTTTTGTAAAGGTAGAAGATGGATAGCAGGACAGTTTAGCCCTAAAGGCTGCTATTATGTGAGTTTAAAACTGTGTCTGTGCCTTTAAGGACCCAGACCACTAGTATCCCATCATGCGTAACAGGTGGCAGTTGCTTCATTTCCTTTTTCTGGCACCTAGTGATAGGATCTCGAGCACTGAGCTCTGCCTTTTAGGCTTTTTTTCTCTTCCAAATTCACCTGTGAATTTTGGTTCAAACTGATTCACTCTATGTATTTCATCACTCTCTCGCCATCTAAGGCTTTTTCTGACAGTAAATTGGGGCATTTTGTCAATTATTAGGCCTTCTCGGTTTTACACGTGCCCTGCCTGTGGGAGAAAGGGCTTAATCAGACCATCACAGCTGTCTATATTCTCTGCCTTCCATCTAGTCATCTTCAAGAGCAGTTTCCACACCTCAAGAAGTTTTCGTGTTGCACCCTGAGAGAAAGGGGAAAAGAAATTGCCTTCATGGCACGGAGGAACGGCGCAGACAGCAAGTCCAGTCTCACGGTGAGACCTCAGATCGAAGAGAGGGTCAGTCCTCTACCAGGGCTCTTACATCTGCCTCGTGAAAGGTCCAAAAAGAAGGTGCCAGTTCAAACGACATCTTTCCCGGTTGACGTCGAGGGGGTCGACATAGAGACCATGTACGGCACCGACTTGCTCGCCGCCCATCGCTGGTTCGCCGTCGAGGATAAGACGGACGTTGAGGCATGGTAGGACCCATACACAGTCTACGTGCAATGTGAGATCAAAGTCTAGGAGTGTATCAATGTCAATGCGGCCTGACTCATCAACGCAGAGGAGTAGTTCAACATTGAGGTGTCGGAGATCACCATCAGGGAGCAGATCGACTTCTAATCGTCGACGGAGGTAGACTTCGAAAACAATCTCTACGTCGGACACAAGAGAAGAGGAGAAAAAAGAGGCGCATCTATTAATCACCGGATTCAGAGTACTTGAGGGTCTACTCTTTCCTTCGTTGATAGTACTACCAGACTCTCCACCTCCTCCTCCTCCACCACTGCCTCCACCACCTGCGCCTACCCTTCCAGCGCCAATTCGTCCACCTGTAGAACTGTCAAGACCTAGATCGCACTCCAGAAAGCGTACTCATTCACACCATCACAGGCGTCATTCCATGAGCTTGTCTTCTAGGCGCTTTCTCCATAGAAACCACCGATCAAGGACATTAACCTCCAGACATCGGTCAAAGCACAGGATGTCCTTGTATTCGCCGACAGTCAGATTCTCCACCTCCTCGCATCTCTGGTGGATAGCATCACCATCTTCCAGGAGATTCAGGTGAGCGCTGCAGCAAAACTTAATATGCAGATGTCGGTCCCCACACCTACCACATCGGTTATATTTGAGACGCTCCACCAGTGGTCAGCGTCAAGACCTCTGCTTCCACTGGTGTCAGGACTTTTAGAGCCAGCATTGGCACTCTTTCTGACCCCGTCCTCAACCAAAACTGCCCCTTTGAGGCTACAGAAAAAATATAGGCCTCAGGAGCAGGATCCTCTATTCCTCCGATCGGATCCCCCTCTTGACTCTGTGGTCATTCTGATGGCCAAGGACCATCACACTACCACCCCTGCTTCTTCAGTTTTTTTCTGATGAGAGTAAAAAAACTGGACTCTGTGGGTCGCAAGGTTTGCAACATGGCCGCAACCACCATGAAAGCTCAAGTGCTACTGCCCTCCTGGGGAGATATGATACAGTGCTTTGGGACTCTTTCCAACAATTTGCGGATGATCTTTCCAGAGACAGAAGGGAGTACTTCCTGGAGATCCTTAATGAAGGCCTCATGGTGTCCAACCAAGTCATCAGTGCCGCAGCAGACTCCTTGTTAGCGGCACATGAATATTGTCACTGAATTGCCTTGAGAAGGCATTCTTGGCTCCACCTGACATCTCTTAAATCAGAGTGTCAGCAGAGGTTTCTAAATCTTCCTTTTTAGGTTTCTGCCCTTTTTGGCAGCCACACAGACTAGATGGCTCGCATGAAGTCTGAAATGCAGACTCTCAAGGCAGTCGGCCTAGACAGGCCAAAAGAACAAAGGTGTTCCTTCAGGCCCTACCAGTGCCGGTTTTGCCGTCAGACGGTTAAAATCCCTCATTGGTATCAGTCGTCAGCAGCCACAGCAGCAGTGACCTTAGCAGCACCAGTGACTGCAATCTTCCCACCAGCCTGCCCAAGGTGGTAAACCTACGATAGGCACCAATCCATGAATCTTTCCTTCCCCCTCTTACGTCACCCACTCTGGTAGGGGGAAGCATCTCACACTTTCTGGCAGAGAGGCAAACCATCACAAAAGAGGCCTGGGTTCTGAATATTGTTCAAAATGGTTATTGTCTCAGATTCACCAGTCCTCCCCCGACCATACCACCAAAAAACATCCAGCTATCATCTGCACATGCTTAGGGAAGAAGTCAACATCTTGCTATAGAAGCATGAAGTGGAGGTCATTCCCTACAAACGAGGTACTGGCATCTACTCCATATACGTTTTGGAGAAGGAAAAACAGGACAATTTCAGACCCATTCTCAACTTAAAAGTAGCCAACAAATTGATTTGGCGAGAAAGGTTTCGGATGCAGTCATTGCATGAGATCTATCCCCAACTACACCAGGTGGACTGGCTTTGCTCCATAGACCTCCAAGACCTGTACTTTCACGTATCCATTGCCAAGAAACACTGCAAGTTCTGGAGGCTTGTAGTGGGGTAGGACCTCTATCAATAACAGGTTCTTCCATTTGTCCTCCAGTCAGCTCCAAGAACTTTCTCGAAGTGTGTGGCAGTAGTTGCTGCCCACCTCAGGAGGCACCAAATCTTCGTGTAGCCCTACCTAGACAATTGGTTAATAAAGGCATCAACTTCACAAGAAGCCCAGCAACATATCATCTGGTCATGCAAGGTCCTTCAACGGTTGGGACTTCACATCAACTAAAGTCGATCTCCACTCCGGTTCAGACTCTGCAGTATTTAGGGGCTACCATTGACACCAGGCAGGCAAATGTGTCCTTCAGAGGAGAGACTTTCATTGATTTGTCACAAATGTCACTCTCTAATGAAAGCCTCTTATCCCACGGTGAGGTCAGTGTCATCCCTTCTCGCTCCATGCCCTCATTTATCTTCCTCACTCCAAATGCACGCCTCCACATTCGCCCTCTTCAGGAATGTCTCGAGGACAAGTTGGACCAGGCAACTGGGAGGACAAGATCACTTTCTCATGCGAAGCAATCTCTAACCTGGTGGTGCGCTCTGGCGAACCTACTTCAAGGGAGACCTTTCCACCAACAATCTCACTCTTAAACCATGGTAACAAATGCACTGTTACTGGGGTTGGGAGCCCACATAGATCTCCAAATTCAAGGCACATCGTCTCTGAGGAAGATGACATATCGGATCAATCTCCTCGGGCTCCGGAGGTTCACCTGCCGCTAAAAGCTTTTCGCTAGTTATTCTTGACCTAGTCCATGCTTGTTCAGGTGGACAGTGCTACCCCCATGTACTACCTAAACAAGCAGGGGGGGGGGGACAAGGTCCAGACCTTCATCCCACAAAGTCCAAGCAATTTGGAAATGGCTCATAGCCAGTCACCTGCGAATCACTAACTCACCTTCCAGGTGTGCAAAATGTGCAGGCAGATGCCTTCAGCAGGGTTCCACAAGAAAACCACAAATGGGTTCTTCACGATGTCATGCAAGACATCTTCCAGGCTGTGGGGCTCTCTGCACATAGACTTGTTCACCACCGCAGAAAAAAAACAATGCCTCAAGGTACTATGAACCAGGGACTCTGGGGATACCCTATGGATAAACTGGTCAGGCTAATTTCTCTCTTTCCACCAATCCCTCTGATCCCGGCAGTCCTCCTAAAGCTGTCTTGCTTTAGAGCCAAACTAACCTTGATAGCCCCGGAGTGGCCAGGTCAGTGGTGGTTCATGCGCCTCCTTCACTGGTCGCAGCGTCCACATCTCAAGCTGCCATGCAGACCAGACCTGCTAACGAAGTTCGGAGGCCAGATGGTACACCCCAATCTTTCCTCTTTGAATTTGACAGCATGGCTCCTGAGCTAGTGCAATATGGATACTTGAACCTGCCGCAAGATTGCATGGACATCCTCAGAGGTTAAACGGCCATCGACCCGTTCAGCATATCCCTTCAAGTGGAAGAGATTTTGCATTTGGTGTACTTGCAAGAACATAGACCCTACATCTTGCCAGGAAGACTTCATTCTTCCCTATCCTCCATTTAGCAAAATCTGGCTTGCAATTCTCTTCCCTAAAGGTTCACTTGGCAGCCCTTACTGCCTACAGAAAATGTCCTTCACAAACCTTTTTTCAAAATTTCAGTAATTAAAGATTTTTTAGAAGGGTTGATGAAGGTTTCCCTCCCACCAGGCGTCTGTCTCCTCCCTGGAAGCTTCAATTATCCTTTCTCGTCTCATGCAGGAACCTTTCTAACCCATTCATTAGGCATCCCTGCAACATCTCTCATGGAAAACCGCTTTCCTCGTAGCAATCACATCAGCTCGTACGGTTAGGGAAATGCAGGTCTTATGTTCTCACGGGCCTTACACTGTCTTCCACTCTAACAAGGTAGTTATAAGGACTCACCCAAAATTACTCCCCAAGGTTGTTTTGGACTTTCATGTCAATCAGACAATTTCATTACCAACCTTCTTTCAGCAGCCTTCAACCTCGGCTGAATGAACTCTTCATTCCCTGGATGCGAGATGGGCAGTGAAGTTTTATCTAGACAAGGCACGCTACCTACATAGATCTGACCAATTGTTTATCAACTATGGCCCGGTTCGTACAGGTTTAGCCACTTCCAATCTATCTCCCAATGGATAGTGTCTTGCATACTTCATGCTACCAAAAGGCCAACAAGACTGTCAGCTAGACTTGAGGCCCATTCTACTAGTGGCAAAGCAGCTTCTGCCGCTTTGATGAGGAATGCCCCTAAAGCGGCAACATGGAGATCTGTTCACACATTCACCAAGCACTATTGTTTGGATTCGGATGCTCAAGCAGACTCTCAAGTAGGACAAGCCTCCCTCAGAAATGTATTTGCTTAATTCAGTCCTATCGTCACTCCTCCTTGGTGGGGATGGGCTTGCTATTCTATTCAAAAACACTTATGACTAACAATGGAGATTCCCCCTCCCCCTGCAAGAGAGAACATATGGTTTCTTACCTGTAATCCCAGTTCTCTCTTAGGGGCATCTCCATTGAAGTCATAAGTGACCCACCCGCCTACCCAGTGGACATAAGAGGAAATTATTGGACTTTCCAATCACTAGCGTATTGCGTCAAAAAGAACTGAGGCAACTGCCACCTGCTAGGCATGATGATACTGGTGGTCTCTGAGTCCTTAAAGGTACAGAAACCGTTTTAAACTCCCAAAATAACAACCTATGGGGCTACATTGTCCTGCTATCCTTCGTTTTCTACCGTTTACAAAACAAGGTTTGTGAAAGATTTCAGCTGTTTTATAAAGTATTCACTTAAAATTAGACATATATTGGGGTATTTTAACCCTTTTGTAAGTACAATCTGAAGAATTTCACCACTGTAGCCTGTTTCTATAGGCTGCACAATAGGTTCTTAAGTGTTTCTACAAGCCTTCCTGAAAAAGTCTACACATAAGAAGATATTCTACGGAACAGTGCTCCTGGAATTCCTGCATGTGGGTGGAACTATTCAAAAGCTTATGACTTCAATGGAGATTCCCCTAAGTGAACTGGGATTGCAGGTTAGAAACTACCTTAATGGGAAGTCCAGTATTAGGGGTTATATGAGCTATTTAATTCAAAATATAGATTGCACTCCATTTACGTAATTGAGATTGGCATCGCTACTGCATGCTAAAGGAATTTTGGCCCACATAATATTGAGCTACAAATAGATTGTATGTAAAATATAAGGCGTTTTGACAAAACTATTCATCCGGATTACTATGCAGCTAAAATGTAGGCCACCATTCCCTCTTTGAAACGCATCCCTTGGCGGTAAAGTCTTACCGGTACACTCCATATTAAATTGTTCTGGACTGACCATATCAGATATATAGTTCTTTCCCAATTTACACAACCTCACTTTATTACTAAGAAATCCATCTGTGGCATACGCCGTTACATTTAATCCCAGTAATAACACTTCACAGGGTGAAAGTGCTAGACAGGAACATTTCAATTCAGTTCTTTTAGTTGCTTGCTCTCGTCACTTGTGTTAACCGAACTGTTAACATATGTTAACCTAACTCCACCATAGTTTGCCTTTAAAACACGCCATATAGGAGCATTATTTTTAACCTTCAAACTCGTATTTTAAAACAGATGTAAAATGTTAAATTCAGCCATTTGACAGGTGTAACTTGTGAACTTTTACTTGCTGATCTGAACGATGGCTCACGTTAAATGTCACTTTTGACGTTATTTCATGTTAGCCCCCTCAAGCCCAAATATTAATAATTTAATTGCCTGACTTGACACTATCGGTGCGGTGCCACCTCCAAGGACACTTCAAATGGAACAAATCATCCGCAGTGTCATTCTCTATCCATGGAACATGCTCCACTATCCTGCAACCCAAAACAAAAACGCTTATCAAGTGCAATAAACTGTAATCTGACTTGACTGATCACAACCACTACTGTCTCATTTGCCGTATTGAAATGCAGTGGCGGCTGGTGAATTTTAAAGGTGGTAGGGCGAAAGACCAACCACACAAGCTAGACTCAATCTCAGAGGGCTCAAATTTAAAATAAGTGAAAGTTATCACACACTTTAAATTTCCTACCCAGGCGTACAGTTTTCAACAAGTGTTAAATATCACCTCCTGCAGGCACTCTTAATCGAGGCATAATGTAGCTCCACTATTATATAAACATGTGGCAGGCAGGTGGATACATCACACTAAGCAACACCTCATTTTATGTTCAGCCCTCGTGTTCAGGCTCTAATTTGTTTGAAATCCAAGTGAGTGTTCTCTGGAACTTCATGAGCTATTTTATACACAGCTTTTCTTTATTTACTATTTTGAAAATAAGCGTGCCCCTGTATTGTGGTTGGCTGAAATGTTTGTACAATTACAACGGTCTCATCAAAACATTTACCACCGAGCAGTGCATTAAGTATGTTGCGTCGACAAATGAATCTTCCCTGGGAGGGTGACCAGTTGGACTAGAACTATGCGTCATTCACATCAACACTTGTAAATGTTGAGTTTCCGAGCAGGTGACTGCTGCGCGCGCTTGGCCGGCCGCTGTGCGGGACACAGACGCGGCACACAGCAGTACTGTCGGAAGTGCCGCCCCCGAGCGAGCGCCTTCCCTTTATTTGCTCCCCGCCGGCCACGCCTGGCCAGCGGATGTGGTGGGACTTCCGCTCCAGCGCTCTAGGCACTGGAGCGCTAACCATTACATCCCTTCCCAACTCAGTTCTTGAAAACAAATAAACTTTGCTCAATATGTCAGAGCTCACCCAGTCCTTTGTCGGTGTTCGGCTCCTCTCCGGATGCTTTCTTCACCATCTCAGGGTACTGCCCTCAACAGGCGAAGTCTCACAGCCGTTGGCTGGGGCGAGGATTGGGCCTCAGATCGTACCTCTGAGTTCGGTGCCCTCCGTGCCCCCCTTCTGGGCTGTCTCCTCCAGGGGGAGAGGTGTGGTGACCTGGCGAGACGTTGGCACCGGGCTCCTCTCTGCCGGGATCGCTCCATGGCTCGCTTTCTAGCGTCTCTGGATGTCCGCCGGGCGTGATTGTCGAGGGTCTGGCCTCCTGCCCTCTTGCTGGTCTGGCAGGGACCTCTTTGAACCACGAGATGTTCCTCGACACATTCTCCCCTCCCTTGCTTGCCATTACCATGGTCCCACGGTTGGCTACCACTGTCCAGGTGCCTGGTTCGTAGTGAGTCTTGAACTTTCCTCCAGGCCGTCGATCTTTTAGGAGGACAGTCGCTCCTGGCCGTCGTCTGGCGCTTGCCTGGTTGTTTTGGTGTTCTCGCCGGGCTTGGGTCGCTTGGACGTCCGGGGGTGGAGGTATCCACCCAGGGCACGTTGGCATCAGGTCCTTCCTCGGGCCTCGCAGCATCAGCGACCACGGGCTTCGTTGCGTGGTGCAGTGGGGGGGTGCTCCGGTACTCTCTGAGGAATTCGTGAAGTCGCCTTTCCGGGTCGGCCTGTTCCAGTGTGGCGATGCGGAATGTCTTATTCAGGGTTCGCATGAATCTCTCCACATCGCCGTTGGCCTGAGGCCATTGAGGCGTGATCTTCCGGTGGTGTATTCCCTGCTGTTGCAGGAAAGTGGCGAACTCCGATCCTTGGAACGGCGGTCCGTTATCGCTCCGAATTTCTTGTGGGAGTCCGAACATGGCGAACGCCTTTTCTAGGCCGGGGCGCACGTGGGTGAATGCAGTTGAGCCCACTATTTCCACGACGGGGTATTTGGAAAACGCATCCACTAGCACTGGGGTGTCGTCCGTCTGGGAAACTCCCAAAGTCTATGCTCACTTTGGACCATGGTTCTTCGCATGCCTCCTCTGTGATGACCGGGAGCGGCTGTGTCGGTGCGCTGGTAAGTTGGCAGGACGGGCATCGACGGACGAGCTCGTCGACCATCTGTTCTAGTTCGGGAAACCAGACCTTTTCCCGCATTCTCGTCTTCATCTTCGTGGCCCCTTGATGGCCTCCGTGGGCGAGTTGTGTTGCTCCGGTCTTTCAACGCCTGGGGTACGACCCAGCCTGGGTCCCCTCAGCAGGAGGCCGTCTCCTGTGGCACTGAGTTCACTTTCACCCGCCACATCTTCGTCAGCCCTTCCCTGTCTTCTTGGTTCCAGGCGCTTGCTTGATGTAAGTAGTCCTTCCACAATCCCATCTGAACAGCGTGTAGGGTACGGCTGTAAACACTGTCGTCTCAGGCGGCGTTCTTGATTTCCTCTAGGGTCATGGCTCGTGGGCATGCGGCTGAGGACACCATGTTGATGTACTGCTCGGCTGATTCATCATCACCTCCGTGCGTCTGTTGCGTCGGGTGACGGGATAAGAAGTCCGCCGGGTTCTTGGCCCCAGGCCGGTATACGACGTCCATCTCATACGACTGCAATTGCACGGCCCATCGTTCAATTCGTGGCGGGGGATGGGGAGCAGATCCTTTGAAGAGTGGTACGAGGGGTTGGTGGTCGGTGACCATGATAAATGGCTGTCCTGTCAGGTACAGGTGAAAATGGCTACAGGCCCATTTGATGAGCGCCTCCCGCTCTATTTGTGCGTACCTTGTCTCCGTAGGCGTCAGGGACCTGCTGGCGAATGACAATGCTGCCCATCGGCCGGGCTTTTCCTCTTGGGCTAGAATTGCTCCAAGCCCTACTGGGCTTGCGTCGACGAGGACTTCTGTCAGCTTTGCGGGGTCAAAGTAGGCCAGCGTACCTTCTCCTAGGAAGGGCATCTTTTATTCCTTGGAACGCCTCTTCCTCCTGTTGGCCCCACTTCCACTGGCTGTCAGTCCGGGTAAGTGCCCTGAGAGGTTCCGCTCGGGTCGCCAGGTATGGGATGAACCTCCCGCAATAGGTGGCCATCCCGAGGAAGCTCCGCACTTCTGTGGGCGTCGTCGGGACGGGTGCGTTCTTGATGGCCTGCGACTTTCTCAGGTCTACTTGAATGCCTTCTTGGTTGAACACGTACCCGAAGAACTCCAGGGAGGGCTGGAAGAATTGGCATTTGTCCCTATGGAGGGTTGCCCCATGTTCCCTTAGGCGCTTTAGCGTGCTCCGGAGGTGCTTATGGTGATCGGCGGCTGTCGCTGAGTGGATCAGGATGTCGTCACTGACGTTGAGCACGCCAGGCAGGCCAGATAACATCTCTCTGATCGTGTCCTGGAACATCTCGGCCGCCGAGGATATTCCAAAGTTCAGTCTTTGTACCTTCTGAGCCCCAGGTGAGTACTGAAAGTCGTGATGTACCTGCTTTCTTTGACAGCGGCAGTTAGTGGTAACCTGCGTTGAGGTCGATCTTGGAGAACCACCTCGACCCGTTGACATCCGCTATGATGTCGTCCATTGTCGGCGTAATATGAGCGTTCCCGCTTGATGGCCTTGTTTGGCAGCCTCATATCGATGCACAGGTGTATGGCGCCTGGCTGCGCTCGGTTTCTCCGCGATGACTAGCGGAGACACCCAGGGCTTCGGCCCAGATACTTTCTCGATTACCCCTTGTGCTTCGATGAGCTCCAGCTCCTTCTCCACCAGTGGCCTTAGGTGGAACGGCACCCTCCGATGTCGTAGGGCGACTGGGGCGACTGCTTTGTCGATGTGCAGCTTGATGGGCTCACATTTGATGCAGCCCAGGCCTCGGAATAGTTCCGGGAATTGTTCGAGCAGTTCGTCTACTTGGTGTGCCTGGACGCTTCTGGCGAACGAAACAAGTCCCAGGTCCTCCGCCGTGTTGCTGCTCAGTAGTGTATCCACTTCTGTCGATCACGTGGATGGTAGAAGCTATTTCGTCCTTCCGTTCTGATCGGGACAGATATCTTCCCCTTTAGTGGTAGTGGCGTGTGTGCTCCATATGCATAGATCCGAGTCTGTGAGGGGTGACAGGAGGGGCACGGTCGTAACCGCCGATACTGCTGGAGGCCCATCACGTTCACTGATTGCCCCGTGTCGATGATCGCCTTTACCTCGGAGCCGGCGATGCTGACCACGCAGGTTGGCTGAGGTCTGCGGCGTCGCTTGAGTTCTTGCGCAAATGATATGAGGTATGATTCCTCATCTTCGCTCCTCCGGCGAAGAGTCCGCTGGTCTCTGGTATCGGCGGCTTGGTCTCGGCACCTCTTCCGATGTGGTCGCGTCCATCACAGATAGGTGGCGGATTGCCCGAGATGGTGGCTTCGGGCCTCTGGCGTCACGACCTCGACGCCTCCCTCGGCATACAGTGGCTGAAATGGTTCGGGATCCCGCAGCTTGTGCATTTCTTCCCTTGTGCCGGGCAGTCCTTCGCTGCATGGGGCTCGTGGCCACAGTAGCCACACCGTGATCTGGGCGTGTCTGATTTCGGCTCCGGGGAACCTCTATCCTGGTTTTTGTCCTGATGGCGTCTGCCCTCTCGACCTTGATCTCAGAGCGCCCCGTCGGTTTGATGAGGGCCTGGTCCATCTCATTTGCTCTTGCCGCCGACAGGTCATGGGACCGTGCTAGGATGAGGATATCCTCCAGCGCTATCCTTGGTTGGCGGAGAATGAGGCTCCGCAGTGTTTTGTCTCTGCACCCCTGGATGAATTGGGCCCTGATCTCCTTGGGCTGGTCATCCTCTGTGCAGGTACTGGCGAGCTCACGTAGGCGGGCGTAGAATGCGCTCTATGGATTCTCCTTCCTTTGCGCGCTTGGCGCAACTTGGAACCGCTCGAAATCCGGGTTGAGCTGAGGGTCGAAATGGGCATCCAGCGCGCCACCGCCGCTTCGTAGTCTGTCGCGGCTCCCGGTGTGAGGGCAGGTGCTTGAAGAGCTTGAAGATCTCGTCCCCTGCATAGTGGAGGGGAGGGACCGCTTGATCGCGCCGTCCGCCTCTCTGGTCGCAACGAAGTAGTTGTTGAGGCGCTCAATCCACACCCTCCAGCGGGGGGACGCTGTCGCTGGGTTCTCCAACTTGCTGAATGGCGGCAGCACACCGGAGGCCGCGTGCTGAAACGGGATCCGGACTGGGGCAGGGGCGCGGTCCTAGTCACCCATGGTAAGTCCTTAGCAGACGCCGGGTCGTAGACGCTGCAAAACCTAGTGGCCGTTGGGGCAATGCAGGCCGCGTGCCAAACCTTCAGGCGCCTGCCCGTCGCGCGCGGTGAAGAAAACAGGTGCGTGTGCGCAGATGTGTCCACCGGAGGGCGTAGAGCGCAAGACACACGTGCTCAGGTAGGCCTGTGGTACTGGTGCACCGGCCTCGCAGTGCGTGGGGTCTCCTTTTGCGTGGGCCCTGGATGGCACATGAGGGCGTGGTGTCGCCGTGGAGACTGAAGTATGCAGGCTGTACGAGGCACGTTGCAGCGCACTGCGGCGCTGTGCTGCCCAGGGACGCTGTACGCGAGGGCTGACTCGCCTCCCATGAGCGTTTGGCGGCAGGCTGAAGGACGCCCCACAGGTCGCGGACGCCGCCGATCGGGGGTTCAGTGTCGGCCCCGATGGTGTTGCGAGCGAGGGTCACAGCCCTCCTCGTCGCGCAATGTTGAGCTTTCCGAGCGGGTGACTGCTGCGCGCGCTTGGCCGGCCGCTGCGCGGGACAGACGCAGCACACAGCAGTACTGTCGGAAGTGCCGCCCCCGAGCGAGCGCCTTCCCTTTATTTGCTCCCCGCCGGCCACGCCTGGCCAGCGGATGTGGTGGGACTTCCGCTCCAGCGCTCTAGGCACTGGAGCGCTAACCATTACAGTAAACACACTCCCCTCCACCGTACCACTGTGGGAAAGACTGCCATTCTGTTGCTCCAATACAGTTTGCAAGTACTAGAAGAGCAAGCAGTCTGAACCCCTTTATGATGGTGTCAGGCATTAAGAGAAATTCCCACGCCTTTCCGCTCCAACGATAGCGCTCTCAATCATACCCTGTAGTATGCGCCGTAAAAGCTTGTACGTTGCATGAAAAACCAAGCCAGAGAAGCATATGCTCGGAGGAAATGGGGACATATACACACCATACAACATGAAGTGAAAAGTGTGAAATGAAGCAGAATTCATAAGTATGCTTTCCAGAGAGAATAAAGACTGGGTTCAACACCCTGATCTATTCCCTCATTGGTAACAAACTCACAACACATCTCCTAGAAGAAGGTCCTGAGTCTAATTGTTCAGCACAATAGAAACTATTAAACTTTTTATTCATTGAAGCGAATAAAAGCGGACTCTGTGTGAAGGTCTGTGGTAGTTAAAAAGGAAGCAATTGGAGACGGAGAAGCGCGAGCAACTTACGGCTGGAGCCAGGCTCAAACCAGAGGGATGGCTTTCGTTCAGTTGGAGGCCCTTTTGGAACCTCCAACCTAACGATAAGCTCTCACGAGAGGCAAACGGGCCTAATGGCTACGGTTGTTAACCATATAACATGGGGACCCAGGTTCAAATCCTGGCCTCAGTTTAGCATGGTGTGACTCGTGGCAAATCTCTGTTTGTGGGAAAGAAATCATGTAACATAACCTGCGTCTGTTTCGAAGCATTTTCATGGTCTTAGGTAAGGCCTGTGCTGCTATTTAACACTGCTAACAATAAAATGTCTGCCCGTCACCACCATGCTCCAATCACATCCTTTAAGAGTTTTGGACAAAGCATTAATCTTAAATATCAGAGAGAGAGAGAGAGATGGACTCTAGCGGCTGTACTGCACAGAACGTAACTTGGCAATCTGGGATCAGTCCTGGCTAGCCTGCTGGACCAAAGTCTGTGATCCTAAGCAAACATTCACTTTCACCAATACTCCTTTTGTTCAGTATCGCATATTAGAGTACTTTCAAACACTTGCGCTCACAATGTGTACTGTAAATAAGTCTCTTTAGTTTTTTGTAGAAGACTGCCTCCTAGTTCACTCTTTGACACCTTAACACAATCATATGTATCATTTTAAATGTGCTATGGTGTTTTTCTTCATTTATGCTTGCCATTGTGTTGACTTCTTTTCCAAGCATTAAGATATGCCTGAGCCTTTCTGTTTGTTCTTACTCTGATTAATACAGAGTTTGTGTTCCCACTTTATTGTTGTCAATTCTCCTAAATATTAAATTATTCTTGTCCGGCTGGACAACGCAATATAAATTTCATTGTATTTTTATATTTATTGGTTCTCCCCTATTCCTTTTGTGAGGGACCACTGTGTTTGTAGCATCCTAGTTCACTAACAGCACAGTCATCTAGGCCAGTCAGATCTAAAAACTCGCACTTTCAAATAACACTTCACGATCGAGAACTGTAACTTGATATACTAGGGTGTAAAGCTTTGATGTGTTGAAGAAATACACTTTTGGAGTTTTGACGGCATCTTATCAGTCTCGTCAAAACATTCACCACTGAGCAGGGCATTAAGCATGTTGCCAGGCCAGAGTTCATTGCTAGCTGGCATTTTTATTGCATGATTCATTTACATGCAAAATATTGCCAAAGCTCAGCTTGTGCCAGGCCATAAGAGCCAGAGAAGTCCCTTAGCTTGCACTGTTAATGTTTAGGCTCGCCCACTTCTAATTGGAGCCCTTGGAGCGGCAAGACGAAAGAGAGGTCAGTAACAGAGGGAATTATAAAGGAATTATAACAATACAATAACAGTTTCTTCACCGATCCTGCTGAGAGCCACCGGGCGCTGCTGAGCAAGAGTAAATAATGGACACTGCAAACCACCCGGCCAGAGGCACGAAAGTATTCACCTTATCTTTGGCACACTAAAGTCCTGCACGATGTCTTGTGAAGCTTGAAATGTGACACTTCATGGGGACGATCTGGAGAAAGGAGATGTAACGTGTTCGAGAGGCACGCTCTACTGCATCAGAGTAATTAGTCTGTGCTGGCAATGGGGAAATCTACAGCGTGCATGTTTCTATAAAATGAAAACATGCGCACTGTATCTGTTTACAGCATGTGACCTGGCGTCAGTGACGCCCGTCACATGCACGGTTTCCAATCCGAACCCTTGCTGATTGACACACTGTTTTGGGAAACACAGGCTGCAGCCTGAAGCGCCCAAGTGCAATCAGTCGGAGAGTGTGGGGTACATCAAGGGAGAGGAGTGGCCTTCTCCTGCAGGCTGCAGAATCAAGGGCTTAAATCAGACAAGCCCTGAAAACCCTGCGACATGCTCATGCACAGTAAGTGCATGAGCCTGTCTGTACTTTGACTGCCTGACCCTCGCGCAGAGCTAGGTTCAGAAGCTATGCTGATTGCTGAGCAAGCAACACTTACTGCAGGTACGATTCACGATATTAAAATAAAATGGAATTGTCAAGAAATATGGGGCGTTGCCCCCACGCCCTTTAAAAGAGACCGCCCCTGAAATGACATCTTTGTTTTACAAACAAACTACCCCAAACCGCCAAAGGCACCACGAAAGGAAAAAAAGCATTCAAAGACGGCAATATTCCTTCCTTCTTGCATCCACTTTTTCTGGCAATTGCACCACGCATTGTTGGCAGTGCTGTAACAGAAGAAAACCCTATGTATCCTGCTGTGTCCGAGTACATTTGCACTTAGTACTCCATCTCCATCTCCTCCACCATAGACCATATCATCATCATCACTCTATTAAATCTTCTCACAAACACTACCCACCCACTCGAATCTATTCCACCCACAAAATCGGCCACTGCCTTAAGTAGCCAAAATCAACAAGAAAGGGAAAAATCTCCATTAACAAAAATATACAGCATATTTAAGCCCTCGGATGGGCGAGAGAAAAATAATCCAACAACTCAGGCCACTCAAACAACGAATACTATACCAACAGTATGGGGCAAAACGACTGAAGTCAGTACATCTTGCCCACAGGAGGCCCTTATCACCAAGTCAGCCGCCCGAGAAGAGAGGCGCAACATTGAAGCAATCAGGATAAAAACACACCGCTCTGGAGGTAAGGAGGCCAACCCTGCAACAAATCTCGAAAGTACTCGACAAAATAGTACACTAGATTACTCGAACTCACTTTCAGACCACCTGGAGTTTGAGGCCATAATAGAGACCGAAAGGAGCTCAGCCAAGGAACAACAACTTGATTCTTTACGTAAAAGCCACAAGATAGACCTGATCCCACACTGTCTCAAGGGGAACGCACAACATTTTAAACAGAAGTGCATTATTAAAATTATTTAAAGCTCTTCCTACCCTGAGCCACATCAAAACCAGTGATCTGGAAAGTATAGAGTTCAAACCCAATCCCAACTTTATCGGGCAAGAAATTACAACAGCAACATGGTCCGATAACACCTTTGTCGAACAGATCTGGCGGCAGAAGGAGACATTCTCTAAATGGGGCATTGAGCTAAAAAAGATCGTGTACCCCTGCTACCCAAGCCCGTTACAACAACACAACCAGACAGGGCATCTTAAAAGGCGCCAAAGGCCCGGACGAACTTAGTACAACAAATGGCAATGGCCAAACCTCAAGGAAAATTACCATCCCTTTCGCCCATCCCGAAGCAGCCATGTCCTCTGGCACCCGACAGACGACCATTTAAACAACCAACTATGGAATGGCATGACTAAAACCAAGCAAGGACACAAAACCGAACCTGGGATGCAAGATCTGCTCTTGGAATGTTAATGGCCTAAGCACAAAACTAGAAGAAGCTAACTTCGTAGAATTTATTCTACAGTAAGACATACTTCTTCTACAACATGGCAGACGAATAACTCACCAATAGTAGTATAAGGAATATCTGAATCTGCCAAGAGACACAAAGTATGGGAGGGTAAAAGGCGGCCTTTCGATTTTATCTCGACAGACATCTTATGGAAAGTATCTGTTATAGATCTCGATTCCTCTTGGATGCTATGCATCAAACTAGATGCTTCGCCCTTTACCAGTCTGTTAATTTTGAATATTTATATCCACCCCGCTATCAAACAAAAGGGGCCAAGAATCGAGCAACTAATCGCAACACTAGAAACACTAAAACTTATCTACCCACAAGCCAACACAATACTGACTAGAGACTTTAATATGAACTTACTAGAGGGCAGGAAAAAAAATACATCAAGTCATACAAAGGCCAGACAAAGAAATGCACATAGACGTGACACACATGGCGAGAGATGTGCAGCTTGTCCTGGACGATCTTTCACTGTGCACGCTCAATGGATCGAGGGCAGTCAGATAGCCCTGCAGCATTTACAAGAGTGACAAACAAAACCGGCTCAATTATCGTTACACATTCACGGACCAGGACCTCCTTCCCTCTTATCCCGAATTTTCAAATAAGAGAGCAGAAAGTGACCATCATCCTCAAACCTTTACACTGTCCACAATTATAGAAAGATCCGGACAAGACAAAGCCATGTCATTATCAATTCAATCCTATAACTTAAAATGCCTCATCTGGAAAAAGGACCGCATAGATAACATTATGGGGACATGCTCCAGATTACTGGAGGTACCGAAGCTGAACCACTGCGATTAAAGGCCTGGGAGTCATTAATCTGTGAACTAAACAAAAATATTTCCAAACAGGGCAACGGTCACAAAGCGCCCAGACCAACTGGGGAAGCTTGGTACACTAACAACTTAAGGACAAAAAAAAACCACAACTGAATAAACATCTAAGATTACTGCGAACTCAGGGCCCAGAACCCTCACAGGAGATCCTCATGTCAATAGCAAGTAATAAAAAGATCGAAAAAGGACATCAAGGTGGCCAAGCAAGAGTACAAAGAACAATTTTGGGCTAAACTTCTCCACGCCAGTAAACAAAGACTCCAAACTTTTCTGGGAAACCATCAACCTCTTATCAAATGGCAAGAACCCACACCTACAACTCTGATATAATGGAAGACACATGGAGAGTCCATATTGAACTTGCATACAATGCAATCCCATTCCCAGGTGAGCAAGAACTACTAAACCTGGAAAACCGACTGGGAAGGAGGATAACTGAACCAGCAGTCCAGGAGATAACCAGGTTAGAATCATTGGAACTTTTCCCGCGGATTACACAAGAGCAGGTATTGAAAACCATCAAAAATTTTAGATTAGACGGAGCACCAGGGCCAAACGCATTATTCCGACAAGATCCATCTTTTTGGTCTGGCCCCCTCACCCCTCTGTTTACACACATGCTAGAGACTAGTACGATTCCTGACTCCTGGCAAGGAAGTATCCTACAGCAATATATAAATCGGATGCACGCTCCGATCCGTCCAATTACAGACTTATAGCACTCATTGATGTTGAGGCAAAAAATTATGCATCAAACCTGTTGGCAGACTTGGAGGACTGGGTCAGCCAAACAAACCTTATTCCAAATACACAAACAGGATTCCGGGCAAGGATGGGTACCCTCACGAACATATCTGCAGTCATTCTTTTAGCCAATCAAGCCTGCGCACAATCAAGCCCCTCTGTACGCGTGCTTTGTAAACCTTAAAGCAACATTCGATAAAGTACCGAGAACCAAGCTATGGGCAAAAATTAAAAGTTGGGGAGCGCCATCCAAACTCATGGAGGCAATCACAAACCTGTACTCACAAACACGGGTTCAAATAAGTAAAGGAGACGGGCGAAGTATAACAAACAAAATTCCAACCAGCAACGGACTAAAACAGGGGTGCGTGCTGGCCCCCTGTCTATTTAACATCTATACAGCTGACCTAGAGAAGAATCTTCGCTCAACACAAGCTGACCCCCAAAACTGGGTAAAACATCAATAACAAGCCTCCAATACGCAGAAGGACATCGTCCTCCTATCCCAAACACCCATAGGCTTACAGCGACTGATTTCCCAACTAGGCGCATATACCACCTCTGCTCAATTAATAATCAATCATCAAACAAAGGTCATGTGCTTCTCCAAATGCCATAAAAAAAAAATTTAAAAAAATTAATCTGGAAGTTAAATGAGAAATCACTGTCCCAGGTGGATTCGTATGAATATCTGGGGTTCCAACTACACCGCCACCTCAATTTTAAGCAACACCTGGATCAAGGAAAAACAAAAGCCAAACAACTGCTATTCGCATTCAAAACCTTACAGAAAAAACTCAACGGCTGTTCAACAAGTCATCTGCTTAAGGTTATCGCAGCAAAATATTTGCCATCCATATCATATGGATTGGAAATGTTGAACACAAAGGACTCAACAGTTCTACACACAGCTCAATCTAGCCTCTTCAAGAAATTGTTCCTAATTCCACAACACATTTCACAGGCACAAATACGACTAGAATACGGCCTAAAAAAATCAGATACCAGCAAGCCAGCTGGGCACCTTCGCGGGGAGCGCGACGGCGCTCCCCGTCTTTACTTCTCTTTGGGGGGCAGCCCCCGGGACCTGACCCACCCCGGGGGCATCTTGGAGACCGGCGGCGGAGCCCCACGCGCTTCGTAGTCGGTCCGATTAGGGGTCAAAGGTCGCCTACCTTTCGGGGGCCATATCTCAGCCCCTGGGGGTCTGATCTTCCCCATTTTCGTGTCGTCTTGCTCCTGGCGGCGGCCCCCAGCCACTGGGAGCACACTCCTTCGCCCTCCGGGTCTCCCAGAGGGTGCATTCTGCAGGGAGCGGTCTTCACTGGCTCCCTGCGCCAGACTTTCGCCTGGCTCTCCTCCTGGGCCTCTCTTATCCCTGCGCAGAGGCCCCTGCTTCTGCGCACCGGTCCTGGGCTCTTCTACTGGCGCTGTTAGGGGCCTGGGGGCAAGTCAGGGGTTCCTCCTTCCAACTGCCCATGACCAGGCTCTAGCACCTTCCGCCTCAGCAGACCACACCCCAGAGAGAGCTCTCTTCCTCTTCCAGTACTTTTTAAAAGTTGAGTAGGGGGCTGGCAGGAAGTCTCTGTTTGTCCTATCAAACAGCGACACATCACTTCCCTGCCCCTGCTCCCTCCCTTGTCCAGCCTCTGGGTTTGTTCAAAATGGCGTCGTCCAGGGTCTCTGGCCACATGGTCTCTGAAACCAGACCCCTTCCCTCCTCGCTGCCTTCCCTCCTTGGTGCAGCCTGGTGCCTGGCACCAGTGATAGCTGCTGATGGATGAGCCTGTAGCCCCACCCATCTTCTCTTCGTGGAGAGGAGGCCTTAGCTTGTGGAAGAAAGGTTATCAATCCATCCAGCTGAGGTCAGCCCTCAGCCTGGCCCTGGTTATGACTGACTCAGAGCAATGTGACATTTCTGGATGACCCAAAAGCAGTACAAATATGACTTTGGACTCTACAGAATACTTCTTTTCACATCCGCTACAGTGGACTTTAGTGCGTGTCTGGAATCTGTAGGCCTTAGGAAGGTTAATCTAGCACATGGGCTCTACATCCCCATAGGGGAATAATGAAGTGAAAAACACAGTAAAACACACATACACTGGGAAGGAACATGCCAGGGAAAGTCAAAGGCCTATTCCGTGTCACCACCCACTTCTGCATAAGTCCCGCCACACCATTCACTTTGTAGCTGCTCCTGGACTGCGCACGCCAGGAATCTCCCCTGCGCAGCCCCTACACGTGTGCACACGCATGTACACAGCTGTCTGCATGTAACCAGCCCGGTGCCCTTACTCCAGCTGCTGCGCAGCGGCCTAGTCAAGCTAGGGGGACACCAGTAAAATCCACATGCCGTCTCCATCATGAGTTCACTGAGGATGAGTCCCAATTTATGAGGCTCTCCCACAGTAAAAGCTCAACACATAGGTGCTCAAAAAGCGAAAAATCCGGGCGACCCATAGTGTCAGAACCACCTTCTAACAGGGGTGAAGTTGTAAATTTAGTGTGTGCCTCAATTATTACGTTCTGCAAAGTCAGAAATTTAGGTTTAAAGGAAGGAGGTAAGTGATAAAGAGTTTGTAATTGTGTAAATGGAATGGGTGAGCCTTGGTCAAAAAGTTGGTGAACCCAAAGCAGACCTTTGTTCCTCCAAACCTTCCGGTATATAGGTTTTCCTTTAAAAAGGATCAGTTTGTTATGCCAAATTGTGGAATTGAGAAGTTTCTGAGTTGTGTATAGCTAAATGAGGTGCAGTGGATAATAGTTTACATCATTGCTTAATTATGGGAGTAGATAGCTTTTGTGGCTTCCGGTAAAGGAAAGATATTCCTGGAATGAGAAAGGGGTTAAAAAAGAGTTCGAGATCAACCCAAAGAGGCCTATTTTCAGATTGAGTAGTGATCCAATTTGATAATTGTCTTAGTTGGAAGGCTTTATGATAATTAGAGAAATGGGGAAAGTTAACCCCTCCTTCGGATTTGGGTCTTGTTAATTTCTGTAACGCCATTCTTGACTTTTTAGCATTCCATAAAAGAAGTTAGAATGGAGTTAATTTTTTGAAAGGAGTTAGATGGAATGGATGTTGGTATGTTTGAAAGAATGTACAGAACTATAGGTGTCAGGATCATTTTAATGGTGTCCAAGCGACCCCACCAGGATAGATGGAGGGGATGCCATCTTGCAGTTAGTGCTTTAAGTTTGGTAGAACATTTATCAATGTTTAGAGAGATGGATGTTTTAATAGAGGAAGAGAACCAGATGCCGAGATATTTTATATGCTTCAAGTTCCAGGTGAAATTAGAAATCTTAAAATCATCTTTGAAGGTGTATTTGGTTAAGGGTAATATCTCGCATTTCCCTCCGTTTAATTTATAGCCTGACACCAGACCATAATCTTCTACTTCTCCTAAAAAGGCTGTGAGGGAGGATTGTGGTTGGGAGAGAGACTAAAATATTGTCAGCGTATGCTGCTAATTTAATTTGTTGAGGGTCCGAGACAAAGCCTGTGATGGAATGATTTTGGCGAATTTTTTGACAGGAAGGGTTCTAAAGCTAAATTAAAAAGAAAAGGTGATAGGGGACATCCTTGACGAACACCTCGCTTGAGATTGAAGTAAGGAGAGATGAGACCATTAGTTGATATTGCAGCTTTGGGTTCCGAATAAAGTAGAGCAATTAAGGACGTGATTTTTGGTCCAAAACCAAACCATTTGAGAGCGTGGAAGATAAATGGCCAATAAACCCGATCAAAGGCTTTTTCCGCGTCTAACGCAATTGCTGCCAGAGAATCCGAATAGTGTGATGATTTGGATATAATGTTAAAAAATAAACGTGTGTTGTCAGTAATATTGCGACCTTTGACAAAGCCTAATTGTTCCTTGTCAAGTAACAGGGGAAGATGCGGTTCTAGTCTTAGAGCTAAAGCTTTGGAAAAGATTTTATAGTCCACGTTAACTAAGGAGATGGGTCTGTAATTTTACAAAAGCGGAAGTCCTTATCGGCTTTTGGTATTAGACAGATCAAGGCTTCAGAAAAAGAGCCAATGGACTTACGGGAAGTGATAAAGGAAGAAATAAGAGTGTGCAAGTGTGGGAGTAATAAATGAGCAAAGTGTAGATAAAATTCCACTGTAAAGCCGTCAGGGCCAGGGGCTTTGTCCTTTTTAAGGGTTTTTAAAGCATTTAATAATTCTGTTTGTGTAAGATCAGATTCCAGTGTTAAATCCAATTGGGGATTGATGTGTTTTTGGATTGTGGAGAAGTAATGGGCAAGATCTGTATCTGAAGGTGTGCTTTCTGGTGTGTATAAAGATTTATAGAAGTGTACAAATTCTTGGAGAATTTCAGGGTCTTTGAGTTTTGGTACTTGATTATCATCTATAATGGAATCAATATGGAGTTTTGTGTTTAATTTTCAAATAATTAGCCAGAAGTTTTCCTGATTTATTTTGGCCCCATAGTACTTTGCTGAGGATTTAAGTAAATATAAGGAGGCCTGTTTAGTGGCCGATTCATTAAAGGCGATCTTTGCATTAATGAGAGATTCCTTTGATTTAGAGGTATGGAAAGAGTGTTCAAGCTTTTTAATCTTATCAAGAAGTGTATTGTGTGTTATGCGGAAGGCTTTGTGTTTGTTTGACACAAATCTAATAATGAAGTCTCTAGTAGTAGCTTTGAAGGCATCCCATAATGTGTGAAAAGAAACATCTTTCGTTAGGTTAATAGAGAAAAACTCTTGAGAAAAGGAGACAAAAGATGAGTTAAACTTAGGGTCGAGAAGTAGAGTTGTTGAAACGCCATTTTTTTGATGATGTGGAGTGGCTCAAAAGGTCCAATTGAACCGAAACAGGGGCATGATCTGAAATAAGTATAGGGCCTATATCAGCAGAACGTAGGGATTGGGAGACATTTAGTGAAATAAAAATGTGGTCGATTCGGGATTGTTTGGTATGGATGGGAGAAAAAAGAATATTCTCTTGTGGATGGGTTACAAAGGCGCCATGAATCTAATACATTTCTTTGTTTAATGGTTTGTATGAAAGTTTTGTGTGCTGCATTTGAGTTAAAATGGGAGTTAGAATTTCTGTCGATGAACGGGTCCATCACTTGATTGCAATCGCCTGCAAGGATGAAGTTATCTGACGGATATTTGAGTAACAATTGAGAGATGCGTGACCAGAAACTAGTGTCGCCGTTGGTAGGGGCATACATATTGAGCAAGGATAAGGAGGTCTTCCCTAACAATAGATTTGTGAAAACCCATCTACCTTCTGTGTCAGATTCTTGAGAGACAAGCAGGGCTTTCAGTGCTTTGTGGCAAAGAGTTATAACCCCATTTCTTTTACCGTCACCTGGCGAGAAAAAACTTCACCAACCCAATTTCTTTTGAGTTTTAGTGATTCGCTTTCAGTGAGATGAGTTTCTTGTAATAATGCAATATTAGCATCTAACTTTGATAAGTGGGATAAGACTCTGTCTTTTAATGGGGAGTTCAAGCCTCTGACATTCCATGAGATAATTTTTAAGAACATGTGTGGATTAGAAGTAATAGAGACATAAGTGAAACAATAAAACTATGTACATTGCGAACAATACTGTTTCCAAAAAATTCAGCAACAATAAAAATGTAAAGCATTGGAAGAAAGCTTATATTAAGTACGAAGATATTGGATGTGAAAACCAATTGAAGAAAAAAGAAGGGATAGAGTAGATAAAGAAAGAGAAAGAAAACAAGGTATAGGAAAGATTGATGCACATGAGAGAGTTGAGTGAGAGAATAGTAGATATATAAGTGAAATATTGAAGGATGAAACCAATTGAATGAAGCTGAAAAGATAAAGACAGAGAAGAGAAAAAAGCAAGATTGGAAAAAGAGACATATGATAGAAATATGTGAGGTGGAGAGAAAGAAGAGGAAATAAAGGAGAAGGGGTTGAAGACTGTAAAGAAGAATATAAGAAAAAGGATCATATGTATATAAAGATCAAAACAATGGAAGAATGGGGGAGAGACCACATGGAACGATGGCGCATCCGGACTCCACGAGATAAGGCAGGGGAGACTTCGGGACGTAAACACTATACAAAACTAATAGGTCAGGCACATGAGGTTAGGTCCTGTGTAAACAAACAAAGGAACAAAAACTAAAAAGAAAAAAGAAAAAAAATAGTTAATACGAACAGAAGGGAGTATGACACGACATGTTGTGACATATTGTGATATCAGACATTATAAGGTCATAACCTGAAATGAAAGGGGTTAATAAGAATAAACAAACATTTTACCATGGTAGAAACTATGCTAAACTTCTATAAGTAAAACGTCATACTGAAAACTAAACCCTATTCCAGTGTATAACAAAAAAAAGGCTATTTAAAGCGAGTGCTGGAAAAGTCCATCTTTTCTGGGCATTGTGTATTAAGGAAACTCTTCAGCTTTGTTGGGTCCTCGTAAGTCACGGTGTTGTTATTAAGAGTGACTTTAAACAAGCAGGGATGAAATAATCCAAATCGTGCTCCGATTGAACGCAACGCTGGACGCATAGCAAGGAATTCTTTACGTCTGTGGGCTTGGCATAGTCCTGTGAAAAGAACAATTGGTGACCTGAAAATGAAATACGCTTCAGGAGCCTAACTGCTGATAGAACTTTGAGGAGATCCGTATACTCAAGAAAATACAATATGACTCCTCTTGGTCTTTTCGTACTTGAGGATGCTGAATGCATTGGGCCCAGTCTGTGAGCACGTTGTATGTTGAGAGTAGTGTCTTCCGGTAGATTTAGTATTGACGGTAAAAATTTCTGAAAAAGGAGATGGGATCCGACCCTTCCACGCCTTCGGATAATCCATAAATGCAAAGGTTGTTGCGCCTATTTCTGTTTTCAAGGTTTTCAACCTGTTTTTGCAGGGATGTAATTTGGGAATGAAGAATGTCCACTTTAGTGTAAGATGCATTGAGAGTTTCAACATTATGTTCAACCTTGGTGACTCTTTCTTCCAGTCTTTCCCACCCGTCGGTTAGAATTTGTATTTTAGAGTTAGTCTCTTCAACAAATGGTCGCAAAGCTCGAATTTCCTCCAGAAGAAGATCCATGGAGACGGACTTCGGTGGAGAAGGTGGATCCTTTTTAAGGTGTTTAGTTGTGACTTTAGTAAGAGAAGAGGAGCCGCTAGCCACAGCTGAAGAAGTAGCTGTCTTGGGTATTGGTACTTGGGAATCTTCCATTTTAGCGAAATTCGCACGTGGCTTTGAATGAACAATGAAACTGCGATGTGAAGATACTTGCAAAGAAGATACTTTTTTTAACCTACCCATGCAATAGGAAAAGTTAAAACCTATACATAAGAGGTTGTGAAACTGCAAGGTATAACGTAAGTGCGCAATTCCATCTAATAATAATGGAGAAGATACACTGTAATGGGGATTACGTGCATTTGGTGCATGACAGAATATCAAAGTACACATTTACCAATAAGCATGAAGTAAGATATGAAAGTGGTAACTGTATGCTTAAAGGGGGAAAAAAATACGAAATGTAAGTCACCACAATTCATTACAGAAACATTTCCACAACAGAGCAAGCCATAAAACATGCTAAATTTAATATCATAGCCAAGAGCCACTTTAAATAAATAACTTCGTGGTTCATTCATATGGCATTTGCAGGCTCTGAGAAAATCAACTGAGAAATGCAGATGGTTTCATCTACACAGACTGGCAATATATTAAAAAAATGAGGTTGCTGAAATGCATATTAATAAAGAAGACGAGCGTATGAAAGTGAGGACAAAATTCACTTTTCTACATAGCTTCTAGTGTCAAACATCAAGAGTCCGTAATCTGAAGACAGTAAATGAAAGAATGACTGCCCCTCTTGAGAAGACACAGCGCGCGGTGAAAACCATCTCCTCAGCATGCAGGCTGCTTTGAAATAACAGTTCTCATTATGTTAGTCAGGAAGCGAGAGGGTTCAGAGAGGGGTCATCGCTTAGCGCAGTGAGGCAGTAAATCATTTCAAAGCTTGACATTAAAATCCATCTCACGTTGGTAATTAGTTGCCATAAATCTGTGCTAGCAGTGAAAGTGTAACGCGCGAAAGAGACAGCTTCCTCAGCGCGTGGGCAGCAATTAGCCAACTGTTACAGGTACCTCAGCTGTGAGCAAAATGCTTATTAAAAGGTCGAGGCTTGCCGGAGAAGAGACGAAAATGCTTCCATCTGAGGCGCTTACATTCCGACCTTGATTTATGCCATTTGCCGACCTTCAAGACCCGGTGGTGCTGGAAAATCCCTCAGAGAGCCCTGTCACCACGAGCGAGTTACGGGAGTGCCGCCATCTTCCTCGGGCGCTAGCCACGCCCCCAGTGATCAACACTTTTAACCACTTTTTTTTTTGCAGTTTTTTTCATACTGCATCTAGGCTTTCTCTTGGCAATTACAAAATCTTCGCTCATATGCCTCCCCATAGCGCTATGTACTGTTGCCTACATTTCTTGAAATTCCCTACTGGTCAAATGTGGAAAATTTGGGTCAGTGTCCCAGGGCAGCCAGAAGGTACTGGGCCCTAGTTATGTCAAATGGCGTCTTTCCACGTCTGGTATTCTGGGGCCACTTGCACTGCAGGCCCTTAAAATGGAAACCAAGTGCCCCTTTTTAAACACTTCAATCATATGGTAGTGCAGCATGACCATTCAGTGCTTACTCAGGGGAGGTGCCCTGGGACTTACAACTCTGCAGCAAAGTAAACCACACTTTTTGCTGTCCAATCAGTTATTTCACTTTTAAAAAGCAAAAGTATTTTCTAATATACAAAACTGTATAGATAAATAAATCTAGACAAATCGGTAGGTTGAGACGTCTGTGGGGTCACCTCCAGAAGGGATTAAAGTCTTACAGGGGTGTGCAACAAGGAAAAGTCCGAGGTCGAGTAACCATCTAAATGTACCCTGGTCTCTCTGTGCCAGAGGCACTCTCTGTCTACACACCCACAGGCTTTAACACCTAAAACATTACCCTCTGCACCTAACTCATGAGTGGTGCATTTATGGAACTTCAAGCCTATTAGCTTATGTCGGGTCAGAGTGTCACCATATTAATCCAGTGCAAATCATAAGCCCTTCCTCATAATACATTTCAATCATGAAAACATTTAAAGGTCATAGCAGGAATGTGCTTTAATTTTACCTACATTTAGTATCTGTTGGAAAGTCATCCTGTGCCCTGGGCACCCCCCAACTTTTTGCTGACTGGAGCTGGTGGTAACTGACTCTGACTGACCCTGGGCTCTGTTTAACCAGGCCCAGGGCCAGTGCCATGCTGAAACACTTAGATAACAGTAAAGCACCTACATACACTAGGGTACACTTTGGGTTGGGGTACCCCTGTAATTGGCATGACCTACCCCATGAGCCCCTAGTATATAATAGGGCAGGGGATTGAAACTACCTAGAATTCCCCAGTATCCTGGGGCATGGCAGTTTAGAGGCCAGCAACCTTTTTGCACTTGCATGTGTGCACTGCTGAAGCCTGTGGTCAGTTTAAAAGCAGCTCTGGGTGCCAGGACTGCTCTTAAACATGCAAATTGTGGCCAAACTCGACTTTGGGGTTTGGGGCACTTAAAACTGGTCAACCTAAAATGTTTTTGCATAATAATGACCCCCAGGGTCTCCCCTAGGTATCCCAGGGGTGGGGGGTCAGGTATCTATAAGGTAGACCCTTATAAAATGAGTTTATAAATGCCCTGGGTTAAGTGAAATTCACATTTCACTCTCCCCATTGTTTAAAGTGCTGCCCAAATTCGACTTTGATGCTGGGGGCACTGGGCCTGGAGGATCTGCAATATTTTTACAGATTCAACACCCCTAGGGTCTCCCTAGGTGACCTATGGGGTGGGGGTCCTGTGAAAATAAGCCAAGTACTTATAAAATATGTTTTTGTAGGTCCTGGTGCTGGAAAAATGGCCCACGTCATTTTTCCCATTGCAAACCCCATTGCCCATAGGTTAACATGGGGAAAGTTATTAAACAATACCTATTAACAGGACAGGGATAAAGATTCCATTCAAAGACTCACTAGAATGGTATGGATAAATCCGACAATATGATGTTATTGAATTTTTCCCAAAGTGAACAGACAAGAAGTTATAACACTTTCTTAGTTGTAGTTCCAAATCCAGCCTGCCAGTGCTCTGCCCTGATTGGTCAGAGTTAAGGGGATTAGCCAGCCTGCCTGAAGAGGTGATAAAGATCCCCTGGGGTCAGCCAGATGGACTGGGAGGGCAGTGAGCTGTTCTACAGGAATGCCAGGCCAGGGGAGGGGTCGTAAACAATGAGCTTCAAAGGGCAGAGCCCAGAGCAGTGTCATTAACAGCTTTGAACCCCCACCCCAGCCACATGGCAGGATTAAGGAAGGTATGTGCAGATGTAGGGAGGAGAGGCTAGGTTAATTAGCTAACTCAGGGGGAGTGTTTAGCCAGCTCTTACCTCCTTGCTGGAAAATCAGCCATTATGGATTTGGAAGCTTTGTTGCACTCTGCAGGAAGTAGTCACTCAAGTGGGCAGTTACCCTACTCCTATTGGTGAAGCTTGACCTCCTGGATGACCCAGAGACTGTGGAATAAGTATCTGAGAGAGGCCCAGCCCCTCAGATCTGCTGCTTGAAACTGAAGAAAGCAAGACTGGCCCTGCTGGAACTTCTGCTGTGCAAAGACTTCTAAGGCCTGACCTCTGGAGACTGCACCCCTGAAACTACAGCTTTGTGGACTAACTGTGCTGAGTAAAAGAACTCAAGAGTGGACTCCCTGCAAGCTACAGGTTAACAGAGCTCATCTGGACCCTCACCACCAAGAATCACCAACTTGGGGAGCTACCAGTGGATTTGTAAGGGTGACGTCCAGTGCATTGTGGGAATTGAAGTCCTCAACTTTCAAGGACCATCTTGGAGCTTCCAGACCCTTGGAGTAAGTTTGAGACACTTTGGGATCCCTTTGAGGAACTTCAGGAAGAAGTTCAGGAAGTTTGGGGAACTTTGGAGGAACTTTGGAAAAAAGCTCCATCCTGGTCAGCCAAGCCGCCTGCCTTCAACCGCGAGCCGGCCAAGCCCACCAGGTTCGTCCCGCTAAAAGCTCCATCGCATCGACTTCCAGAGATTGACCGGGACTCAGCGAAAATCCGAAGCCGGCGAACCCTCACCGGATCCGGCTACATGAGGAGCATCGAGGGACCCCACGAGAAAAAGCTCCAGAAAAGCTTCTAAGTCCGCTCGTAAGAAATCGACCGGGAGCAACCGCGAGCGCCAATCCGCCTGCCTTCCATCGCGTGTCGGCCTGGATTGTTGGATTGTCCCGCTAAAGCGATCTTGAAAAAGTTTCTAAGTCCGCTCCAGGGAAGTTCACCGGGAGATCGTCGAAAGGCTATCCGGCGGAGCCGCACCGGATCCGGACTGACGGAGAGCGTCGAGGGGCCTCGAGGAGAAAAGCTCCAGAAAAGTTTCTAAGTGCGAAGGTAAAAACATTGACCGGGACCTTCCGCGTGGGGTATCCGCTCAGGGCTCCATCGCGGTCGGCCTTAAACTTTGACTTTGGCCCGGTCTATCGCGAGGCTATGTCCCAATATGGTGCTATATGCTTCTAAGTGCTAGATTTTATTTAAACTTTGAAAATTCATATCTCCGGTTCCCTACATTGGATTTTTGTCGTTTTGGTGTCATTTTAAAGATAAAAATATTTCCTATTTTTATAAATTGGTGTTGGATTTTTATTATGTGTTGTGTCTTAATTATTTACTGAATTGGTGTTTTTGAATGCTTTACATACCTGTCTTTGAAGTTAAGCCTGTCTGCTCGCAGCCACGTTACCAGGGGTTGAGCATAGGAATAATTTTCTTAGACCTATGCTGAGTCCTATCAAGTGTTTGTGGTCTTATTACTAGTGGCAGACCTACATTTGCCCCTACCAATAACCCACTTTCCAACAGTATCAAATTTACATGGACTTTTTCTTTCATTTTGCATATAACAGTCTAGCACTATAAACCAGTTGCGGCTCCTGGAGGGAGTGCTGTGGGGCGGGGAGGGGCAGGGTGGGGGGTAGTAAACTCCGGCATACGGCTGAACGGAGTTAAGTACATAAATAAAACGAATTACATTGCGCGCGCCGCATTGCCATTTGCGATGCGGTGCGCGCAATGCACTTCGCTTTATTTATGTACTTAACTCCGTTCGGCCGTATGCCGGAGTTTACTACCCCCGCCCCACTGCCCCGCAGCACTCCGTCCAGGAGCTGCGACTGCTATAAACTATTGAAACAATTATCATTTAAGTGTCCGTCTTAGTTCTAGTTGGCCCGGTGGCTTAGCATCTTCAAGGACTTACAAAGCTCCATACAAGAGCCCCAGCTCCCAGAGTGCAGACGATTTAAAGGAAACTTCCAAGGGGTCACTTTTTGTGACCCGGGGAGACTTTAGGTGAGTTGTCTTCTAAAATACTGGGCACCTGTTGAGGCTTGGTGCGCTCCTGGTAACAGCCAGTGCGTTCTTTATCCTTCAGTTGTCGGACAGTTCAGAGGGGAGTGGGGCACAGGTCATACAGGTGCTACAGGGCCACAACCGTGGTGGTCACTTGCCACTGATGTCCAGGGATCTGCCCTATAGTTTTGCAAACTGGGCCAAGGACACTCTTTCTGCAATTGGCTCACAGGGTAGCAAGGGCAGGCAGTCTAACGCATCTCAAGGAAGTAGTGTGGTGGGAGGTACATAGACGTGGAAGACAGTCAGACTGTTGTGAACTCTGATGGTTCCCATCTTGAGTCATTTATTTTCTGAAGTTTGCCTTGTTCTCATTTCAAGTAGTATCTGTATTAGAAAGTGAGATTCCTTTTCTATGTCAACTACTGATAAAACGTGGATGCCTCCAGTGTAGGCTGACATTTGTATTATGGTTCTTCATAATGGATTCCTCCACTGTAGGCTGACATTTTTCTTGATTACGCACCCAAGGCAGCACCCTGTGAAACTCGAGGCGAACGCGGTGATGCCCATTAATGTAAACATGTGGAGTTAAGATTACGTAAATTAGGCTGTGATAGTTTAGACTAGAGAGATTTGTTTTGAAAACGCTAGTGACCAAAACCCTGTAAAAACTTGGTTTTTTTACCATTAATGAGCAGAGGTCTTCGCCTAAGAGATTATCAACAGATGTTTAGCTGATTTATTGATTTGCCGATTCCTGAGCCAGACTTCCTTCTCCATCTGGAAAGCCAGCTGCAGAAGCTGGGAGAAGCTATGCGGGGACTCTTGTCCTTGCCTGAAGCACAAGCCTGTCTTCCATGGCAGAACTATAACAACAAGCAGTCAGATTTGCTGTTTCAAAGGATATTCTGTGCATTCCATTCCAAATACTCGACACGCAAGAATGATAAATAATATATCAGCCTAATAAATTAGCGTGGGGTTTAGAAATAGCATTAGGGTCTTGGATGCCATTTAACATGCAAAATGTTTGAAATGTTCGTCTTGTTTTCATTAATAGCAGTTTTAACTGCAATTTTTTATTCTCCTTCAGTGTCGTTACAGTACATTGTATCTGCGCAAGATTAAGCCTTTTAAAATAAACTTTTAAAACTACAAGTACTAGTTTCTTAGCGCAACGTACGAGTGTGTTGCCTGCAAGACAAATTGTTTTTATTTCCACTGTGTCCCTGAACTTGTTTAATGGCACTGATAAGTAACCTGAAAGTACTGCCTGCTTAAAGAATAGCTTAGCGGGTTTGTGTGAGTGCTGCAGTCCACTGAGCTTCTCTAACTCAGCATGTACACTGAACTGAGGAGTCCTTGCACTGTGAGTCTGAGACCCCACCCCTTCAGGTCTGGAGGAATTCTCCAGACTTTGTATCAAAGTAGACATAGTAATTCACTGTCCGCCCAGTGCACTTAACTGAAAAAAGTACATTAATGTTACAGCAAAACTAAATTCTGTGCAGTTGGATGGGGTACAGCTACAGGGTTCCTCATCTCCGCTACGGGCTCTAATCCAGCATCACATCCTGTTGTGTGCTGTTCTACTCTAGGGTGCCTTAATAATTTATAGTTACTTATTAGAGATATGGTCATAGGTAAAAATTAGCAATATTGCTAGCTCACGAAGCTATTTCCACATCAGCAGTTGGTAGTCCAGTTCAACTAGTTCTTGTTCCAAAGTGTTCACGCAGTCAACTGCAAACTTTCTAATGGTAATATCTTTGTGCATTCAAAACAGTCTGTCTGTCCAGCTCAGGCTTTGTAATACATCCTGAGCAGAGATGCTGCTTGATGCAGCACTGGATGGTTTGCCTATTGGGATCACACTGTTGGTGTCCTCTTTAGTTTTACTGCACTGCGCGTTGCAGTATTGCAGTCAAGATGAGCACAATAGCTCTGATGGGAGGGCACTTTGGTAGTTGGGGATTCCAGTCTTTTGGGCAGGACTTCTGCTTCAGTGGTGATGAAAGGTCTTTACAGGATACATCACAGATTGGACAGTGGCATCACGAGTTCTCCCAGCAGGCTACAGGACAGCACACTGTTCTCGTTTTAATTTCTTCACACACTTCACCACACAAACCATGCTCTGGGAGACCAGATGACCCCACCCCCCTCCCCAAGACTCAGTCAGCACTGGCTTCACCCCAGTGGTAGTTTCCTCTTCTCTGTGCTCCACACGATGAAAACGCGACTGGGTGTCTCCCTCCTGAATAGTCAATCTTCCTATAGGACCAAGTACACCTCCTTTCCTCTCTGAGCAGGCAGTAGGGCTTCTGGGTGATTGGCAACCCACAGCCTCTCCACCAGATGGTGCAGACTTCTGGTGAGGGCCCATACCTTTGTCATGCAGACACCAGGTCCGGTCTCCCCGCAGCTCTAAGCATTTTCTGCAGAGCACGCCCTTTTTTACGCTCAAGAAAAACTTGGACCTTGAACCAAGTGGGATGGTTTGGGTCCCACCTTTGTGTTTTCCAGCCAGGGTATGTAGATCCACTGTCTGATACACTGGAACTGGTGTGTGGGTATTTCCCTTTCCACTATCATTTTCTGGCTGTAGTGCAGACACCTACTTTGTGCAAGGGGATGGCTCTTACAAAGGGTAGTGGAGATGCTGGCCCCAAGCATGGATATTTTAAACCTAGAGCAATGCAGTGTGAGGCCTGTGCACCTGGCTTTCATCAGCCTTCTTGTAGTAGCAATTGGGGCACACATAAGCCTAGACCCTGCCTCAAAACGTCTTCACCTTTAAATACAGAATATTCTGATTCACCCCACAATCATCTACCAAATGGCAGTTACAAAAACAATATAGGTGTCTGAGGTGATAATGGTAACACTTTGCCTTTTTAGAAACTAATTTGTTAGATTTAGATTCACATTTATCCATATCCCAACTAGGTGCACAGTAATTGAGAAAACATGTTGCCCAAAGGATCTCTAAATAGAAACGCAGCCGAGTTCCCACTTGTATTCAGTGTGACTGCTTGCGCTCTAATATATGTAGCACATTTCTTTATGTACATTTAGTCCATAAAATATTTTGATACAGAAACTGTGAACACATTTAGTCAATCAGGTTAATCTCCCTACAACTTCCTCAGGGCTATAAGAAACGTTCACATATTTAAAATCCATAACAATTTAAGACCACACCCTTGTGTGTATTAATTATAGTGCTGATCACCAATGCTCCATTTGCAAATTAATGTCTTTAGGTTCATATCTTTTTTATAACTACATTAGGCCTTTATTAATTAAAAATCCCTTAATTGATTTATCAAAACCGGAATACTACAGTATCTGCTGTCCTCGTACCGCTCACGACGTATATTACCAAACTATGAAAACTGCCTCATGCTGCAATGTCCTTGTCGCAATTAAATTCAGTATTTAAAGACTGCGAGGAGGAAGGGGTGATGTGCTTATGGCCCTTCACCGAGACTTGGATCTGAAGATGTTGTCAAGAGTTTCCTGGATAGTCTTGCAGGCCTCCTGGTACTATCCCCCTTTTTAGGAGTATATCCAGAACATCAAAAATAATTTTGTTAGGCCCAAGAATATATCTACATACAAAATGTCACGTATGTCCTAACTGCACAATAGGCTCTACTTACTTCATGGTATGAGCTACCAATGTCTTCTTTAATTTTTTGACTGCTCGCTTTATTTGAACATGCAGGCTACATTTTCCTTTTAGCCTGAAAGAATATAAAAACTCCACCGTAAGGTTAAAGCCATTTAAGTTGTATTAAAATATATTAACCTGGAAAACT